>MKYO02030267.1:75308-92481 GCA_002013955.2 Citrus medica | reverse complement strand
GGGGGGGGGGGGGGGGGGGGGGGGGGAACTGGACTTATACGGATTCATAGTGTTGAAAAAAAATTGAGGGTTGCAACAATGATTTTTCAAAATTATATTGTAAGTTAATATTTATTAAAAAAAGAGGGGTCAAAGGTAATTTACCTTAATATTTTAATGTTTTACTATAATAAAATGCCACTGGTAACAACCACCTAAAATGTAGCCATACAGTAAAAACATTTGGACTATAAAACCAAAAAAATGGTGGAAGTAACAGTTGAATAACTGAACCCATAAATTGGAACGACTTACCGATGATTTGATAAATTTAATGGGAAGTAGAGACGTGAAAAATAAACTTGAAACACACACCTACATGTTGGAATTTAATAAAAAGTCTTGGAATATATAACAAAAAAATAGTGGGAAAAAAGTGGGAGAGTTAACCTAAAAGTTGGAACTACGCAACGATAGTTTGATAAATTCCAATAGGAAATAAGGACTAAGAATTGAATTTGAAACTCACACCCAAAATGTTGGAATTCGTTAAAAAAAATCTGGAATATGTAACTAAAAGGTACTGGAAATAAGAGTTAAAGAACTTAACATAAAAGTTGGAATGACTTATTAAGAATTTGATAAATTCTAATAACAAGTAGGAATATAAAAAATTAGCTTGAAACTTCTATTCAAAATATTAAAATTCATTAAAAAGAGAAGGAATATAGAACTAAAAAGTAGTGGGAACAAGAGTTGAAGAACATAACGCAAAATTGGAAACGGCTCACTAACAATTTGATAAATTCCAACTATAAGTAGGGATCCAAAAAGTTAAATTGAAACGTACACCCAAAATATTGAAATTCAATAAAAAAAAGTAGAAATATAAGCAAAAAACTAGTAGGAAAAAGAGTTGATGAATTTAACCGAAAAGTACGAACAATTTACCAAGAATTTGATAAATTTCAATAGGAAGCAGGGATATAAGAAGTGAACTTGAAACATCCATCCAAAATATTGAAATTTAATAAAAATAGCAGGAATAAATAACTCAAAAGTGGTGGGAATATGAATTGAAGAGCTTAACCCAAAACTCCAATAACTTAGCAAGAAATCGATAAATTTTAAAGAGAAGTAGGGATCTAAAAATGAACTTGAAATATCCATCCAAAATATTGAAATTCAATAAAAAGAGTAGAAACATAAAAGGAAAAACTGGTGGTAATGACAGTTGATGACCTTAACCTGAAAGTCGAAATAACCTAACAAAAAAATTGATAAATTTTAACAGGAAATAAGGATCCAAAAAGTGAACTTAAGACTCTTACCTAAAATATTAGAATTCAATAAAAGGAATAGGAATATAGAATCAAAAAGTAGTGGCAACAAGAGTTGATGAACTCAACTCGAAAATTGGAATAATTGACTAAGAATTTGATAAATTCTAATGCGAAGTAAGGCTCTAAAAGTGAACTAGAAATATCTACCGAAAATGTTGAATCCCTATAAAAATAGTTGGAATCTAGGACTTAAAAGTGGTGGAAAAATGAGTTGGAATAACTAACTAGAAATTAAATAAAGTCTAATGGAATGTAGGAATGTTGAAAATAAACTTAAAATATCTACGTAAAAAGTTGGAATTTAATGAAAAAAGTGAACATATAAAACCAAAAATTGGCAGAAAATGAGTTGAAATAACTTACCAAAATTTAGATAAATCATAACAAAAAATTGAAATTCGAAAAGTAAACTTGAAACATGCAATATAAATATTGGAATGTGACAAAATAAGTGGGAAGATAGCTATTTTGTGACATATTTATAATACTTTTATAGTTTCTTGTACTATTTATAAATTTAAAATTATTATATTCTTTTGCTTCATTTAATTACAATTTTATTTTTTTTCAAATTTTTTTCACGTTAAAAACAAATTAAAATGTAATATTTATTATGTTAACCGGTTAAAAACCGGTCGTACCGGTTGCGTGCATGCGTTGTACTGTAGGTTGACTTGTCAGTTACAAATATGTCATAAAATTGTGACATATTTTTATGTGTCAGTATATGTCATGTTCGCATGATAGACCTGTGATGTAACAATATCTATCATAAGAATTCTGTCATAGATTCGCTTTTTTTTAGTAGTACTAATATCATTAATACATAAATTTATAAAATCATGATATTTATGATTTTATTTATTAAAATCATGATATCATCTATTCATTTAATAAATTATAAACATAAAACAAGTAGAGTATTTTCTTTTGAAACTAAGAATTAAATGACTTTAAAGACTTACACTAATAAAATATATTAAAAAATTTAATTTTAACTTATTTGTAAAATCATAAAATTTTAAGTTTACTTTCATTAAAAAGTGAATTGTGCTTGTTACAAATCTTTTCATATGGTGTGTTCTAATCCATCTCTAATAATGACATGCTTTTAAGGTTTGCGTGTTTAAAATTCTCGGTCTAGCACAACCCACATGCATGTCGTGCCGTGTTGCATGCCATACCAATGTGCTTGTGCCGTGCCATGCCTATGTTGTGTCGCGTGTCATCCGATCCATTACCATCTCTAGTGGTTAGTAGTTCTTTATAAGATTCAAGTGAATTAATTGTATTATTTCACCAACTAATTAATAAATGCGAGATCATTTGAGATAAGATTTTTAGGATAAAAAATTTGAGATGTATGTCATCATTCTTAAACAGATACGCCAGAAGAAAGACTCTTCTTTGGTAATTAATTAAACTATGTCAAAAGTGGACAAAGTTATTAAATATTAAATTATTAGAATTATTTGGTAAAATTTCATACATTGTAACATGCTGCAACGTTTGGATACTTGTTTGAAAGTGTTGGAACAGGTGCAATGCTTTTGGAAAGCTAAACCAATAGCCATACACTGATACACAAAAATGTCAACATCGGGTTGCAAACAAAAATCTGGCATGCATATTGTTTATGCATAATTGTAAAGAACTCATAGAAACGCTTAACATTTTTCAGAAACTTATTAAAATTGAATCAAAGGAACATATAAATGCTAATCACCCTTCCTTTAGAAAAATAACTTAAATCAAATATTTCTAGTAGTTTCGAAGGTTAATTAAGCCATGACTATTAGTACCATTGTTACAGATGAGGGGGTCCGTTGCGCTAATGATTAAAATAGAGATCCTTCTTCGACAAAGGAACTCGACAGAAATGATGATGAGGCTTCATTTCAAAATGACATGATGGTAATCAGACGGCAGAAAGCTCTCCACGATAGCTTACTGTCAAAGTACTTGAACAAAGGTTCTTTCTTCTAATTTTCATATGGCTCCAGGATATTGGGTGTCATCATAATACATATAAAAAACTAAATGCAAGCATTAGTAATGCAACTTTGGTCTTCAAAGTAGTACATCACCGAATTACTGAAGTTATTGTGTCAAAAAGATAATTCAAAATAGTTAATTATGAGCCATTTCTAGGCCTAAGCTCGATATCTTCTATGTGGAGACCATGATTGATAATGAAGCTATCAAATTCAAATAGACTACACACCAACATGCCATTATCTCCATTTTCATTGAAGAGCTATACCATCTCAATCTCCATCCACCCATATCCACTGTTGTCAGATGGTAGAGCCATATTTCTTGAAGGATCTAGAAATGGTCTTCGCCTTACCCCATTACCGCTTCCTTTACTGTAGACGCCAAAATCTAGTAGTCCTTTTTCAAATCCATAATCTCACTTAAAAACAAGGTAAGCGACATGGTTGGTGAAAAAATTTTGGTCTCTATACTTGCTATGACTTGAGCAAATTAAACTACTGGTGAAATGGACTGCACCACTAAATATAAAAATGAAAATGTGCAATGTGAACATAGAACAAACCTAGACTCCAGTAGAGAAGTCAATATGTGGTTAGTAGGTTCATCCGCCCATGTTGTGGAAAGCCCTTTCAGAACCATGTAACATTGTTTCCCGCTCTCTCGATCCAGCACAAAGCTTTGTCAAAGTATTGACGAAGTTAGCTTTTCTATCAAATAAATCAGCTTTAGTGCATAGGTTCCTTCATTTCAGTGGCTCTAAATATTTCAACGGGACGTTGCAGACATGCATGTCCAAACTTTACAGTAAGAACATAACAACTTAGAACTCAAGACATCAAAGATAAGCTAAAATTGTGTTTAAATGAAACAAAAAGAAAATTCGAGTCAAATATGTGATCACTTCAAGGTAGTTATCAAACATAATATTTGGTTTAATGTACATATGCTTGTAATCGGACGGAAGAAAATTCTCCCGCATGAAATCGGAATCCACAGCTGATATGAATGCAGAAGATACCACTGATAATCTACAAGCATCACGAGGAGTTGTCCGAGAAATGATATTGGAAATGAAATCTGCCGGCAGAGTATAATTGTGGTATCCATTTTAGTTACTTGTGTTCAATTTTGCTTTCTTTGAAACTCAGATCTCCTAATACTAATAGTAGTAATGTCTTTAAATATACGGAGCATAAGATAAGACTTCCAGGAGCCTGACTGAGTAGCTTTATTCAGCTAGCCACCCAAATTAGAATTTTGGAATTTAAAAAATAATTTACACGATCCCATTACCTTTTAGAAAAAGAAAGAAAAAAAAAATGTGGCTTAGGTAAGACTTCTTCTTTGTTAAGCTATGTAGGCTCAATGGTGCCTAAGCAAGAATTCTTCTTTGTTAAGCTATGTAAGTTCAATGGAGAAGGTGTTATCAAAAAAAGTTCGATGGAGAAGGTTATTAGATATTAAATTATTTGAAACAGCTGATGAAACTTCCTACTTTCTACATTGTTTGGACGCTGCTCTACAAGGTTTTAACTTTGAAAAAGGTCTAGTGAGAAAGCACCAATAGCCAGTAGAAAAAAGTGTTAACATGGCCACACTTTTTTAATAATATTGTTTATAAATAGAGTTGGATGGGCGGCCAGATTAGCTCCATCTGTCAAATCTTATAAAAGGCATTTGTAAAGATTAAAGAACTTAGAAGTAATGTTTAACCAGCTGATTGATTGTAGATCAGTAAATCCTCTTATTGTAATATCAGTATTAAAAAAAAAAAAAGATAACAAGCAAGAGTAATGAGGATTAATAATTTCAATATTATTAGCAGGTAATTAATAACATAAAAAGAACGGATACAAGCTCACTTATGTCTAAGGCACAACACAGTTAATTTGACCAGTGTTACGCAATTTCTGTTGTGCATGTGATCAAGTTGGATTAGAGTGTGGAATTCTTTGATCCGTTGTGAATGTGAAGAAAGTGGGATTAAAGTGTGCGTAAGGTTATTAAGCTCTTGCCAGGACAATCAATACTCACCGTTTTAGTTATGCCGCACTACTACTCCAACCAAGAAAGGATTTCCGTAAATAAATAAATGCAGACTTGAAGCAAAATCATTCATTAGGTTGGTTATAGTTGAATGTAGATGAAGCCACAAATGCTGAAAAGAAAATTGTAGGCCTTGGGGCCATTATTAGAAACTGGAAAGGGGAGATAATGCCTGCAGGAATTCGGAATACAGCTTTATACGGGGATGTTGAATATGCTGAAGTTGAGGCTATGATCAATTCCATAATCAAGATGGCAATAGACACTAGTTTGGTGCCGCTGATTGTTGCATCGGACTCGAAGAATATTAATATTTTCAATTTGGTTAAAGGTCTAGAAAGAAACATAAAGGAAATATCATGATTATTAAAAGATTGTATGGTTTGTGAAAGAAAGCTTTGAAATTGATTATTTTTGGGAAGTAGTAATAAGACTGCTCATAAATTAATTAAATATACTGTTTGCAATAATTTGATTGGAGGAAATTCCAACTCAAGTAAGTCTGTTTCTTTAAGTGTTTAATTGAAGTTTTCCGTTTCAAAAAAAGAAAATCATCCATTAATAATAACTCTGCTCTTAGGAGTAATTTGCTTATAAAATGATCCACAAGTGTAGCTAAGATCCTATAAATATAAATGATCCACTCCAATGGCCCTTGATCATTGTCCTTTACAAAGGATAGATCCAAGTTTGTCTTGTTAAAGTACTCAGAAATTACCCTTGTGGGAGCTCTATAGTATTCTTGGGGACTTGCTGAATCCTCTTCGCAGTCACATTATTCAGCTTAGTCATGTACCATTTCACTGCTTGCTTGATGGAGTGAGTGCTTGGCCCAAGACTACATGCTCACTAAGGCAATAGATCGAACGTCCGATTCATTTTCGCAAACATTTGCCTCAGTCTAATATTTATGCATCGAATTGGATATGCAACAAAATGGAGCTCCATCTGTCAAACCTTATAAATTAAATGTAGTTGTAAAGAAATAGCAATGCTTAACTTTGTTGAAAGTCATTATTATCTTGAAGAACAAGAAAATTGAAGTTAGCTAGAAACGACTGGTGATTGATTCAAGGTTATCTTACAAGTCATTAATCCAAATACGGGATAGCTCAATTAATCTGGAAATCACCATTAACCTAATGCATTCAACGATAAACTTATGCCACCTCTCTGTTATTGCTATTCCATTAAGAAAAAAGAAGTATTTGTTGAGTTCTTGGTTGATTGATCCACCTAAAGTGCTTACATCATCACTAAATGACTAAATGTTGCAGTGTCAAAGCCATAGTTCAATAATTCAATACAGCTATCAGTCGCTTTTAGGCCTCAGCTCAATTCCTTGTATAATGAGGCCACGCATGGCAATGTAGCTATCAAATTCAAGTAGGCTACACACCAACATGCCATCACCTCCATTTTCATTGAAGAACTCGCCCATCTCAATTTCCATCCACCCATCTCCCCTGTCTTGAGATAATCGAGCCATATTTCTTGAAGGATCTAGCGACAGACTTCGCCTTAGCCCATTATCGCTTCCTTCGATGTAGACCCTAGAAATTACTGGTCTTCTCTCAAATCCACTCGTTGACTCTGCAAACTTAAAAACAAGGTAAGCCCCATAGTTGGTTCTGAATGACAAAATTTTGGTCTCTATCATTGCTTTGACGTTAAACCACCACACAGAGTTGACTTTAGCCACCTCTGGAAACCTGTCAATGCATTCATACATAAGCAAATTACACGATCATACCACTAAAGGTTAAAAATGCAAACGTGCAATGCCAACATATATAGAACAGACCTAGATTCCGGTAGAGAAGTCAATATCCAAGTGTAAGGTTCATCTGCCCCTGCTATGGAAAGCCCTCTTGCCCCAACCATGTAACATTTTTTCCCACTCTCTGGCTCCAGCGCAAAGCTCTGTCAAAGTATTCATGATGTTAGCTTTTCTATAAAATCAATTTTGGTATATAAGTTCCTCCATTTCAATGCTTACTAAGATTTCAACTGGGTGTTAATTGCAGACATATATGTCCAGACTTTATAATAAGAGCATATATAGAAGCTTATAACTCAAAACATCAAAGATAATTTAAAATTGTGTTTGTATGAAACAAGTGGAAAATTTAAGTCAAAAAATTTGATGAGTTCAAGGTATAGTTAGCATGTCAATTTTTCGGATATTACAATGAACAAGAAGTCAACCACCATTTTTGGTTAAATGTACATCTGATGAAGTTCTTGGAGTTAGTATTAATATCCATAATACTCCAAAATAAAAATTTTCTACACAAATAGCAGAATAAATTGAGGTAAAACATTAATATATAGCATATGACATGTCTAGAGATAAAAGATAAGTCAAGTTGGACTTACCATAATACCATTGTTGATGATGATGGGGTTGTGACACAGATGGAAATAAAGATCCTTCTTAGACAAGGAAGTGATCAAAGATGAATCAGAGACAGAGTTGGAAATGATCTGCTTGTAATCAGAAGGCAGAAAATTCTCCCACGCGGAATCTGAATCCGCAGCTGATCTGAATACTCGTGACACCACTGATAATCGACAAGCATCACGAGGAGTTGTAAGAGAAATGATATTGGAAATACACTCTGCTGGCAGAGCAATTGTGATAGCCATTTGACTTATCGTCTTTTAATCTCCTTCTCTTTAAAACTCACATCACCCGATACTTCCTTGTTAAGCTTAATTTGTATGAGTTCACTGGAGAAGGGCAGAAGGTTATTAAATATTAAATTATCGAGAAGCAGTGGATGAAAGTTCCTCCTTTCTGCTTTGTTTGGACGCTTGCTGCACGAGGGTTGGAACAGGTCTAATGAGTTAGAAAATGGCACCAATAGCCGGTGGAAAAAAATGTCAACATGAGTTTCACGAAAACATAGAATATTAACAATAGAGTAATGTTAGAGGCACAACCACTTTATTTATATAAATTGATTTGGCATAAGAAGATTGGTTATATAAAATTATCATGTATTTATATAATTAAAAAAATTATTATTATATTTTTAATAAATCTTTTCATGCCATACAAATTTGTAGACACTAAATTATACGAACTGTTCATGGCTTTATTATTAAGGAAAAAAAGACAAACACACCTCCAACGTTTAGACAAAGGGACAAAAATCCTCATAATGTTTTAAAAAAGATATTTACACCCCAATTTATTATAATTTTATTATTATATCATTCTAGCATATAAAAAAATTATTAGATTATCCAATTTGTCTATATATTATTAATAACATTATAAATAGACAGATTGGATATTATAAAAAAATTATAAATATACCCTCATTGCCCAATTCCTCTATTTAAATTTTTATCAATAACTAATTTTTAAAAAAGACATCTATACACCTAAAAAAATTATAAATAAATTATAATTTTAAAAATAAAATTAGTTATTAATAACCAATTTTATTTCAACTTTAAACTTGTATATTTTACAATTCTCCACATGTCAATCACTTAAACTTGTACATTTATAAACAATTTTTTATGTTATTTATTATGGTATTAATAACCAATTTTATTTTTAAAATTATAATTTATTTACAATTTTTTTAAGTGTGTAGATGTCTTTTTTGAAAATTGGTTATTAATAAAAATTTAAATAGAGGAATGAAGCAATGAGGGTATATTTATAATTTTATTAACAATATATAGACAAATTAGATAATCTAATAATTTTTTTTATATGCTAGAAGGGTATAATGATAAACTTATAATAAATTAAAGTGTAAATATCATTTTTAAAACATAAGATAAATTTTTATCCCTTTACCTAAATGTTAGAGGTGTGTTTGTCATTTTCCCTATTATTAATCAGGCCGGTCATCCATCTCCATTCACAAAAAATAATAATGAGTAATTAATAACATAGAAAGGATGAAAGAGGTTTTTTTTTTATTACATGAGACTATTGCTCAGATTACAACTCATATTACATGAGAATATAACTAATATTTACAAATCAGATTATGACTGAGACCAACTTACATCAATGCTAATGGAGCGCTGTCCAGATTTTAACCCTCTCAAATATTCGAGAGATGTCTACTCCTCACTCTTGCGTAAAAGAGAAGACTTCCTTCACTCAAATTTAATTAAGGAAGGAAATACCCCCACAATGCATTGTGGGGGTTCGAACTGCTGCCCTCCAACTTGGAGGGCAGCAGCCCTCACCACTCGGCCAAAGGCCGAGTGGCAAAAGGATGAAAGAGGTTAAAAGCACCACTATCTCTAAAGTAGATTATTTAATTTTCTGCTGTAAATGTGATAAAGTGGGATTAGACTTGTGTAATGTTTTGAAGCGCTTGTCAGAACAATCAAGATCGCCTTAATTCTTTGACCTCCGTCATTTCCACCCCCTCTCCCATAAAGTCAATTGGAAGGTTATTACATAAATATGAAGTAGGTAAGAGAATTTTATTTTAGATTCTTACTTTAATTATTACTTAAACTTATGTGAGCACGAAAATAAAACTCATTCATAAGAGCAAAGCTCATTTACATCAAAATTTGACAAAATATATACTATTGCGAAACTCTTTTCTTAGGATGATCAATACATACTAACAAGTCTCTAATCTCAATCAAATTTTCTCCAAATTCAATTGTTTTTAGACTCAATTAAATTGGGAGCTGTTGTCATTAAAAAAACCAATAAAAATATCTAGGAGAATAACATTTTGGATCGTATTATTATTATTATTATTATTATTATTATTATTATTATTATGATTTAAAAAGTTTAGATGAGAATAAGAAATCTTACCTTAATAATACTGTTTGGGAAAGAAGTAAAAGACCAAATAAAAACGCCACGTGTTGATATGGAGTTTTATAGCTGAAGTCATTAAAACAACGATGGCTTACACCGGGTACCCCAGACCTTCTATAGGATACCCAAGGTACGGTGAGTAAGGATAAAAAAGTATGAAAAATATCTAAAAAAGTGTCAGGAGATGAAAGAGACATTAACCAAAAAAAAAAAGATTGACTGGTTCTTCGGAAAAAATTTAAGAAATCAACAAGGGAATATTGTGCTGAAAAAGATGGGACATAGACTTTTCACGCTTGCAAACATGCTAAAAGTTTGTTACAAGGACAGTTGGAACCACCTGCCCTCTCTTGCCATGTCTGAAATCTCCAGGAGCTTTAACAGAGGTACGTGGGACCACCCCTTATGTCTAACACATATATGCATCTCAAACATGCTCTCCACTCATATTTTGAAACACCCAAGTAGTCATACGTATGAAGGATAAGAATATCTCTGACATGACAACAAGGAACATCAATAAAATAACACTAGGCGGCACGACAACCGGGATACTCTTTATAAAATACTCAGATTTTATTTTTATCATAACATACAACACACACACCACAAAAGCTGATGTTTCTTCTATCTCCAGTCACCATTATGAGCGCTCGCAAGCTCTCAAACCCAAGACAACCCAACTCTAACTTGAACGTCGGAGTGTGGTCGCCGACCACCCCTGATTGTACCTCTAATCTATTTCTCATTGTTTTGCAAATCTAAGGTGATTTGGCAAGGTTTTTCGAGTCCGGATTAAAACCTCTCACCCTATCCATTATCCTCCCACTCTTTCATCACTCCTTAGAAATTGAAACAGCCCCTATACCCCGAACAAGCGAGGCACCCTATGTCCCAACAAAAGTAAATTCATTGTTCTTAGTTTGGTTTTGTGGTTTTCACTCACACACCCAAAATCTACTAAAAACAAATACTAGCCCTTATCTTATAATATTACTCAAATATTTTCATCCTCATCTCCTTAGGATGATATTCCATATTTTATTATGTAAAAATTACTAAAAGGAAAATTTTACTTAATTCTTTATACAAAACATATGCATAATTATTACATTATAAGTATCTACATTTTTTCCCTTTTCTTTTTAAAATCTTTTGACAACTCTTTGATTCTAGGAACTACTAGTCCGGTACATGTAAACATCAACAATACGAAAGTGGTCTCATAGTGTAAAAAGTCAATAATAATTTCCAAAAGAGATTTAATTAACAATGTACTCCACAAAGAAATTAAGAGATTATAGTGATAAGAAATTACATGATTAAAAAAATAATTTGAAAATCATATGTATTTAATAAATAACATCTTAAAAAGTATTTTTTTTTAGGATGAATTTTTTGGGATGTGGTTAATTTTTAACATGCGGAGCTCTATTTATAAATTAAATTGAGGATATTTTAGAACTAAAATTCAAAAGGAGTGTAATAAGAATCTTAAAGGGCTGCTCAAAAGATCCATTGTATTGGGCCAAACGCATTTAGACTTCTCTGACAAATTCCAGTAAACTTGGATTTGTTTTCTCTTCTAACTATTGAGAAAATTGTGAAGAGTTTTTTCTCAATCGTTTTGGCCTGTATTTATAGATCGACATGGTTGGAGATTTGATTTTAGATATAATCTTCATTGTTTTATCTTTGAACTTTGTATTTCTCTATTAAATTTTGTAACTGTTTTTAGTTTTATTCAACTTTTGGCACATAATTTTATTTGTAATCACATGCCACTAATTGCCACATCTTTAGATTAGATCAATAATCTCTTCCTGGTTTCATATAATTATTACGTAGCTTTATGCTGTGGTGCTTCCAGTAATGATAGTTTATTTACCTGCCTTATATTATACTTACTTTATAGCTTCGTAGGTAATCGTGTTGAAGGTAAAGTATTTAATGATGAGCTGTAAACATGATCCAATTCAATCGATCTTAAACCATAACGTTATCTGCAATAACATGCACCAAAAGCATAATTATGTAATTTCATCGATCTTGAACATCAGTAACACATTTGCCTAAATCAAGTTTAATTACCCATAAAAATAAAACGAAACACAACCACAAGAACACAATTAATCCACACAATTCTACTTATTCTAATTGAAGGGCTAAGTAATTAAGTAACTCCCGATGAGACCTTGAGGTTATTATTAATTGGGTAAATTTCTGTGTACCTCCCTCATAAGGTAACAATCTTCAAATTGTCATCATCTTACTTTTAAAAATATCAAATTACCCCCAATAATTATTAACTTTATCGATTGACCACAGTTAACTAGTTAAAGTACAAAAATATCCTTTTTAACAATTTTATTGACTAACAATTTTAACCCTAAAAGAATATTATTTAAAGTAATAAAATAATAAAATAAAAGTACAATTTTGGTTCCGATAGCTGTGATTTGGTTCCCATGGCTAGCGCGGCCAAGGGTTTGGAAGCACGGCCATGGACTTATATGATATAAATTGTCTTTATAAATAACCAAAATAAGTAATAAACAGAGGATAAAAAAATAACAGTGTGCTCCTGTTTATTAAAACAAGTCACTGAAATTAAATTCCTCTAATATTTGGAAAAATAAAGACAAATATCAAAACTTTAAGTCTTGTAAAATTGATCTAGCCTTTCAATTGATATAAACTAGCATGTCCTCAACTGCTGTTTGAAGCTTTCTTCACTTAATCTCTTGGTTTCCTGAAAATCAAATAAATGAATTACAAATAAGATTAGTTATCTCAGAATTAATTATTGTATGAATCAATAGAAATATGAACTAATTAGGAAGCTTAAAGATTTCCTATACCTGATTTTAATAATTTTATGACAATCTTTCTTCCAGTGACCCTTCTGTCCACATTTGTAACACTTGCCTTTTGGCTTGCCACTTCTTTTAGTGGACAGGTTGCCGATCCCAACTCTTGCTTGCTCATTCCTATCTTTCGACTTAAGCCTTGAAGAGAATCCTTTTTCCAGGAAGTTTTCTACTATTATAAAATTCTTTTATATCATGTAGTTCGTGCATTAATTCAAGTAAGGTCATATCTTTATTGTTTAAAATATAGCTGACCTTAAACTCTTTGAATGTATCAGGTAAAGATTCAATCACCATGTTAATCTTTGATTTATCATTGATTTGAACACCATGAATCTCTACCTCATTCAAATAGTCCATCATTTTGAGGACATGATTACAAACTCTTGTGCCCTCTTCCATCTTAGTATCCATAATACGTTTTAATGCTGCTTCTCTGGCAAAATGGGTATTTTGCCCAAACATCTGATGAAGACTAGCCATCATTTCAGTGGTTGTTCCCATGCTCCGATGTTTCTTATGCAGTTCCATAGAAATCGAAGCCAATATATAGCGCTTAGCCATTTTGTTAGCTTCGCACCATTTCTCATAAGGCTCCCTCTGATTTCTATAATCGTATAACGATGGTTCAGGAGGGCAAGGCTGGGTCAACACATATTTGCAGCCTTTAGCAGTGAGAATATTAAATAGATTGTGTTTCCATTCTAAATAATTTTCGCCAGTGAGTTCATTTTTAACAAGGATTTGATGGAAGACATTTTCTGAAAAAAAAAACAAAATAAACATGCATAAATACTTTGAAAACAATATTCACAATAAATGTTTGTGCCCTCTTCCATCTTAGTATCCATAATACGTTTTAATGCTGCTTCTCTGGCAAAATGGGTATTTTGCCCAAACATCTGATGAAGACTAGCCATCATTTCAGTGGTTGTTCCCATGCTCCGATGTTTCTTATGCAGTTCCATAGAAATCGAAGCCAATATATAGCGCTTAGCCATTTTGTTAGCTTCGCACCATTTCTCATAAGGCTCCCTCTGATTTCTATAATCGTATAACGATGGTTCAGGAGGGCAAGGCTGGGTCAACACATATTTGCTGCCTTTAGCAGTGAGAATATTAAATAGATTGCGTTTCCAATCTAAATAATTTTCGCCAGTGAGTTCATTTTTAACAAGGATAATTAATAATGGGTTGATGGAAGACATTTTCTGAAAAAAAAAACAAAATAAACATGCATAAATACTTTGAAAACAATATTCACAATAAATGACAAAAATGTAAAAAAATCATAAATGCATTTTAATTTATTGTAACGATAATCTAGTACCGTTTTGACAAGCTATCCGTTGGGGAAGTCATGTCTACACTTACTAGACCCAATTATCCATTAGATTATTTACTTTCATGTGGAGACATGATAAATAATTATCGTTATTCCTTTGGGCCTAAATTTGTTAACAGAGCTTCGTTGGGAAGGTTAATAACAAATATTAGTTGAGTGTATAACCATTGTTTCAATCTACGTATTTTTCATATCAATAGTCACCGTTGGGGTGAACAATCGATTGAAAAATATTTCAATTTTATCTTTGAAGAAGTTCATCAAATAAAATATCTAATATATATACCCTCCGTAGGGAGCATCACCGTATCATGAAGTCGATGTATATATATAATTTTATTATTGAACTAACAATGGAGCCCGTGGGAAAAATTATCTTGAATTTTCTCTCTCCCACTCAATATTTTAAAATTGAATTTTCCTTTTAAAAACATACATATTGTTAATTGTATGCTTCCTATAATATTATCTAGATGATATCCAATAAGGAAAATATCCACCGTCCACCCGTTTTTTCCAATTTTTTTTTTAAAATACACAAATTTTTTTTGGTTGAAATCCACCTAAAGTTACATTTTGTTTCACTTTTCCACTTCCGTTTGGAATCTGTTAAGAAAACTAACATAAACTTAAAAAAATGACCATTTTACCCCCCAAAACGAAAATAACAATGTCACCCTAAAAATTACCAAAAATAATCAAATTAAATATAAATATTTTCCCCATTGGTTAATAAAGAAAGTAAAATTATCATTAAATCTGATTATTTTTAGCATTTTTTAAGCTGAAATTATAATTTTCGTTTTGGGGGTAAAATTGTCATTTTTAAAGTTTCCGTTAGTTTTCTTAACGGATTCCAAACGGAAGTGGAAAAGTGAAACAAAATGTAACTTTAAGTGGATTTCAGCAAAAAAAAAAAATTATGTATTTTTAAAAAAGTTGGAAAAAACGGGTGGACGGTGGATATTTCCCATATCTAATATTATTAAGCATAAGCAAATTTCAAACAATATAACGAAATTCATAATTAATGAATGACATGTATCATTATGCATAGAGTGGCACTGCCTATTCTATATGACATGTTATCATGGTATGTTATCATCCAAAACATAACATATAGAAAAACAATTAAATAATCTTAATTCATGGCTTTCCTAATAATGAAAAATACATTAACCCTAAGCCTAATCTTCATTGGGCTTTTTGTCAATGTCCATATTCCATAAGCTTGTCTTTGTTAATGAACTAGGGGAAATTGGGTTTTTAAATTTATAATTGGTCCAATTTTAATTTTCAAAAGAAATAAATAAATAATTAAATTTTTTTTATTAAAATAAAACTTTTAGACCAAAAATAAATTTAATGTGTTCAATTTTATCTCTGCATTTTAATCCATTAAACTCAATTTCTATTGGGCTTAAAACTATGATTCATTAAGCCCAAAACTGTGTTTGGACTTAAATACAAAACATTTAAACCTTTTCTACCCGGAAAAAAATAGTGAAACCATAGGTACCTCAATAATAAAAACCATTGAAACCCTAAATCCATCTTTTTCTCTTCCCTTCTTCTCCAGCCGCCATTAACATAAAGCTAGCCACTGGTCACAATTTCCAGCCATCTTCGACGTCGAGTTTACTGCCGCCGTCACATCGAAAACACACCAAACGACACCCTCCGCCAGCAGCCTACGCACGCAATAATAAAAATGTTAATGCAATTAAGATATTTGAATAAAATATCTGATTAATTTTATTAATCAGAAAAAAATATTATTACAATTAAATAAACATATATGCTTTTAAAGAGCATATTTTCCCAACAATACCAACACACAAAGCTGAGTTTAGCCACCTCGAGAAACCTGCCGATTAATGTATTGCACGTGTATTAAGCAATTGAAGGCATACTAGAAATTAAAGCTATGGATGACAAAATCCTCCACGAATTTGGGGCCTCATGGAGCCCCACTCCAAATGGGGAAAGTTTTTAATAATTTTTGGGGAATAAGATTAGGGATGGCAATGGGGAGGGGAGGGAAGGGGACCAATCTCCCCGTACCCATCCCCGATATTTTGCGTATGTCCCCGTCCCCTCCTCGACCCCGTCAGAATTACTTGAGAGAATCGCTATCCCCTCCCCGAATAATAACATGGGATCCCCGAGGGTCCCCGATCCCCGAATAACTAATACATTTTTTTTTCGATTTTGAGTTAATCATATTAAAGTAAAAAATTCAAATAAAAGTAAAGTTTGAAATATATCTTACATTAATATCTATTACAAAAGTCACATACATTAAATTAGTAAGTAACGCGGCTTGCAAGGGATACAAACTTCTTTTACAAACTATCATGAACAAATTAATAGTCTAATACAAAATTGTTACAAATAAAATCGAATTTAGATTCAAAATTAACTTTTTCAATGGTGGCGTGGGCACTTTATAAATGTGGACTATTCCCTTTACAATATAATAGTTAAATCGGAGCAAATCAAGAGCAAATATTAGATTAGATTAGATTAGATATTAAAATTGTGATTCGCTGTGGACAATTATAACATCTAAAAATAAATAAAAAATAGATTTAAGTTTAAAATATTTAAAGAATATTAAAATTAAAAAAATTTGGGCTAATAGAATCTCCTCGGTCTTTTTAATGTTCTAAATAAAAATTTAGGACTTTATTTAGTTAATTAGGCCCAAAAGTTTAATAATATAAATATTTTGATATTTTTTATTTTTACCAATATTTATAATTTTATAATT
>MKYO02030267.1:0-75196 GCA_002013955.2 Citrus medica | reverse complement strand
CCCCAATCCCCATTATATATAAATATTTTTTTAATTCTTATTTAATAATTTTTGTTTTATCAAATTTAAAGTCAATTAATAATTTTCTTTTTTTTAATGTCAATTAATAATTTTCTTTTTTTTAATGTCAATTAATAATTTTCTTTTTATTTTTATGTAATATAAACAAGATATAACTAAAAGAAAACTCTATAATATAATTTTTTTTCGACTTTGAAACATTGCTATGTTTTCTTTTCTTTTCTTTTTTGGGAAATTATCAGCTATATACCCGAAAATGACACTAGTATCAAACGTGCTACAATACTTTTCAAGTATATCACTCGTATACCATAAGTTGACAAAACACTTCTGTCGTCCACCAATCCGTTAACTACCGTTTGCGAGCGCTGACATCACAAGGGTAATCTAGTCTTTTTTTAAAAATGACATGTCATCCTATTTACCTAGTAAAAAACGACATGTCATATGATATATTTTGATAAAAATTGCATGTCATCCCATTTATTGGATAATTGTTAATAATTGCTAAAAAAAAAGCTACTTTACAACCAAATCTACTCTTCCAAAATTTAACCTAAATTATTGAAGATCTACTCCTCCAAGCTCCAACTTGAATTTTTTATGGTATAATATATATAATTGTAAATAATATGTTGTTAATAATTTTTTATGATATAAGATGGATATTTTTTTATGGATAATTGTTAATAATATGCACCATTAATAATTCATATTTTTTTAATAAAAAAAGTATTGTTAATAACAAAATAAAAAAAATTCTGTATTGAAAAATTACATTAATTTTCAAGGCAAATTTTTTTTAACCTCATTTTGAGTTTAAAGGGTAAAATAGTCATTTTACTCAAATTCTGTTAAGTTCTTAACGGTAGTAAGCGAAAAGGTGGACGCCAGAACTCTTTTGTCAACTTAGGGTATACGAGTGATATAACCAAAAAGTGTTGTACCACGTTTGATACTGGTGTCATTTAAGGGTATATGGCTGATAATTTCCCTTTCTGTTTTATAGTGCTGCTCTCTTCAAATATTTTTTAGTTTTGATATCATTTTAAGATATTGTTTTAAACTTTTAGATTTTTTTAAATATTTTATAATATGGTGATGATTTTATTTTAAATTTTAAATTTACTTAAATTATGTATTTATACCTACTATAAAATAAGTAAATGGAGAATAGGGTGGGGATGAAAAAATCATTCTCTACACGGGGATTCCCCATCCCCACTCCCACTAAATTTACTAGGGAATGAGGTGAGGAATAGAGACGAAAAGTTTTAATGGGGTGGGGAATGGGGTAGGCCTCCCCACCCCCACCCCACCCCATTGTCGTTCCTAATTTAAAGCCACTCTCTACTCATGTGAACAAGATTTAAACACCCAAATTAAATATTTTATCTAGACTAAACAGATTTTATTTTATTTTTTTGATAAAGACTAAACAAATTTTATAATTTAAGGAATTGGTAGTCACGAAATTGCTGATGAAACGCATTATTTTGACTCTGGTAAAGAAGTCCATTTCCAATACTTTGGTGTATCCCCCAAGCTATACAAAGCGCTCTTGCCGCAGCCATGTAACATCTTTTGCCACTCTCTTTCTCCAGTGAAAAGCTCTATTGGAGGATAATGACAATGTTGGCTAGAAAATCATCGGTTAAGAATACAATTGGATGTGACAAACATTACAAGAAGCACTCGAATATTGAACATTTCGAAAATACTTTATAATTGGGGTTATTAATTATTAGGAACAATAACAAACTTCAAGTCGGCTATCTGATCACGCAGGGCAACTATAAAACAAAGTACGATTAGGCAGTCACCATGTTTGCTTTGACATTTTGATAAAGTTCCTGTTTTAATATTAGCTACACACACACATATATATATTGTACATCAAGAGTACATATACAGAATCAGCCAATAAATTGAAAATACATATGTGCAAATATATTTCAACTTAAAACTTTAACATAAATTTTGAATTATGGACCTCATACAACTTAGATATTACAATTAGATTACATCAAATTAATGACTATGAATTTGTGTTAAAAATTTTAAATTAAATATAAAGTCCAAACTTCCTGTTTATATGACATCATTTCATTAGGTAGCTTACACATACAGCAAGCACACAAAGATTGAGTCACCCTTCCTTTATGAATTCCTAAAGCGGGGCAGATTATTGACTATAAAGAAAAGTCCTCTATATGCTGCAAAGCTAGATGAGTCGAGTTTGACATACCATAGCACCATTGTTGATGATGATAGGATTGTGACAAAGTTGAAAATAAAGATCCTTCTTAGACAAAGAAGTAACCAAAGATGAATCGGAGACCAAATTGGAAATGATCTGCTCGTAATCGGACGGCAGAAACTTCTCCCACACGGAATTTGAATCCGCAGCTAATTTGAAGATGGGACATACCGTTGATGATATGCAAGCATCGCGAGGAGTTGTGAGAGAAATGATGCGCGAAATGAACTCTACAGGCAGCTGATCAGCAACAAAGCGATGTCCATTTTACTCTCTATTCATTCTTCTTTAATTTGCAACTCACAACCCCTTATAGAGTAAGCAAGACTTCTTTGACAACCTATATTTGTAAGTCAAGTCAATATAGAAGGTTATTAAATTAATTAGAAGTAGCGGGTAAAAGATTCCAAAATCACACGGTTTGAAGTTTCAACAATAGTGATGTGATGTCCATTTACAATTGGAGTTATAATGTGGGGTAATTTCGAAAATTAGGTTAATTCGGATTATTCCTCATCAATTAACTATCATTAAATCATTTTCTTTTTTTTTTAAATCTCAATTTATCTCCTATTTTTGTTAGGAAGACCAAAAAAAATCATCAACTAACCCCAATTTTTCCCTTAATTTTTGAACAAAAATAAAATAATTTGAGGTTTTCAAAAATAAGAAGAAAAATTTAAAGATAGTCAATTTATTAGAGATAATCTAAAATTTACCCAGAAAATTATATATGTACATCTACACAAATGAATGTGTTACTAAGGTCACCCCAGCTTCTTAAAAATGTAAATGGATTAAAAAATTTTAAATCATAGTCAGCTCAGCCTTTTTTCTTTGAAGTATTAAAAAGACATCAGTGTCTATTCTTCTCCAATTAATTTTTTATCCCCTTTAATTTGGTCTTGATTGTTCTGCTGTTACTTGGTGGCAGGATGCGCCATAGGAGATTTAGAGCGTTTCATCTAAAAGAGTTAATGGTTTTTCTCCTAACTACGAATTCACGTCAGGGGCACACCTATCTTTCTTTATTATAATTTTCATTTTGCATTTTTGTTTCAGTTGAATGTGTGTAAGAAATAAAGTTAATTATGTTCCCTCTAACTGTGTCTACTTCTTTTTTCAATAAAAATCTTTTCCTTGACAAGGTTCACCTAAAATGATCTTTTTGGTCCTTACATATTTTTTAGGTGGAGCTACTTAAACCTAATATTTTTTCAGAACAAATCATATTTTTACTATAGGATTTTGGATATTCATATCAAAGAGATTATTGGATATTAAAAATAGCTTGAATTGGATTCCTAAATCACAACGTCAGGATCCCATAATACGGAAAACTGATCAAGAAGCCTATGTGACATATTTACAAAAATGAGAGAAGTAATTAATAATTACACACTCTTGTTTTAGTCATGCAAAAATACAACTCCAATAAAGAAATGATTTCCAAAAAAATAAATAAAGACGTGAAGCAATATCGTCAATACAGAAAGGCCAACATAAAACGTTGGTCTTATAAACAATCTGTTATATATGCGGCCTATGCCAACTTAAACAGTAAAGAGCTGAATATATAAACATTGCCAGTGTATAACAAAAACATATCGTTGTATGGCATTTATCCGCCATTTTTAGGCCTAAACTCAATTCGTTCGATAATTATACCATGCTTAGACCTGTAGACATCAAAGTCAAAGACACTAAAAACGACAATTACATCATCTTCATTTTCATTAAAGAACTCATCCACCCATCTGCCCTGTCTTGAGAAATAAAGTTGGGCTTGAATGGAAATTACGAGTAATTGGTTTGCAATCAGCTTAGTTTGGACTCTTAATGCTCGCCTCTGACTACACATCTCACATATTCATAAGGGGTGATGTTACAACCTAAAAATCAATATTAAGCCCAATGACCCAAATGATCAGCCCGTCAGGTTCAAGCATGAGATACGTTACATGCTTCTTAGAGTTCGTGCCAGGTATTGTCTAATGGAAACATGCAAGGAAAACATGGAATTTAGTCATGTTAGTTATACAGGACATTCAAAAGTAGTGTTGAGATACGTTACATGCTTCTTAGAGTTCGTGCCAGGTATTGTCTAATGGAAACATGCAAGGAAAACATGGAATTTAGTCATGTTAGTTATACAGGACATTCAAAAGTAGTGTCTATTCCTACAGCCGAATACAGTAAAGAGGTGTCAATAAAATATTGCCAACCAATTTCGACAAAGGAGATTATTTTATTAAAATAAATCAATTTTAACAAATAAACTATTATTTTAAAGCAACTAATTTTGATAAAACAAAATAAATTATGTTTTAAAGCCAACAAAATTGACATTTTGGGCTTGGCTTGCCCTATAAATAGGGGAGTAGAGTTTTTTGTTTAGAATTTTAAGAGAGTATTATGAGAATTTGAGACTTTGGATGCGTGGGGGTGTTGAGTTGTGAAATAAAATAATCAAAACTTGTAACTCTACATAACTAGTAAAATATTTTCTCTCATATTCTTCTGTGGACTTAGGCTAAAACCTAAACTATGTAAATTCTTATTGTCTCATGTGTTATATTTGTTTCTCAATTTCATTTTAGTCATGTACCAACTTCACTCACCAATTCACTAACAATTGATATAAGAGCCATTGATTGTAATTATTCAAATTAGAGATAATATCAAGATATATTGAGCCACACGTCATAAGAATGGGGCCCTTCTCGATTGTAATATAGTTGGATTTGAATGGAAATTCGAACTAATTGGTCTACAATCCACCTTATTCTTTTGTGTAGTTTGAAGAGTAAGGTTCAAAAGCGTATTCCGGCATTGATATGGTTCAAATAAGCTCTTATTGCAACTTTGACTTTGGCTTGAGTACTCACAAGTGCTAGTATGTGTAAACTTTCACAACAAGAAAGTTCTAAGGAAAGACTGGTAGGATCACAATGATCCAACTTAAACCCAGACTCTTTAGACTTTTATTACATTGGTGATAGAACATTCCTAGGCATGTACAAAATCATACGGTTACTCCACTCACGCCTTCAGCCACTCCTGTTGTGAATAGTTTCTTATACGTGAATAATATCATGTGTGTGAATAGTATCTGTACTCCGAATAATTGTGATCAATGGCTTTGATATCAATTGTTAGCGGATTGGTGAGTAAAGTAATTACATGAGTAAAATGAAACTGAGAAATAAATATAACACATGAGACAAAAGAATTTACGTGATCCGACTTTTAGCTTATGTTGATGGGAGAAGATGGGAGGAAATATTTTACTAGTTGTGTAAGTTATAAGTATTGCAGTATTTTACCTAAACTCTCAAATTACTAAATTAAGAACTTAAAGTTCTAAAATTACTCTCTTAAAGTTCTCAAAATACTCACTTAATTCATGATCTCTCCATGCTCTCAACACCCTTATTTATAGGGCAAGCCAATCCTAAAATGTCAATTTTGGTTAGTTTTAAAAAATAAT
The DNA here is from genome assembly GCA_002013955.2 of Citrus medica. Classification (NCBI taxonomy): domain Eukaryota; kingdom Viridiplantae; phylum Streptophyta; class Magnoliopsida; order Sapindales; family Rutaceae; genus Citrus; species Citrus medica. Next base: position 69,425 of record MKYO02030267.1, on the reverse strand, counting down.
TTATTTTGTCTTATCAAATTGGTGGGCTTTAAAATAATAATTTATTTGTTAAAATTGATTTATTTTAATAAAATAATTCACTTTAAACTAACATGTTTTCTTTTATTTTTTATGTTATTTTTTTAGGCAGGTAATTTGATTATGCGATATGCTCACCTATGACTACAATTGATGGGTGAAATAGATACACTAAAACGAAATTGCTAAATAAATATTTAGTTCGACTTTCAGCCTACATTCATGAAAAAAGGTGAGAGGAAATATTTTAGTAGTTTTGTGGAGTTATAAGTATTGCAATATTTTATCTCACAACCCAACACCCTGATACACCCAAACTCTCAAATTACTAAATTAAGAACTTTAAGTTCTCAAAATACTCTCTTCAAGTTCTCAAAATACTTTCTTAATTCATGATCTCGCCATGCTTTCAAATCCCATATTTATAGGGCAAGCCAAGCCCGAGATGTCAATTTTGGTTGGCTTTAAAAAATGATTTATTTTGTTAATTTTATCAAAATTGGCGGGCTTTAAAATAATACTTTATTTGTTAAAATTAATTAATTTTAATAAAATGATTTTGCTTTGTCAAAATTGGTTGGCAATATTTTATTGCCACCACGTTACTGTATTTAGGCTGTAAGAATAGATATTGTCGCTGAATATCCTAAATAGCTAGCCAAACTAAATTCCATGTTTTCCTAGCATGTTTCCATTAGCTAATGCCCGGTACGAGCTCTAAGAAGCATATAACACATCCCATGCATGAGCTTGATTGGCTGAATTGGGTCATTGGATCTAATATCGATTTTCAAGTAGTAATAGTTTATTAGTAATAGTGTATGCCGTTAGGATTTACTAGTAATAATCAATCATCCAAATGAATTTAGGTTAGATGAATCAAAGATCAAGAGAAAGTCTTGATTCGACACTGATATATACCACTTCATGAAACCTACAAATGGATCAGGATAATATGCAAAGATCAACATAAATTATAGCTTTTGTTATATAATTACAAGAAAATATTCTCTCATGATCTCAGCTCTTCTAAATTTTTAAATATGTGTGCCACATGATTGTTTAGTAATAGTGTACGCCGTTAGGATTTAACTATTGATCATCACTCATCTAAATGAATTTTGCTTAGAAGAATAACAAATCCTGCGGAAATCCTAAGAGGGCCTTAGTCAGCACAAATGGTGATTCCTTATTATGTGCAAGTCATTTATGAGATATTTGAATGGGCAACAAGTCATCCATGGTGTTTAAATTTAGTCATTTCATAAGAAGATTGAATAGCTGAAGCAAAAGTAGAGCAATTATCGGCACTTAGCCCAAATTAGGGGAAAAAGAAATTCCATCACAGATTAAGAATCAAAATCAATTATAGACCAGCCAATCCAAATTTTGCTTGAAACAAAAAAAAAAGATTATTAATTTCACCAATTTCTAATTTGGACCAATGGCTAGAGTTCCATATTCTAGTTTAATCAGCAGATCAATAATGCACTAAAATTTATTGCTTAATTAATCTTATAACATATGCTTTGCGTATAAATTTGATATAAACTTAACAAAAAAAAAACTAAGTCAAGTAAGTGATTGATAGGGTTGTGACAAAAATGAAAATAAAGATCTTTCCTAGACAAAGAAGTGATCAAAGATGAATCAGGGACCAAAGTAGAAATGATCTGCTTGCAATCAGATGGCAGAAAATTCTCCCACATGGAATCTGAATCCGCAACTGATTTGGAAATGGGACATACCACTAATGATCTGCAGGCATCTTGAGGAGTTGTGAGAGAAATGATGTGGGAAATGCACTCTGCAGGTAGCTAATAAAAAACAGTAATGTCCACTTTACTTTCTCTATTCATTCTTCCTTAATTTGCAACTCACAAATGCCTTGAGAGTAAGACTTCTTTATTAAGCTATACATGTAAGTCAAGTCAATTTATGTCCTGTTTGGTGTTGAGGTAAGATGGTTATAGCTTAAAAGCTATAATACCAAGGGATAATTTGATAATATTGTAGCTTTTAAAATAATTGTTGTTAACTGTGTTGTAGACATAATCATCTGTGAAAAGAATTAATTAAATATTTGGTAAAAATTACTTTTAAAATTATTGTATTTTTTCAAAGCAGTTTGTATTTATTTGGTAAATTTTACTGTTAAACTACAATAAGAATATAAATAGCTAAATTGGACATAATATTGAATAACATTTATTTACATATTTATAAACATGTATATAGAATTGTTTTTAGTGTATATATATAATAATTGATAACTAGAATAAATATCTTATATTTTTAATTCTATTTTTCATTTTGTTAACTTAATAGAATTGGTAATAACAAAAGTCCTTCAAAGTTAAAGATTTTATTTCCTAGTTAATGAGGATAATTTTATAATTTTATAAAATTTATGAAAAGTATAAAATTGATTCACAAAATCAAATTTTGAAAAGTTACTGATTTCCTACTTTTCAAAATCTACTATAAGATGGGATAATTTTACTAAAAGTGGTTTCTAAAAAAATTTAGCAAGCACTAAAATTGTTTTTAGTTTTCCAAAATTACTTTTTAACCTCCCAAAAACAATCTCCAAAGTGTTTGGTAAATATTAGTTGTTGCTTTAAAATTAAGTTGATTTAATCCACCACTTGTATGATGAAGAATGTATAATATCTTTATTATTTTTGTCAAAAAATTTTTTAAAAGTCATATTTACTACATATTATTAACTTTTATTTTATAATTATAGATTCTTTTTCATAACAGTTATAACTTAAAAGTTATAATATCTTAATACCAAATGGACCTTTAGAAGGTTATTAAATTAGGGGTAGGACTATTAGCAATTTAGCATCCCTCCAAAACTTTTATAAAACCTCATATTTATACATGTACAGTTTTGCCCTTCATAATTTGAAAATAAACTGATCCAATCAAACCCCACACATCTTTCCTTGTAAAGAAAAAAAAAACAAGACAAACAAATCACTAGTTGATATGAATCTTCGGTATATATGATATATGATATAATCAAGGATATCCTTTTTTTAATTAATTATATATTTAATTAGTTTCCTCAGATAATTTAATTTGCTTTTATATATATATACATATATGTGCAGATGGTAGATGATGCTAAGAAGGAGCCTAATATTTGAACTGTTGATGGTGAAGAAGTGGAAATTTATCATCGACGAAGTTAACAAAATGGTAGCAGAAAGCGCGTTGAAGCCACAGAAAGTAAATAACTATCAAAGTAATTTTTTCATGCATAATTTTACAAATACACATATAATTTTTTCTTATGAAAGATAGAGTTGGTGACACAAAAAGTCAATATCAAATTTAAAAATATTCTACAAAGAAAGAGAGAGAGTGGGGAGTCGAGACCTTATAAGAGATAGAGAGAGAGAGAGGAGTGTGTAGAGAAACAAAGGTGTAGGTTATAAGTGGAATTAAAGTGGGTGCTTTTGAAAAAAAAAGTAAAATTTTAAAAGTTTTTAATGAGGTATCCTAAGAGGGGGGTTTTATCAGGACTTCATGGAGTTGCTAATAATCTCTTGCTCTAACCGTAAAACATTTCTTCCTGCTTTCTTTCTCCAGCACAAAGCTCTGTCAAAGAATGACAATTAATTTTAGCTTTAAAATTGAGATTATATCAAAGAAGAAGAAAGTTTTAGGCCCTATTTGGTATTTGAGGTGGTGTAGTTCTTGAACCAGAGTTACTGTGAAATTAAAAAAAATATGAGATAAAAACTAATAGTATAATAAATACAACTTTGCATAATAATATTTACAAAAAAAAGATATTATAGGCTTTTCATCATATAAGTGTAGGATCAAATCATCTTAGTTTTGCAGCTATAAGAACAAATATTGTAACTTAAAAGCTATAGTTACCAAACCTCAACAACAACTTAGTTGCCACAGATAGTGATTCCTTATCATAGCAATTCATTTATCGCGTACTTCTATGGACAAGAAGTCATCATCCATTGTGTTTTAACTTACTCATTTCATAAAAAAATTGAATAGCTGGAGCAAAAATAGAGCAATTTCTGGTGCGTACTTTGCGCTAAGTCAGGGAAAAATAAATTCCGTCACAAATTAAGACTCAAAATCAATTATGGACCAGCCAATCTAATTTTTGGCTGAAACAAAGAAGATTCTTAATTTCACCAATTTCTCATTTGGATCAATGACTAGAGTTCCATATTCTAGTTTAACCATCAGATTAATCGCACAATAAAATTAATAGCTTAATTAATATATAACATATGCTTGGCATGTAAATATGATTTGCACATGTAAAAAAGGAAAAGGAAAAAGAAAAAGAAAACCTTGTCAAGTTTGAATTACGATAGATCCACTATTGACGATGATGCGGTTGCGACAAAGATGAAAATAAAGATCCTTCTTAGACAAAGAAGTGTTGAAAGATGAATCAGAGACTGAATTGGATATGATATGCTTGTAATCAGACGGCAGAAAATTCTCCCAGTCGGAATCTGAATCCGCAAATGATTTGTTGATGAGACATACCCACGGATAATCTGCAGGCATCACGAGGAGTTGTAAGAGAAATTATGTAGGAAACGCACCCTGGTGACAGCACAAATGTTATAACCATTTTACTTCTTGCGACTCGTAGCAAGACAAGGAGTGAGTTTAAAATATATATAGCAAAGGTAAATACACCAGACTTCTTTGTTTAAGTTAATGGTAAATATGATCGATGATCCAGGAACCTAATGTTTTGCTTAGTGTCAGACAATTACTCGTGGCTTTAAAAGATAGCAATTAATTACAACTTCTTTCAAAGTGAAAAATTGTAACATTTGCTAGAGAACAGTAATCAACTGAGCACTCATTGTGATTTATTTGAGTGATTCGTCTTCTATAGTGAAAAGTTCTGTTTATGTTGCTAATTATAATGTGAATAATGCTAGGGAGCCTAACTTTTTATCCCAATTTCATGAGTCTACAAATTTTATTAAAAATATGTCATGTTTGTCGACACATCACTCGAAGATTTGTGCCATTTCATGATCACGAGATTTCAGGCTCTTAACATCAAACCATTTAACTAATCTTTTTACAGAGAAATTTTACAAAACAACTGAAGTTTCACGGATTATGTGGAACCATCAACTATGTTATTCCAAAGAGAGTCTTAGTATCCCTTATTAAAGACTTAAGAGTATACATGATTATTTTTCTAAATCTTGAGAGTGTATCCTTTATTAAAAACTTGGGGTATACATAATTATTTTTTCAAATCTTAAGAGTGTAGGTATCCATTTCCCATATATAAATGAAGACTTAAAACAAAATCATTCATTAATAATAATTCTGGTCTTAAAAGTAATTTGCTTACAAAATCATCCACAACTGTAGCTAAGATCATATGGATATAAGGGATCCACTCCAATGGCCCTTGATCATTGTCCTTTACAAAGGACAGATCCAAGTTTGTCTTGTTAAAGTCCTCTGAGCTTACCCCTGAGAGCTCTACACCAATAGTATTCTCGGGGACTTGCTGAATCCTCTTCACAGGTCACATTATTCAGTTCAGCCATGTGCCATGTCACGGCTTGCTTGATGGAGTGAGTGCTTGGCCCAAGACTACGTATTCACTGAGGCAATAGATCGAACATCCGATTCATTTTCGCAAACATTTGCCTCAGTCTAATATTCATGCATCGAATTGGATGTGCAACAAAATGGAGCTCCAACAGTCAAGTCTTGTAAATTAAATGTTGTAAAGAAATAGCAATGCTTAACTTTGTTCAAAGTCATTATTATCTTGAAGAACAAGAAAATTCAAGTTACGACAGGTGATTGATTCAAGGTTATTTTACAAGTCATTAATAAAACTACATGAAAGCTTAATTAATCTGGATATCATCATTAACCTAATGCATTCAACAATAAAATCATGCCACCTCTCAGTTATTGCTATTCCTTCATGAATGAAAGAAAGAAGTATTTGTCGCGTTCTTGGTTGATTGACCCACCTAAAGAGCTTACATGCGTCCCTAAATGACTAAATGTTGCAGTGTCAAAACCATAATTCAATACAGCTATCAGCCACTTTTAGGCCTCAGCTCAATCCCTTGTATAATGAGGCCGTGCTTGGTAATGAAGCCATCAAATTCAAATAGACTACATACCAACATGCCATCATCTCCATTTTCATTGAAGAACTCGCCCATCTCAATTTCCATCCACCCATCTCCCCTGTCTTGAGATAATCGAGCCATATTTCTTGAAGGATCTAGCAACAGCCTTCGCCTAAGCCCGTTTCCGCATCCTTCAATGTAGACCCCAGACTCTACTGGTCTTCTCTCAAATCCATACTTTGACTCTACGAACTTAAAAACAAGGTAAGATGCATAGTTGGTTCTGAGTGACAAAACTTTGGTCTCTATCATTGCTTTGACATCAAACCACCACACATACTTGAGTTCAGCCACCTCAGGAAACCTGTCAATGCATTGACACATGAGCAAATTACACTGGTGACAAAATCGATTGTACACTACAAAATGCAAACGTGCAATGCCAACATATATGAACAAACCTAGACTCCGGTAGAGAAGTCAATATCCAATGGTTAGGTTCATCTCCCCATGCTATGGAAAGCCCTTTTGCCCCAACCATGTAACATTTTTTCCCACTCTCCGGCTCCAGCGCAAAGCTCTGTCAAAGTATTCATGATGTTAGCTTTTCTATAAAATCAGTTTTGGTGTATAAGTTTCTCCATTTCAATGCTTACTAAGATTGCATCTGGGTGTTAATTGTAGATATATATGTCCAGACTTTATAATAAGAGCATATATAAAAGATTAGAACTCAAAACATCAAAGATAATATAAAATTGTGTTTGTACGAAACAAGATGAAAATTCAAGTAAAAAATTTTGATGAGTTCAAGGTATAGTTAGCATGTCGTTTTTCGGATATTACAATGAAGAAGAAGTCAACCATCTTGTTTGGTTAAATGTACATATGATGAAGCTCTTGGTGTTAATATTAATATTTGTTAAGCAAATAAAAATACCAGGTCGGCCATGCTACTATTCCCACCCTGGCATGAATCACCTCAGCCAGGTGGTACGAGCAGAGCAGGGGGCAGCATGAGCCGATCAGAGACGAATACTGACCAGAGGTGCATACCGAGCCGATACCCGTCTCCTGAAAAAGCGGGAACACGATCCCACAGAATCACGGCGTTTGCGCTTTTCCCAGAACTGTTACGAGAGATGCGATACCCCACATTTACTCATGATGTAGCATTTAAAAGCATTTAAAGCTCCGGGAAAGGCCACTACTCGAAAAAGGAGGGATGAAGACTGAAGGGGAACGTGGGATAACGGCTATAAAAGGAGGAAAAATCGATGAAGAAAGGGATAGACAAATTAAGAGAGAGAAAACGCTGCCAAATTGTAATTAGGCCTTTTTTCTTACAAACTTCGAAACAAGTTAGAAACCCTTCTTGAATTCGAATTATACTAATTTCCCGTAAACACCTTGTGCTAACTTAGGCATCGGAGGGTTTACGGCGGAAAAACCACCGGCGCTCTCTGATCCGTTTCTGGTGAACGCATGTCTAGTAAGAGAAAGGAAGGCGATTCCACCCCAGTGGTCCGAGCAGCAACTAACAACACAAACGTTGGTGAAAGAATCTGGTCGGTCAAAAGGTGAGCGGATTTAAGCATCAACATTTTGGCGCTGTTTGTGGGGAGCTAAGTAAAAAGCTACCACCAAACTAGTAATTACCGGAGAAGCAGCGAACGATTGGATATGGACGTGTCAAGAAAGGACACTTTAAGGGAGGACAATGAAACGGTGGAGACAATCACTCTCCGGGACATTGCAAATGAAGCCCGAGAGAAGATGACGCAAGATAGACTGGAGCGGATGGAGAAACAAATGGAGACTCTCGCGGTTATATTGTTTGAGCTGAGGGACGAGCGGAGAAGGGATTGTGAAACCCCTGTGGGAAGAGATGAAGCGGGAGCAGAACCCAGCCTCCGGAGGCGTAGAGTCGAGGAAATCCCTCCGCCCGCAGACCAACTTAATGGGGTGCATCCCCATAGAAGTACTGGTCGGGTTCTAGGGGAACCCGTGGATGAAGGGAGAGACCAACCTCGCCCCAGACGGATACTGGAAATTAATGGCCAAGGGGCCAGTGTTGATGAAGGAGAGCTCAGACAGCGGTTGCAGAACGCCGAGCATGAGCGAGACCAGATAGCCGCACGTGATCCTGACCGTGCTATAGAATTGGAGGGGGAGGTGCGCAGATTGGCGCAGGTGATAGAGGAGATACAGGGCAAGAGAAAGCCCCCAAGCTGGAGGATAATGTTAGATGAAGAATCTCCGTTATCAACTGAGATCATGAGTACCATAATCCCAAGAGATTTCCGCTTCCCCGACCTCAAATACTCCGGGCGAAGTGACCCGCTGGTGCACATTGAGCGTTTCAACGATATGACGGGTGTGCAGGGGCTGACACCAGCTCAGAGGTGCTTAACATATGCTTGGCATGTAAATATGATTTGCACATGTAAAAAAGGAAAAGGAAAAAGAAAAAGAAAACCTTGTCAAGTTTGAATTACGATAGATCCACTATTGACGATGATGCGGTTGCGACAAAGATGAAAATAAAGATCCTTCTTAGACAAAGAAGTGTTGAAAGATGAATCAGAGACTGAATTGGATATGATATGCTTGTAATCAGACGGCAGAAAATTCTCCCAGTCGGAATCTGAATCCGCAAATGATTTGTTGATGAGACATACCCACGGATAATCTGCAGGCATCACGAGGAGTTGTAAGAGAAATTATGTAGGAAACGCACCCTGGTGACAGCACAAATGTTATAACCATTTTACTTCTTGCGACTCGTAGCAAGACAAGGAGTGAGTTTAAAATATATATAGCAAAGGTAAATACACCAGACTTCTTTGTTTAAGTTAATGGTAAATATGATCGATGATCCAGGAACCTAATGTTTTGCTTAGTGTCAGACAATTACTCGTGGCTTTAAAAGATAGCAATTAATTACAACTTCTTTCAAAGTGAAAAATTGTAACATTTGCTAGAGAACAGTAATCAACTGAGCACTCATTGTGATTTATTTGAGTGATTCGTCTTCTATAGTGAAAAGTTCTGTTTATGTTGCTAATTATAATGTGAATAATGCTAGGGAGCCTAACTTTTTATCCCAATTTCATGAGTCTACAAATTTTATTAAAAATATGTCATGTTTGTCGACACATCACTCGAAGATTTGTGCCATTTCATGATCACGAGATTTCAGGCTCTTAACATCAAACCATTTAACTAATCTTTTTACAGAGAAATTTTACAAAACAACTGAAGTTTCACGGATTATGTGGAACCATCAACTATGTTATTCCAAAGAGAGTCTTAGTATCCCTTATTAAAGACTTAAGAGTATACATGATTATTTTTCTAAATCTTGAGAGTGTATCCTTTATTAAAAACTTGGGGTATACATAATTATTTTTTCAAATCTTAAGAGTGTAGGTATCCATTTCCCATATATAAATGAAGACTTAAAACAAAATCATTCATTAATAATAATTCTGGTCTTAAAAGTAATTTGCTTACAAAATCATCCACAACTGTAGCTAAGATCATATGGATATAAGGGATCCACTCCAATGGCCCTTGATCATTGTCCTTTACAAAGGACAGATCCAAGTTTGTCTTGTTAAAGTCCTCTGAGCTTACCCCTGAGAGCTCTACACCAATAGTATTCTCGGGGACTTGCTGAATCCTCTTCACAGGTCACATTATTCAGTTCAGCCATGTGCCATGTCACGGCTTGCTTGATGGAGTGAGTGCTTGGCCCAAGACTACGTATTCACTGAGGCAATAGATCGAACATCCGATTCATTTTCGCAAACATTTGCCTCAGTCTAATATTCATGCATCGAATTGGATGTGCAACAAAATGGAGCTCCAACAGTCAAGTCTTGTAAATTAAATGTTGTAAAGAAATAGCAATGCTTAACTTTGTTCAAAGTCATTATTATCTTGAAGAACAAGAAAATTCAAGTTACGACAGGTGATTGATTCAAGGTTATTTTACAAGTCATTAATAAAACTACATGAAAGCTTAATTAATCTGGATATCATCATTAACCTAATGCATTCAACAATAAAATCATGCCACCTCTCAGTTATTGCTATTCCTTCATGAATGAAAGAAAGAAGTATTTGTCGCGTTCTTGGTTGATTGACCCACCTAAAGAGCTTACATGCGTCCCTAAATGACTAAATGTTGCAGTGTCAAAACCATAATTCAATACAGCTATCAGCCACTTTTAGGCCTCAGCTCAATCCCTTGTATAATGAGGCCGTGCTTGGTAATGAAGCCATCAAATTCAAATAGACTACATACCAACATGCCATCATCTCCATTTTCATTGAAGAACTCGCCCATCTCAATTTCCATCCACCCATCTCCCCTGTCTTGAGATAATCGAGCCATATTTCTTGAAGGATCTAGCAACAGCCTTCGCCTAAGCCCGTTTCCGCATCCTTCAATGTAGACCCCAGACTCTACTGGTCTTCTCTCAAATCCATACTTTGACTCTACGAACTTAAAAACAAGGTAAGATGCATAGTTGGTTCTGAGTGACAAAACTTTGGTCTCTATCATTGCTTTGACATCAAACCACCACACATACTTGAGTTCAGCCACCTCAGGAAACCTGTCAATGCATTGACACATGAGCAAATTACACTGGTGACAAAATCGATTGTACACTACAAAATGCAAACGTGCAATGCCAACATATATGAACAAACCTAGACTCCGGTAGAGAAGTCAATATCCAATGGTTAGGTTCATCTCCCCATGCTATGGAAAGCCCTTTTGCCCCAACCATGTAACATTTTTTCCCACTCTCCGGCTCCAGCGCAAAGCTCTGTCAAAGTATTCATGATGTTAGCTTTTCTATAAAATCAGTTTTGGTGTATAAGTTTCTCCATTTCAATGCTTACTAAGATTGCATCTGGGTGTTAATTGTAGATATATATGTCCAGACTTTATAATAAGAGCATATATAAAAGATTAGAACTCAAAACATCAAAGATAATATAAAATTGTGTTTGTACGAAACAAGATGAAAATTCAAGTAAAAAATTTTGATGAGTTCAAGGTATAGTTAGCATGTCGTTTTTCGGATATTACAATGAAGAAGAAGTCAACCATCTTGTTTGGTTAAATGTACATATGATGAAGCTCTTGGTGTTAATATTAATATTTGTTAAGCAAATAAAAATACCAGGTCGGCCATGCTACTATTCCCACCCTGGCATGAATCACCTCAGCCAGGTGGTACGAGCAGAGCAGGGGGCAGCATGAGCCGATCAGAGACGAATACTGACCAGAGGTGCATACCGAGCCGATACCCGTCTCCTGAAAAAGCGGGAACACGATCCCACAGAATCACGGCGTTTGCGCTTTTCCCAGAACTGTTACGAGAGATGCGATACCCCACATTTACTCATGATGTAGCATTTAAAAGCATTTAAAGCTCCGGGAAAGGCCACTACTCGAAAAAGGAGGGATGAAGACTGAAGGGGAACGTGGGATAACGGCTATAAAAGGAGGAAAAATCGATGAAGAAAGGGATAGACAAATTAAGAGAGAGAAAACGCTGCCAAATTGTAATTAGGCCTTTTTTCTTACAAACTTCGAAACAAGTTAGAAACCCTTCTTGAATTCGAATTATACTAATTTCCCGTAAACACCTTGTGCTAACTTAGGCATCGGAGGGTTTACGGCGGAAAAACCACCGGCGCTCTCTGATCCGTTTCTGGTGAACGCATGTCTAGTAAGAGAAAGGAAGGCGATTCCACCCCAGTGGTCCGAGCAGCAACTAACAACACAAACGTTGGTGAAAGAATCTGGTCGGTCAAAAGGTGAGCGGATTTAAGCATCAACATTTTGGCGCTGTTTGTGGGGAGCTAAGTAAAAAGCTACCACCAAACTAGTAATTACCGGAGAAGCAGCGAACGATTGGATATGGACGTGTCAAGAAAGGACACTTTAAGGGAGGACAATGAAACGGTGGAGACAATCACTCTCCGGGACATTGCAAATGAAGCCCGAGAGAAGATGACGCAAGATAGACTGGAGCGGATGGAGAAACAAATGGAGACTCTCGCGGTTATATTGTTTGAGCTGAGGGACGAGCGGAGAAGGGATTGTGAAACCCCTGTGGGAAGAGATGAAGCGGGAGCAGAACCCAGCCTCCGGAGGCGTAGAGTCGAGGAAATCCCTCCGCCCGCAGACCAACTTAATGGGGTGCATCCCCATAGAAGTACTGGTCGGGTTCTAGGGGAACCCGTGGATGAAGGGAGAGACCAACCTCGCCCCAGACGGATACTGGAAATTAATGGCCAAGGGGCCAGTGTTGATGAAGGAGAGCTCAGACAGCGGTTGCAGAACGCCGAGCATGAGCGAGACCAGATAGCCGCACGTGATCCTGACCGTGCTATAGAATTGGAGGGGGAGGTGCGCAGATTGGCGCAGGTGATAGAGGAGATACAGGGCAAGAGAAAGCCCCCAAGCTGGAGGATAATGTTAGATGAAGAATCTCCGTTATCAACTGAGATCATGAGTACCATAATCCCAAGAGATTTCCGCTTCCCCGACCTCAAATACTCCGGGCGAAGTGACCCGCTGGTGCACATTGAGCGTTTCAACGATATGACGGGTGTGCAGGGGCTGACACCAGCTCAGAGGTGCAGGGCGTTCCCGTTGACGCTAGAGGGACGAGCCCGAGAATGGTACCGCAAGCTGCCCCGAGGAAGTATAAAGGGGTATGAGCAGATGTGCCAGGAGTTAGCCGAGCAGTTCCGAGGAGCAGTGGCCCCAGAGGATGACATGATGGAACTGATGGGGATGAAACAGGAAGAGCATGAATCCCTTCGAGAATTCGTAAAACGATATCACCGAGCCGTGCAGGATTTGGGAGCTTTTAATCACCCGCAGGCGTTGAGGGGATTAAAAGAAGGTGTAAGAATCGGGCGATTGTGGTATAATTTAATAAGCCCCCTCGTACAGAATTACTCGTCGGGGTATGAGCAGGCGAGGCGAGATATAGAAATCGAAGAGGAGAAATCGGCAAGAATAAAAAGTGAACAACTGGAAGAGCTGAGGCGAAAGGAGCAGAGAGCCTCGAAAGGGAGCGGGTTGGGAAAACGAACAGGAGATTCTTCAGTGATGGGTGGAATATCAGCTCGGTCCCGACCGTACCCCATAGCCCCAAGAGCACAACAGTTCTAACGCAGCCGGGCTCAACCTCCGGGCCCCCCGATCCCAGAACGGCAGCGAGAATTCAGGCAGATGGCTCCCCACCCTTATCACAGCGCTCCCAGAGCGTTAAGTGCACCTAATTACAGGTCTGGACGACCAGAGCAACTACCGGCAATACCAGGGCGAGCTGACATCCATGATAGCCGAGCAGTTCAGTTGGTTGACCAGAGCGTGGCATATAGACAGTACACTCCATTAAAAATCTCCATGGAGGAACTATATGAAAGGATCGAGGGACGAGGACTGCTGTATACTCTGGCCCCTATAACAAAACCCGCTCACCGGCGTGATAAGAGCAGATTCTGTAAATTTCACAACACTCACGGTCACACTATCAGCCAATGCCGTGACCTAAAGACTCAGGTGGAGGATTTGGTGAGGAACCAGTACTTGGATGAGTATGTAGATGGAGTGTCCCTCGTCATTGAATCACAATATGCACGGGATGAAGGAGTTGAAAGGGGTTTGGAACGAGAACAGCCGACCATCCGGGTGATAGCAGGAGGGCCAACATTGGCCGGGGATTCAAACAGAGCACGAAAGAACTATGGGAGATATGCCATGACTGGCAAAAAGGTGCTTCTCAATTTGCCAGCAGCCAAGAGGGCAAAAGTGCGGCAAGTTCCCATTATGTGGACAGACGACGATGAAGAGGGCATTTTATATCCTCATGAGGATGCACTGGTGATTAAAGCATTGATGGCTAGTACAGAATTGCGGCAAATACTGGTGGACACGGGCAGCTCTGTAGACATTCTGTTAAAATCGGCCCTAGATGATATGGGGATTTCAGACTTGAAGCTGGAACGGACGAATACATCTTTGAAGGGATTTGGAGGAGGACGGCTAACGCCCATGGGGATCATCGAACTCCTAATTACCGTGGGATTAAAACCGTTTGAAAGAACGATGATGCTGGATTTTGTCGTGGTAGAAGAAAGAAGTCCTTATCAAATGATTTTGGGGAGACCGTTCATGAGGATAAGCCAATGTGTAATGTCCACGCATTATCTGGCGCTGAAGTACAGAATAAATGGAGTTGTTGGTGTAGTTAAAGGCGACCAGAGAATGGCCAGAAGCTGCTATGCTACATCGGCCAAGGAAACGCTGCAGGTTACCTCTCTAGATAACCGGGGGGATTCAAAAAATAGTCGCCAGGAACCTGTTGAGAAGCTGGAGGGGGTTGTTGTAAGCAGGAGTGACCCGACCAGAGTGGTTAAAGTCGGATCAGAATTGGATAAAGCAATAAAAGGCGAGCTGGTAAAGTGTCTACAGTCTCATGCAGACATATTTGCCTGGTCTCATGAGGATATGCCAGGTATTGATCGCGGGGTGGCTTGCCACAAGCTAGCAGTCAAGAAAGGGGCAAGGCCGGTGAGGCAGAAAAGGAGGTGCTTTAACCAGGAAAGGTACGAGGCCATAAATGCCGAGGTGGAAAAGCTGCTGAAAGCAGGATTTATAAGGGAAGCCAAGTACCCGGAGTGGATTTCCAATGTAGTACTGGTAAAGAAGGCCAATGGGAAGTGGAGAATGTGTGTAGACTTCACGGACCTCAATAAGGCATGCCCGAAGGACAACTTTCCCCTACCAAAAATAGATCAGTTGGTGGACTCAACCGCGGGTCATAGTCTGCTCAGTTTCATGGATGCCTTTTCCGGATACAACCAGATACCCATGGACGAGCAGGATGAGGAAAGCACTACCTTTATAACTAACATGGGTTTGTTTTGTTATAGGGTGATGCCCTTTGGCCTGAAAAATGCAGGAGCCACCTATCAAAGGCTAGTGAACAAGGTCTTCAAACCTTTGATCGGTCACACCATGGAAGTATACGTGGATGACATGATCACCAAGTCAAGAGAACCGAGAGATCATGTGGAGCACTTGGAAGAGACCTTCGAATTGCTGAGCAGGTATGAGATGAAGCTGAACCTGGAGAAATGTGCATTTGGGGTCAGCTCGGGTAAATTTTTGGGATACCTGGTGAGCCACCGAGGGATTGAGGCCAACCCGGAAAAGATACAGGCGGTGATAGAAATGAGGTCCCCACGAACAGTTAAGGAGGTGCAGAGCTTAACGGGGAAATTGGCAGCATTGAACCGATTCATTTCGCGAGCCACTGATAAGTGTCACCCTTTTTTCCAAATCATAAAGAAAGGGAAGAAGATGGAATGGACACCGGAATGCAAGGAGGCATTTGGACAGCTGAAGGAATACCTGGCCCGTGCCCCGTTACTATCAACTCTGAGAGGGGGTGACCAGCTGCTTTTGTACTTGGCAATTTCCAAGCAGGCTACCAGCTCGGTCTTAGTCAGGGAAGAGGAAGGGAAGCAACACCCGGTATACTACACAAGCAAGGCCCTGGTAGACGCAGAAACCAGATATCCACTAACGGAGAAATGGGCGCTGGCTCTGATAACAGCAGCACACAAACTCCGACCATATTTCCAAGCCCACCAGATCGTGGTGATGACTGACCAACCCCTTCGACAAGTGCTGCAAAAACCAGATGCGTCTGGTCGGTTAGTGAAATGGTCCGTGGAGCTGAGCGAATTTGACATGTCCTATAAGCCCCGAGGAGCAATCAAAGCCCAAGCCCTGGCCGATTTTATGGTTGACCATGCTCTACCAGGGGAAGGGATTCCGGAGGCACAACTAATAGAGCAGGAGAAACCAGAGGGGGTGTGGCTGGTGATGGTCGATGGGTCACGTGGTGAACATGGATCTGGGGCAGGAGTTATAATACGAAGCCCAGAGGGTGTCGAGGTGTCCTATGCCGTAAAGTTCGAATTCCAGATCACGAACAACCAAGCTGAGTATGAGGCCTTCATTACTGGGCTTGGGCTTGCACATGCATTACGGGCGGAAAGAGTAGAAATCCGAGCAGATTCCCAGCTAGTATGTAACCAGCTCAACAATCAATTCCAAGTAAGGGAAGAGAAATTGAGGCTTTATCTGAAGAAGGCGAAGCAAATGGTTGAACTCTTCAGTAAGGTAGAAGTGAAGCAGATATCCCGGAATGAGAATTACGGTTGCAACGGCAGATCCGAAATTACCTAAGTCGGTTCCACTAGAGGTGAAGACCTTGCCAAGTGTAGGAGATGAGGTAGAAGTGATGAGAGTAAGCATTGGAGAGTCATGGATGGACCCGATTCGCTCATATGTCCGGGATGGAATCTTACCGGAGGACAAAAGGCAAGCAAGGATATTAAAATGCCGAGCAGCTAGGTACACACTACTAGATGGAGTGCTGTATCGCCGATGGTTCACCTTACCCCTTTTAAGATGTGTGGATAATGAGGAGGCAGATTATGTACTGAGGGAGATTCATGAAGGAATATGTGGCAATCACTCGGGAGCAAGAACTTTAGCCTTCAAGGCACTCCGGCAAGGATACTTTTGGCCAACCATGCACCAGGATGCGAAAAGAATGGCAAGGAACTGTAAAACCTGCCAAAGCTTCTCTGAGGTTCCTGCACAACCCCCAGAAAAGTTGACCATTATGGCATCCCCGTGGCCGTTCGCTCAATGGGGAATGGACTTAATTGGTCCGTTACCTAAGGGCCGAGGAGCAGCGACACATGCAATTGTGGCGATAGATTACTTCACCAAGTGGGTAGAAGTGGGAGTCCTCAGCCAAATCACGGAGATGAAGACAACAGATTTTATTTGGAGGAATATCATCTGCAGATACAGGATCCCCTATGCCATTATTACAGACAATGGGAGACAATTTGACAACGGCAACTTCAAGGAATTTTGCCAAAATTTGGGGGTGGACCTGAAGTTCTACACCCCCGCACATCCCCAGGCAAACGGACAAGTAGAAGTGGCCAACAAAGTAATAAAGAAGCTCTTGAAAACTAGATTGGGAGAGAAGAAGGGAGCCTGGGTTGACGAACTACCAGGAGTATTATGGCCCTACCGAATAACTCACAAAACCGCCACAGGGGAAACCCCGTTCGCTTTAGCTTTTGGTCATGAGGCAGTAGTCCCAGCAGAAATCGGAGTGAGGACACATCAAACGGAATATTTCGCTGAGGAGCAAAACGACGAGCAGATCTGCTTAAGCCTGGACCTGCTTGAGGAGAAAAGGGAAGGGGCCTCGCAGAAAGTGGCCCAGTGTCAGCAATGGGTCAGGCGGTATTACAACAAGAATGTATGCGTGAGGCAGTTCCGAGCAGGAGATTGGGTACTTAGAAAGGTGAACCAAAACACTAGGGATCCCAACCATGGTACTCTTGGCCCGAAATGGGAAGGTCTATACAGGGTAATACGAGCCACTGGACCAGGAGCTTATAAATTGTCATACNGAGCTTATAAGTTGGCATACCAAGATGGACGGGACGTGAAGAGGTCATGGAATGCCGAGCACTTGAAGAAGTATTTCCAGTAAGCAAAGTGCTCTACTAAATCCTCATTTTGACAAACTGTTTGTGTTAACTGCATGATGGCTTAATGCATATGTATGTATTCAGTATTTTTGTAATACATTCAAGTTTCAATAAAGATGAATTCAGCATGAAATCCCCCGGCTAATAAGTCCGTTTAAAATTCTGCTAAGGCAAGTAAGTGCCTGCTTCTGCTTGGTCAATGAAAGACCAACAGCTAAATTTACGAAATTTCTACTAAGGCAAGTAAGTGCCTGCTTCTGCTCAGTCAATGAAAGACCAGCAGCTAAATTTATGAAATTTCTACTAAGGCAAGTAAGTGCTTGCTTCTGCTCGGTCAATGAAAGACCAACAGCTAAATTTACCAAATTTCTACTAAGGCAAGTAAGTGCCTGCTTCTGCTCGGTTAATGAAAAACCAGTAGCTAAATTTACGAAATTTCTACTAAGGCAAGTAAGTGCCTGGTTCTACTCGGTCAATGAAAGACCAGCAGCTAAATTTATGAAATTTCTACTAAGGCAAGTAAGTGCCTGCGTCTGCTCGGTCAACGAGAGACCAGAAGCTAATTCTACAAAAAATCTGCTAAGGCAAGTAAGTGCCTGCTTCTGCTCGGTCAACGAGAGACCAGCAACTAATTCTACAAAAATCTGCCAAGGCAAGTAAGTGCCTGCTTCTGCTCGGTCATCGAAAGACCAGCAGAAAATTTTGCGAAAATTTTACTAAGGCAAATGAACGCATATTCCTGCTCGGTACACTAAAGAACCAGCAGACAAAATCAGATAAATGGTCAAGTTAACTTGCAGAAGCAACCCATGAGCAAAAAACAGGCAAGAAAGCCAATAGAGAACATTTAAAAATTTATAAACATTCAAATGTTTACAAAGCAAATGAAAATCTATGGTTTTTACAAAATTAGACCTAAGGATCAGGAGGGTCAACGGCCTCAGCAGCTGAAGGATCAGCTATCTCTGGAAGTGGAAGATCAACTATACCGGGAGGAGGAGGCACGGACCCTTGACCCACTTCGAAAGTGCGTCCCTCAGCTTCCCCCTCTTGCACCCCATCCAAAGGAGCCACCAGCTGATCCTGCTCACCCTGCTCCTTGTCCGCCTGGCCGACCTCTGCCATATACCGCTGCACTCCAGCCTCCAACTTGCTCATGTCCAGCTCGGGATATTCTTCTTTAAGCAAGGACATGATACACTTATAGGAGAAAGCAACCCCAGAGTCGTACTCGGCATCCAGCCGGTCGTCCACATCAGCGGATTTGCCTTTCTCTTTAGCCAGCTGTTCAGTTAGGGATTTGATTTCTCCCTCAAGGGCAGTCCTCAGAGTATCTCTTTCACTTTGAGTTACCTGAAGGTTCGACTTTAGGCTGCCCAACTCACCCTCAAGCTTGGAGGCAGTGGACTCAGCAATTGCAGTTTTCTCCTCCAACTCCATAATCTGCTTGTTCAGCTCGGCCAGTTTCTCCTTGGAGCGATCAGCAGATTCAGTCTTCTTCCTCAGCTCTTGATTATCAGCTTGAAGCTTCCTCTCATGGCGTATGGACGCGTTTTTGTAACACGAAACCATGGTGGCCAGCTTGAAGGAAACCCTTTGAACAGAGGCAGCTAACTCAGAGAGTTCCATACTCTCGATGTCCTTCACCATCTTGGGCCCAACCGATCTCTTGTAATCCTTTTGGTATGGGCTCAGATAGTCACCCTGATCCCGAGATGGAAGAGGAGAAGATCGGTCCCCAGATTGTAAGCTGACCTCAGGACTCTTGTCGGAAGTTTTCTCCCCACTACTCTTACGAGGTGGAGGAGGGGGCAGAGCAGGAACTGGAGCTTTAGAAGGACCGACACTGGACTTCTTCGGAGGAGGAGGAGGGTGGCTGGAGCTGCTCGACGCCTGACCACGCTTTCTGCTCATTGCGCTGAGGATCTTGTTATCCATCCCAGCGGCAATATCTACTAAGCCCGAACCGACCAGGTTTGTTGGTGACAGGAGGTCTTGACAAGTAGACGCTTTCACCAGAGCAGTTTCCACCTGGAGCAAAGGTCGGTCCTCGAGAGTCTTAACCAAACCCCACGATTCCGAAAAAACAAACAAGGTTAAAGAACCCAATAAGTGGCAATTCGAGAAAAAATGTAGGCAAAAATGAACGACCTGGGGTGACAAATTGCGTTGGAAGGTAAATGTCACCACCCAACGACCGAACTGCTGGACACCAATCTCCCCCAGCAAAGAAGAATTTGTTTTTCCAATTTTTGCACGAGAAGGGGAAACCGGTGATTGACTTTCTCTTCGCAGAGCTGGACATGAAGTAGTACCAGCCCGCCTCCCTTGGGCTGCTCCGCAGCTGATACAAATGCTTCACCTCAACAAGGGAGGGCTCCTCCAACCCACATCTCTCCCACAACACAAACATGGCCGAGAGAACCCTCCACCCGTTTGGGTGTAGCTGACCTGGGACCAGGTGCATACCCCCCAAAATTCTGGCAAAATAGCGCTGAAGAGGCAGCCGAGCTCCTAGTTTGAAGCTCTCCAGGTGCATGGTCACGTACCCCCGCAGGGGCCGACTAGGCACATCACCTTTCCCAGGAACCACAAGGAGAACCTCCTTAGGAATATCATAGAGGTTCCTAAGCTTGAACAAATCATCTTGGGTGGTGGCACAGGCTATATGATCAATGGGGTAAGAATCTGCCTCTATCCTATGCCCAAAATGTCGTTTCTCAAGAGGTCGGCTCGGCTCGGAGCTACTTCCCTCATTATCACCCGCTCCTATAGGAACCCCGACCCCACCAGAACTATGGTTCTCACCAGAGCCCGACGCAGGTCCCCCCCTATTTCCTACAAGCTCTAATTCAGGGGAGGGTGAAATGGCCAAAGGACGTGGGTACTCAGGGATATCTCTACTATGGGATAAGCCTACACTACGCGAGGGATTCAAAAAATCTATGGGTATGGGCAAGTTAAGGTCTGAATCCTCAGATTCTTTGTCACCCTCATCTGCAATCAACTTCCTTCTCCGTTTTGACATACCGGAGTCCCAAAAGAAAACCAAAACAAACTCGAATATACGGATACAAAAGGGAGCAACACGGAACCCAATCAACAACAACCAGAGAAGAGATTAAAAGCAATACCTGAAATGAACTGGCCCTGGTAGCGCAGCCGTGACAGAGAAAAAACCAGCAAGTAGAAACTCCGGGCGCAAGAAGTATGAGTAAAGTTCAGAAATGGGGTAAGTTAGCGACGGAGAGACGAGTAACAAAACGATGATGATTTTAGTCTAGGGATTTGGAACGAAAAGGGGGGAAATGGAAGCATTTAAGTGATGGGATATGCCAGCTCACTCACCACATATCGAGGAAGGATAACCCATCGTTTCAAATTTCAAAATATGAAGAGTCGGGAAGCGCCACGTCACTAACCGCTACAAGAGGTCAGACTAGAGCAAGCCCAGATACGCAATGGACGTGCTCATTTAGGCCCATGCTCAGGTCAAAATCTCCCCTGAAGAAAAAGGGTACCTCAGGTCCGTCCCAGTAGACAGAAGGCCAGAGGAGAAGCCCCCGGGTTGGTAAGATTTGACTATCAGTTTCTACTCTTGACTCATTTCACTCACAAGACTAGAAACTGGGGGACTGGTGTTAAGCAAATAAAAATACCAGGTCGGCCATGCTACTATTCCCACCCCGGCATGAATCACCTCAGCCAGGTGGTACGAGCAGAGCAGGGGGCAGCATGAGCCGATCAGAGATGAATACTGACCAGAGGTGCATACCAAGCCGATACCCGTCTCCTGAAAAAGCGGGAACACAATCCCACAGAATTACGGCGTTTGCGCTTTTTCCAGAACCGTTACGAGAGATGCGATACCCCACGTTTACCCATGATGTATCATTTAAAAGCATTTAAAGCTCCGGGAAAGGCCACTACCCGAAAAAGGAGGGATGAAGACTGAAGGGGAACGTGGGATAACGGCTATAAAAGGAGGAAAAATCGATGAAGAAAGGGATAGACAAATTAAGAGAGGGAAAACGCTGCCAAATTGCAATTAGGCCTTTTTTCTTACAAACTTCGAAACAAGTTAGAAACCCTTCTTGAATCCAAATTATATTGTTTTCCCGTAAACACCTTGTGCTAACTTAGGCATCGGAGGGTTTACGCCGGCAAAACCACTGGCGCTCTCTGATCCGTTTTTGGTGAACGCAGGTCTAGTAAGAGAAAGGAAGGCGATTCCACCCCAGTGGTCCGAGCAGCAACTAACAACACAAACGTTGGTGAAAGAATCTGGTCGGTCAAAAGGCGAGCGGATTTAAGCATCAACAATATTCATAATACTCAAAATAAAAATTATCTACACAAATAGCAGGATAAATTGAGGTAAAAGATTAATAGATAGTATATGATTTGTTTAGATAAAAGGTAAGTCAACTTTGACTTACCATAGTACCATTGTTGATGATGATGGGGTTGCGACAGAGATGAAAATAAAGATCTTTCTTAGACAGGGAAGTGATCAAAGATGAATCAGAGACAGTTGGAAATGATCTGCTTGTAATCAGACGGCAGAAAATTCTCCCACACGTAATCTGAATCTGCGGCTGATTTGAATACAGGAGACAGCACTGATAATCTGCAAGCATCACGAGGAGTTGTACGAGAAATGATATTGGAAATACACTCTGCAGGCAGAGCAATTGTGATATCCATTTGACTCGCTGCCTTTTAATTTCCTGCTCTTTAAAACTCACATCACCCTATACTTCTTTGTTAAGCTTTATTTGTACAAGTTCAATGGAGGTTATTCAATATTAAATTATACAGAAGCAGTGGATGAAAGTTCCTGCTTTCTACTTGTTTGGATACTTGTTCCACAAGGGTTTGAACTTTGAACAGGTCTGATGAGTTAGAAAATTGCACCAACAGCCCGTGGAAAAAAAATGCGAACATGAGGTCGACAGAAATATGGAATATTAATAATACTGTTCACACATAGAGATGGATGACCGGCCCGAATGAAGTAACGATTATCTATTGGCAAGAAAGAGCAATGATGATTAATGGTAAATTTGGGATTATAATTTTTTTTGTCATCTTAATAAAAGTGGAGAGTAACCTGAGGTTTCAAAAGTAACAAAGGTGATTTGAGAATAATTAATTGATGACAGGGTAATCTAAAATTAACATGATTAATTGTAAGATTATTAGCAAGTAATTGATAACATAAAATAAGGATGAAAGAGGTTAAAAGCACCGTTGTCTCAAAGGGGTAGTCTAGTTAATTTGATCAGGGATATGTTTTCCCTTACATCAATCTTAAAGAGGGAAATATTTTAATTCTTTGTGCTTGTGTTAAAGTGTGATTAGAGTGGGTGTAATCGTAATATTTTAATTTACGATAATTCTTTCATCTCCATCATGTTTTGTTGTAAAGTCAACTGGAAAGTTATTACAAAAATATGATAATATGTAAGAGAATAACTTTTTTAGATCCTTATTTTTATTATTATTTAGAACTTCGGTGACCACGAACTTACATAAAAATTTAACATATAATATTTACTGTTCCGAAACTCTTGTCAGAATGATCAATACATACTAATAGGTCTATCATCTCAATCAAATTTTCTCCAAAATCAATTGACAAGGTTATTGCATTGGAAGCCGTCGTGGTTAGAAACCAATGAAAATATTTGGGAGAACAATATTTTGGATCTTACTATTATATTTTAAAAGGTTTAGATGAGAGTACAAAATCTCACCTAATAAATAGTAACCCTTTTCTTATAGTATTATTCAAATTTGAGTTATCGCATATGCAAAGTTCATTTACAAAACTTTTATTAAAATTTATAATCCCAAATTTGTACTCTACTGGTAGAGTATCGGTGATATCCATGTTACTTGTCTCTCCTAATGTCTACAATTAACTCGCAGCACCTAATAATTCTAATACTAATAATAGCAGTGCCTTGCCTTTTCACATGCAAGATTGCTTCTTCAAATTGTTTAAGTCAAAAATGGACCGAGGTCATTTAATCTTAAATTGATTTTTAAATGCCTCAAAATTGCACCAGTAGCCGTAGACAAAAATTTGAACATGGGTTGCAGATTAAAAAATAGAAATTTATTTATTGCATTGAATCTGAGCGTTAAATGTCCAAATCATATCTAAGGAATATATATTACACTTTTTTTTTGGGTTAAACCTACTTACTTAATAGTACATGAGAATTTTTTAAATATATTAGATGTAATATAATTAATTAATATTTATATAATATGTATAATTAAAATTTAATATAACTTATTTATATAATTAATTTTTTAAAATAATTCTATATATATATATCATAATATTATTTATTTATTATATAATTAAGGTAATACTTTAAATATATTCTAAAATTTTTTTTAATAAAAAAAAAACAAAAAGTTTAGTGAATGATTCATGAAATGTGGGATTGAAAGGTGATTCATGAAGAGGAAAAAGGGTCTTTGTTTGGTGGTGGGGCCTTAGCCTGTCACCTGGAGTCAGCCTAAGCCGCTTAGGTCCTAGGCCTTGGCCCCGGTTGTTGGAATAAACGTGCAGCAAAGTCGTGCTCCACGTCAACCAAGTCAAACCTTAAGTCTTATCTAAATAATAATAATAATAATAATAATAATCTCATGAATAGGGATAGCGGAAATTTCGGCAGCCTGGGTTTTAGTTTTTTAGAAGCTTTTTTTATTTGAAAAAGGTTACAGGATGATTTTATACTTAATTTTTTTTAAAAAAGATAAAAATAATTTTTTATTAATATTTTATTTTGGGAGGTAATGGGAATGGGGTGAAATTCTAATTCCCTCTCAAGTTTCTTATTTTAATTTTAATTTTGTTGTCATTATTAGTAAATAAATAAGAAATTTTAAATAGTAAAATATTAAATATTGGTGTAAATAATAAATATTAAAATATCTATATAAATAATATAAAGCCTATAACCCTACAAGTACACAATTTAAAAATCAAATCCTAAGTGATTTTGTCACGGTCTCGCTCATCCTTTTTAAATTATTCGTGTCGCAATTAGAACCTATAACCCTACAAGCACACAATCTAGAAATCAAATCATAAGTTACTTTTTCACGGTCTCACTCATCATTTCCAAACTATTTGTGTCGCAATTAGCACCTAACTCATCCTTATCTCATTATAACCCAGTAGCACACTGCGTGCTTATCTCATTTATTTAAGTATCTATAATCATTTTATTTATTTCATGATTGATATAAAAATAATTTCTTTTTCTTTTTGTTATAGGATTATGAAGATTAACGGAGAGAATTATTCTGATGGTTTGTATTTTGTAGTGTGATTTTTATAATGAACTAATGTTAATGTAAGACATATTACCAAAATTTTATTTTAATATGATTAAATTAAATTCAAAGAGTAAAAAAATATTAATTATTCAAGAATCATTTCCTGTTATTATTTGGAAATCTCTGTTCCTTTCTCTTAAGCAATTCTAATTGGAATAGAGAGACGATGAAAATATATGCAAAATATCAAAGATGGTAGGAAGATATCGGTCCCCTCCCCTTCTCTTCTCATTCCCATCCCTACTCATGAAAGGTGGCTGCAGAAAATTCATATCAATGCTTTAGCTTTGTTCAAAATCGCCACAATGTCGAATGAAGAACAAGAAAATTCAAAATGGCATGCAGCATGTGTTTATTACTTTACAAAGGAGAGGAGGAGTGGGGTTCGCAAATCGGCTCAGATCGGATTTCACCAAGCCTACGCTCAGGCTTTCAGAAAGTCTTGGCCCTTGAAAGCCCAGGCCTAACTTGGGAGGGTTGGGCCTGATTTTTCAATCATTTTTATAAATGAATTTTTTTAAATTTATTTATAAAAAAAAGTGGTGATATTTAATCTCCTTAGTATTTTTATTCTCAGAATTGTTATTATTAAAAAATAAAGATTTTTTTTTCTCTTCAAGCTCTCAATAGATTAACTTCTCATCTCTTTTATTTTTTTTAATTGATTCATCATTTGAATCAAATATTATCTTTTAATCATATCCAGAATTGACATTAAATAAAATTTTAGGTTTATCGCAAAAATCAAAACTAATGTCATTAATAACAACAAAATCCACCACTTGTACATCCAATTTAACAAAACCCAATATCAAAATTCATCATATGTTGGAGGAAGTGATATATTGATGGATTGATGGTGAAGAAGATAAACATTAGTGGTGATAAACTTATTGATAAAGGTAGGTGGCGGTTGTGATGGTTATGTAAGAGAGAAGGAGTGGGGCCGGGGGAGAGAGATTAAAATGAAATGAAATAATTGTAAATAAGGATAATTCTAAAAAGTAATAAGATAAATTAAAAAATAAAGCCTAATAAGATAATTTGAGGGGTTAAATATCATCACGCTTATAACAAATATTAATTTTTATTGAGTTGTGGGCCAAATTAATTTTCACATGGCTTCCAAAATAATCGGTCTCATCATAATTTTTTTTTAATTAGAAATTAAGAATTTGGATTGATCTTGTATTTGTAAATAGCCATACGTACCATACTATTAAAAAGCTAATTGCATTAGAGTCACAACTTTGGTATTTAAAGCGGCACAATTTCTCTGCCAAATAATTCAATTAGTGATGATATCTTCACTCCATTTTTTTCAGTGAATCCACTCCATTTTTAAAAAATAATTATAAAAGTTGCACATTATTTTTAAAACTTTCAAATCAAAAAGAGCTTTGGAGAATTAATTAATTAACTCTATGTTAATTCACTTTTTTGTGACTTAATTTATTTAGTATATTTAATTACGAAGATTGTTTTGACATAAGTTTAAATTGACTAATTTACCCTTATAAGGTAAAATTATCAAGAATTCACTTTACCTTCAACATTTTTCTAATTTGTACCGAACTCGTTGTTTCTAAATGCTACTTTATTAGTATAATTATTATTTTTAATTAAACTAATATAGTATCTTGATAGCATAATTGTCATGTAAATTACAAGCTGTCAAATCTAAGTCATTTACATGTAAGGGTAATGAAATAATAATTAGGTTTCATTTAAAAAAATTATATTATAAGTCACAAAATTAAATACCTAAATTATTAGATATAATAACTCATGTTTTATGAGGCTAATTTTATCTTTTTATATCATAATAATAAAATAGTAAAATAAAAATTATATTAAAATTTACGATTAAAGATGGTCGAAGAACCTAAGAAAAAAACTAGTAGAATGATTTAATTGATTAATTGTACAAAATTTTTATTAATTTATATTTTTGAAGAATATTGTGAAGATTTACAAAAATAGTGGGGGTGGAAATATCCCTGGAAGTGGTGAAGTTATCAAAATCAAATAGAATACACGGGTACACGCCAAGATGCCATTATCTGTATTTTCATTGAAGAACTCACCCATCTCAATCTTCATCCACCCATCTCCCTTATCTCGAGGAATTAAGATTCAGTGCTGAATTTATTTATTTTAAGCAAATAATTAATGGTTAAGCTTTATTTTGTATTTTTTTTTATTTCTCTTGCCTAACAGCCATAAATTTAGTGCTCAATAAAAATTAAACTCAGTATTGAATCCCTTATATTGTCTTGAGATAGCTGAGCCATTTTTTTTTATTTTTTTTGAGGGTCTAGTATTGCTCTTTGCCTTTTCCGATTATCGGTTCCTTCAAAGTAGATGCCGAACTCCATTGGTCTTCTTTGAAATCCATATTTGAGCTCAATAAATTTGAAAACAAGGTAAGCACTAAGCAACGTAGTTGGTTCGGAGTGACAAAATTCTGGCCTTTATCCTTGCTTTGAGATCAAACCACTACACATACTTGAGATTAAAATCATAGTACAAGCGGTATTCAAGCTCTTATTTTTGCGACTTTTAGTTGTGGTTATCTATGGAGGAACATCAATGACTCGTTTTCGAAATAGTCTTTTTTTGTAGCTTAGAACAAAGGCACTGTATGCGTAACTTAAGATAATCTACTTCGGAAAAATACGTATCCAAACATAAATCTACAAATACAGCATATACGATCAAGAGTCGTAGAAAAAAATTACGATGTTTAGGAATTGTAAGAAAGAGATCTAAAGGGTCTTTTTCCTCAAATTCCTCTTTGGCCTTATTATATCACCCCCCCCCCCCCAATTAATATTCTCTTTATATTGTTTTGTTCATTCAATTCGAATAGCAAATACCAAGAGTGATAATTTGAATAAAAATTCTTATAGTATCACAGGTGGGTGATTAAAAAATAGAAAAGAAAAGAAAAGAAAGATGTTTTATGAAATGATTCCCATTTTAGTTTATTTTAGTCAATTCTTCAATTCAACGATTGACCAAAAGAGAATATTAATACAATAAATTGTGGCCGTATCTCAATCAAACACTGGTATTTAGTTCTATACGATAATTCGCCCCAATGAATTCGTCTATTTTACTTTATTATTATTAAGTAAAAGCCAATTATCCTTGATCCGTAGATTCGTTCCAACTCATTGATTAAATCAGGTGGAAATATCAGAAAAAAAGGACTGCCATCTTTGCAAACAAGATATATAGCCTTATTGGTTTGAACATTTTTTTCACCAAAAAACAAAAGTTATCCTTTTCCTCATACTCAAAGGAATATATATATATATATATATATATATATTGCTGAAAAGGTTTATATTTTTCTAGGTTTATATTTTTCTAGATACAACAGATTCAATTGTCCATACTCATCTACCAATCAAATTGGAACAACTCGCTATTCTCTTGTAAGGATTTCAATCTGGAAAAAGAATAAACTACTTTTTATAGATAAATTAGTTAATGTCAAGAATATTATTGGAAGGGTATTATTGTAAAAGGAGAGGAAACGTAAGGATAAGAATTTAACATATTTAACTGTAGTGGTGTTTTGAAATAATTTTTAAAATATAAGAATTAAACGGGTACTTAAATTAAAATACAAAAACTAAATGAGCATTTATCCCAATAACAAAATTCAAGACAAATATGTGACTACTTCAAGATAGTTAGCCCGTTATTTTGCGGATGGTTCAATGAACAATAATAAGTCAACCACCATGTTTGGTTTGACGTACATTTGATGTTGTTCCTGTTGTTAATTAATATCAATGTTCATAATACTCCATAAATTTGCTAATACTTGATCTCTGGTGCTTAACAACTTTTCAAAAGATAAAATTCAATAGATGAGGTAAAACGGAATATCTAGCAGAATTAATTGCTCTACACAAAATGAGAAAAACCATCTCAACCTGACAAAGTAAAATTTTTGTGCATCGAGTATATAAACAATCAGCCAATAAAATGATAATACATATGGGCATATTAGCTAAGTCTAGATATACAAGCAGCCTGCAGCTTATCTAGCTTAATTAGTGTATACAACATATAAGTTATTTAGCTGACAAAAAAGTCAACTTTGACTTACCATGGTACCATTGTTGTTGATGATGGGATGGTGATAAAGATAAAAATAAAGATCCTTATTAGGCAAGGAAGCGATCAAAGATGAATCAGTGATAGAGTTGGAAATGATCTGCCTGTAGTCAGGCGGCAGAAACTTCTCTCACATGAAATCTGAATCTGCAACTGATTTGAAGCCGGGACATACCACTGCTAATCTGCAAGCACCGCGAGGTGTTTTAATAAAAAAAGATATTAGAAAAGAAAAACTATGTTCCTACCACAGAGAGAACAACATTAAGTACCGAACAAGTTAGTCATTTACAGCCCTGTATTAGCATTAAACTAAATGATAAGCCTACGATTTGGTATTAGAGCATGTTTTAATTAGTTAATTCTAATTAAAAGATCCAATAACTTATAAAGAGGATAGAATATTTAGATTTGGAACTTAGCATTTATCATAGTAAGAAGATAACTATAACTATACATACATAAAAAATAGATTGTAATATAGAAGGAAGTTTTAAACAAGAGTTACGTACAGAAAATTTTCAGTTAAATAGTTTAGCAGATTGATAGTTAATTAGAAATTAGAAATCTAAATTAGATAATATTAATAAGAATTTTAAGATAGTTTTATATAGTTTAGGAGAAAATAGAGCAGTTCTCAAGAATCTAGAAGAAAATTTGGATTTTATAAAAGATCAAAATATAGTAAAATTAGATCAAATCTCAAAAATATATTGAAGAAAGATTAAAATTAAAGTGATTAGATAATAAGAGTTCAGAGGTAATACCGGCTTAATAGAAAGATTTGAAAAAAATTAAAATTAACATTGATATAGGAAGCCTTCAATCTAAAAAAACTTAGAGAGATATAGATATTACTAACCAAGGAATGCAAATATTCAGTGGTAGTAAATTAGAAGGTAATTATTTAAAAAGAATATTCAGTAAAAGAAAAGAAGAAGATGATGTTAAAATAGAAAGCCTTATAGATTTAGATGAACAAATAGAAAGGTTTTGTCTAAAATAAATTAGCTCTAATCAATCAAAATATAATATATAAAAAGCAAAATTTATTTAACAAATCGTTTCTATATTAAATTATAGCGAAAGATATGTGTCATGTACGAATGAGAGTGAACTGATAAAATTATATCTAATAGATAAGTATTCCTATAATAAGATTAGTGATAAAGAACTCAAACATGACCATTTAGGATTAGTTATAATAGTTGTAAAAGGATTACATAGAGAGAATTTAGATGTAAAAGCCTTAGTTTATCTTTACGATAAACTAAATTTTTATTACATAAGCTGGGGTAAAATATACTATCGCTCCCTTATTAATCATGTCTAGATCAATTTACAAACATACAACAAGGACTTTTAACTATGAGGTTTTGAGGTTTGACGTATGCCTTTATCAATGTAGTTTTGATAATTGATCATTTTATATTATTTTACTTAACTAATTTGTGTGGGTGTGATTTTCTTTAGGTTGAAAATAATGCTTATACTTTTATTTGATTGTTTCCATTAATTCAATGAAAGAAGTAAGCTCAATTTAAAAAAAAAAATCAATTTGGGTTTAAAATTTCGCTAAATTTTTATTGCTTAAAGTGTTAGGACCTAGCAATAAGCTGGTTGGGAGATGTTATTGGCATTAAAAAATGTACATTTAATAAGGATAAAATTATCAGTTTTTCACTTATTGCGTCGATTAATGTGTTCATTATTCCTAAATTATCTTAACACTCCCCAAATATATTTTTATGTTAAATTAATTTGTAATATGTTAATTTTATTTTAATTTTATATTGTAGATATATTTCAAGAATAAAGAGGAGTTGGAGCTGAAAGCGGGAACCAAAAAGAATTGCTGGAGCTATTTGAAATGCATTATTAAGAAGATATAATCAATAAAAAAAAAAAAAGAAAGTGAGTTGATAATGCTCGTGATGGTCAGGTGGCCATTTTGCCACTTGATCATCACACTTCTCTATGTATATATATTATAAAAAAATAAAATAAAATAAATATTAACAAAATAAAAGAAGAGGATACATTCCTCGCCTATAAAAGGCAAGGACATGCAAGCAGTAGTGGGGGGTGTAGAAGGAGAGAATGAGGGAGAAACCAAGGAATATTTTTTCTTTCTTTTCTTCTCTTTTCTTGTTTTTTTGCATATCAATTTTCTTATAATGTATTTCAGAAATTTGTCAAATAAAAAGAGTGTTTTGTTTTCTTTCAATATGAGTGACTAATTTTACTAAGTTAAGGTGAAAGGTGAAACTTAAGGTTTCAAATTATTAAATTAATTACTTTCTCAAATGAGTTTTAAGTTTATTTTATTCTTTTCTGGTTGTTTTTATATCATATTAATTTGTAGATCTCCCTGAATCTGTATGATATTTTAACATAACGTCGACATATTAATATAATTGTGGCACATTAGGTACTTGATTGCATATTTATCCACACACATAGTTTGTTAAGAATTAGATGACATAATAATTAATTGATAAAATTGAGGCAAAATATATAAATGAGAGAGTATTAAAACCATAATTTGAAAACTGAGAGTGAATCCTGTAACTTTAACATATTTTTATATTGATTCCTATTAATTTCTTTTCCCATATGTAATTTTCTTTGCTTAATAAATTGACTACTAGATTTTAAATTTCTTGTGGTTCAACTCCGGACTAACTGGATTATACTATAATTAAACACTCTTATATTTGAGAGTAATAATACTTTTGTGTTGTGTCAGTTAGATTGAGGGGAATCAGACAGTGAAGTGCTTGTGAGGTGTCACACAAATTGCTATCCAAGTGAAAGGAGAATTGACCAATTTGAAATTTTCAAACAAGTTATAGTTAATTCTGTTCAAATTAAGAGAGAGGGACTTGAAAATTGTAATAAATAATATATGTAATAAAAATTAATTTTGTTCAAGTTAAATTTAATAATTAATTACATAATATAAATTATTAAAAATAAAAATAAAAATATATTTATTTTTAATTAATTTTAATAATAACAATAAAGAAATTATTGTTACATCTAATCTTGAATTACATCAAATATAAGGCAATATTAAATATAGTTCAATCTTATCTTATCTCATCTCACTCGATCAGATCATATCCTATTATATTCTGCATACTAAATGCAACCTTATATGTATATTTCAAATAAGTTATATATTTGAACAATTAGATATGGGCTAATTAAGAGGAGGGTCTTAAAAGTTACAATATATAATATAAAATATGTCCCATACAATATTGATTCAAAAATACGTTGGCATGGATTAAAAAATACCTCTCCTTAATTGAATGAAAATCTTTTTCTTCTTCATAGTATACCATTTAAAAATAAAAATATTAATAAAATAAACTGACATCATTTAAATTCATGATAGAAATCTATCATACCATGAAAACTATGCTAGACCATATTTAAATAAATCAATAAAATAAAATGATGTCATTTAAGGTGATGACAGATGCCTATCACGCTCTGTAAATGATATCGTTACAAAAATACCGTTACAGAAAAAAACATTATTTAAAATGGTATTTTTGTAATTAATATTATCTTACACATTTTAAAATTGTATGTTTATAACAAGAGTCAACCTACCATGCAGCGCTGTATCTCATACAGCGCATGCATGCTACTGGTAGAACCGGTTTTTAACCGGATAATATAATGAAAATTATATTTTTATTTGTTTTTAATGTGAAACAATTATGAACAAAATTAGAAAAAAATGATAAAATTGTAATTAAATGAGGAAAAAGATTGTAATAATTTAAAATTTAAAAATAGTATAAAAAATATAAAAAAAATAACATATCACAAAATGGTTACATTCCTACTTATTTTGTCACATTCCAATATTTATAATGCATATTTCAAGTTTACTTTTCAAATTCCTATTTTTCATGGTTATTTATCTAAATTTTGATACGCTGTTTCAACTCGTTTTCCCAC
This sequence comes from Citrus medica, assembly GCA_002013955.2. Taxonomy (NCBI): domain Eukaryota; kingdom Viridiplantae; phylum Streptophyta; class Magnoliopsida; order Sapindales; family Rutaceae; genus Citrus; species Citrus medica. Next base: position 36,177 of record MKYO02030267.1, on the reverse strand, counting down.
TAGTTTTTTGTTTCATATATCCACTCTTTTCATTAACTTTCAGCTTTTTAGGTGTAAATTTCAAGTTTGTTTTTATATCTCTGCAATGTATTAAACTTTATCTATTTTTTGGTAAATTGTTCCAATTTATTTTTCTACCACTTTTTGGTTCTATATTCCTACTATTTTTATTGAATTTCAATATTTGGATAAATATATCAAGTTTAGTTTTTATATCCTTACTTCTCATTTGAATTTATTAAATTCTTGGTAAAATATTTCAACTTTTGGATTAATTTTTTGAACTCTTGTTCCTACAACTTTTTAGTTCTATATTCCTACTCTTTTTATTGAATTCCAAAATTTTGTTTGGATATTTCAAGTTCAATTTCGAGATTCCTACTTTCCATTGGAATTTATCAAATTTTTGGTAAGTTGTTTCAATTCATTTTTCATCAGTTATTAGTTCTATATTTCCAGTTCTTTCATTAAATTTCCAGTTTTCAGGTTGATATTTCAAGTTTATTTTTTAATCTCAAAATTCTATTAGACTTTATCTAATTATTGCTAAGTTGTTCCAACTTATTTTTCCACTACTTTTGGTTCAATATTCCTACTATTTTTATTGAATTCCAAATTTTGGGTAAATGTATCAAATTTACTTTTTAGATCCCTACTTCACGTTTAAATTTATCAAATTATTGTTAAGTTATTTCAATTTGGGGTTAACTTCTTCTACTCTTATTTTCACAACTTTTTGGTTATATATTCCAACTATTTTCATTGAATGCTAACATTTTGCTTGGATATTTCAGGTTTAATTTCTAGATCTCGACTAGTTAAACTTTATCAAATTCTTGTTAACTTCTTCAAACTTTTAGGTTATGCTCTTCAACTCTTGTTTTCACCATTTTTTTGTTCTATATTTCTACTCTTTTTACTTAATTCCAATATTTTATGTGAATGTTTCGAGTTTATTTTTTTATCCCTACTTATTTTTGGATTTATCAGATTTTGGTAATTCTTTCCGAGTTTTAGGTTAAGCTCTTCAACTTTTTTTTCCACCACTTTTTGATTTTATATTTCTACTCTTTTCATTGAATTCCAATATTTTACATAGATGTTTCAAGTTCATTTTTTAAATCCTATTTATTGTTGAAGTTTATGAAGTTATTGGTAAATACTTACAACTTTTGGGTTAAACTCTTCAATTGTTGTTTCCACCATTTTTTGGTATTATATTTCTATTCTTTTTATTGAATTCCAATAATTTAGGTAAATATATCAAGATCATTTTTTAGATCTCTAATTTCCGTTAAAATTTATCAAATTCTTTGTAAGTTCTTCCAGCCTTTGGTTAACCTCTTCAACTTTTATTCCCATCAAATTTTGGTTCGATATTTCTACTCTTTTTATTGAATTCCAACATCTGGGTGAATGTTTCAAGTTTATTTTTTAGATCTCTATTTTTCATTGGAATTTATCAAACTCTTATTAAGTCGTTCCAACTTCTAGGTTATGCTTTTCCACTCATTTTTCACCATTTATTGGTTCTATGTTTCTATTCTTTTTATTGAATTCCAACATTTGGGTAAATATATCAAGTTCTGTTTTCAGATCCTTGTTTTTCATTAAAATTTATCAATTTTTTTGTAAGTTGTTTCAACTTTTGGGTCAACGTTTTCAACTTATTTTCTTACTAAATTTTGGTCCTATATTCCTACTCTTTTTATTAAATTTCAATATTTGAGTAAATATTTTAAGTTTATTTTTTAGTTCTCTACTTTTTATTAGAATTTATTAAATTCTTGTCAAGTTGTTTCAATTTCTTTGTTAAGCACTTCCACTCATTTCCTACAATAAATTGGTTTTATATTCCTACTCTTTTAATTGAATTTCAATATTTTATGTGGATGTTTCAAGTTTATTTTTCATATCCCTATTCATTCTTGAAATTTATCAGATTATTGGTAGATACTTACAACTTTTGGGTTAAGTTCTTCAACTATTATTACCACCACGATTTGGTTATATATTCATACTTTTTTTTATACTAAATTCCAATATTTTGGGTTAATATTTCAAGTTCATTTTTAAGATCTTTACTTCTCATTGGAATTCATCAAATTCTTTGTCAGTTGTTCCAACTATTTTATTAACCTCTTCCACTTTTTTTTTTCCACAATACTATATTCTTACTCTTTTTATTGAATTCCAACATTTAGGTGAATGTTTCAAGTTTATTTTTTGGATCTCTACTTTTCATTGGAATTTATCAAACTCTTATCAAGTTATTCCAACTTTTAAGTTCTGCTCTTCCACTCATTTTTCCACAATTTTTTGGTTCTATATTCCCACTCTTTGTATTGAATTCCAATATTTTGATTAGATGTTTCAAGTTTATTTTTTATATTCCTACTTTCTTTTAATCAATTTCAACTTTATTTTCAAGATTTTTTTGTTACATATTCTAACTATTTTAAGTGTGTTCCAATATTTTGACTAATGATCCAAGTTTACTTCATAAATTCATGATTTCCATTATAATTTTTCAACTTTTTAGTAAATTATTCCCACTTTTAGGTTAAGTTAGTGTTCCAATATTATGTTCCTATTATTTTCATTATATTCCAACACTATAGATACATGTTCCATGTCCTTTTTTTAACTAATAATAATATTACATTTTTAAAATAACAACAATATCAGTAAGGCCAATTATATATAACCCCTTATTATTTTAACAAATATCAATTTACTATAAAATACTGAATTTTTTTTTATTGCAACCCTTTATCATTTTCAACGTTTTGGGTCCTTAATTTAAGTCCTTTTTTTTAATCTTCGTTACTTCATGAGTTCTTCTGAATTTGAATGTATATATACTTAAGCTTTTAATCTTTATACATATTTATTATCATTTAATCATTTTGATTAATAGTATTTAGTTATATTTAAAAAATTTTATGCATTTATTTTCATCTTTCTCTTTACTTTTCAAACTAAATGCTTTAATTTTTCATAACTTCAACGGTATATAAATAAATAACAATTGAAAATGATTGCAATTATAAATGAAATTATCATGCCCTATTAAGTTATCCAGTGCACTAAAAAATTAACCAAATCAAAATTTTCATCCATTTGTTTGTAAGAATTTTTTACAAGCTTCTGGGAAAATAATTTTTTTATCCATTCGTTTAAAATTTTTCATTCTATTTCTTTTCAAATAATTTCTTTGACTTCAACCAAAATTCATTTTAACAGCTTTGCATGCAATTGTTATACTCCTCGAACATTTTATTTTTCAAATTGTTATGATCAAATAAATTATATATTTATTATACGATTATTCAATGAACCATGAAAATTAATATGTTATATCAAAGTTTTAAAGGTTGGCAAAAATGCTTTGTTTGTACTTGAAAGAGAAAAAAAGTTTTTTAAAAAATCGTTATTCATTATTTTGAGAGATTATTTTAATCATTAATTTGATTATCCATACTTGATCTTTTGACCTCTACATAAACATTTGTTCATTTATCATTTCCCATTTTGCTATGAAAAATTTATAATTTGAAAAATAAAATTCTATTTCAAATAAAAAATGTCTAAATTCAAGTTTTAGATCATGATAATTTTAAATAAAAAATTAGAAAATTCTAATTCTTTTGAATCACTTTCTCCATTTTAATTATTTACATTTAAAATAACCTTATAACTTTATTTTCATCTTTCTCTTTACTTTTAAAAGAATTTCCTTAATTTGTTATAACTTAAACAATAATTGCTATGCTTCTCAAAAAATTTTATCTTTTAAAAAGTTAAGGCAAACATAAGTTATAACTTCCAAAATATTTTAAATTAATAAAATTAATGCTAATTTATTTGTATTAAAACATCATTTTTTTTCTATCATTTCAACTTGATTAGATTTCTTTTTTTTAACATAATTTTGTTTATACTTACTTTTGATGTTTCGATATGTTACACCAAAGTATACTTTTTTATCTCAAAAATAAATTATATTAAGTCAATTATTCAATTATAGAATCAGTTCTTCAATTTTTCTAACTTGACTAAAATCATTTTTAAAAGTTTTTTACAACTTAATTTGGTACTAAGAGAATATCACTTTTTTTTAACATCACTTTAATTGTTTAATTTGGCATGTCTTGATTGGAACGGTAGGTACTCTTGATTTGTTGCCATTCCTTTGCAAATAAAATAATAAATACCTTATTAATTGTTTGCGATGCACTAAAAATTTAGGTAAACTAAAACTTCCATTCGTTTAAACAGATGTAATAAGACAATTAGAATTTTTCACAAGCTTGTGACCAAATAGCTTCAAAAAATTAAATCAATTTATAGCTTCAACAAACTAAGACTCCAGCTGCTGCTCATTTTAGATTTCAAGTATCTACACATAAAAAAAAAAACAAATGACATTAGAAAACACAATGCAACTGTAAAGTAAACAACAATATTTAGAATTTCAAAGGCATAATCCAAATTGTTAGGTAGGATCAAATAAATTTGGTTTTCAACAAAAAAACTCAAACTTTTAATCTAAAATAAACACAAAATATATTTTCATTTAACATATATATTTTGAGTGATTTATTAACATCAATATTCAATATATAAAAATTACTCTTGACTTGCATAATTGTTCGATGCAACTTTTATGTCTACTTTCATTTAATGACCAAGTGATCTTTAGAATAAAGAGAAAGATAATAATACATCAAGAATTACCAAGATCAAAATTCCATTTACCCACAAATTCATTTTAACTAGTAACAAGTGATATAAAATTAAACAATACGGCATGTAGATATCATATAAAAAATAATAGGTAAATGTTTCTTTATTTTAAGATAGCAACTCAAATCATATTACATGTTACAACTATAAGCCAAGGAATTAAGGCAAGCAACAAAATCCAATAAACAATAAAGAAAATAAAATTAAATCTAACAATCAAACAACTACAATTTCAACTGAAACATTAGAGACTATGCAAGTTTTAGATCATTAAAATATCTCCGATAGCTAAAAGAAAAATGCTAATCAATTACATTGGCAAAAATACTCAATTAAAATTGAATCTTCTTCGCAATGCTGAAACACTAGTTGAAGTTCCCATTAGTAATATCACTGAAATATAATCGAAACTTTAGACATTTTAGAATTAGTTAAAAATATACAAAAGAGGAGTAGATTACTTAACAATTCCTAAGATATTGTAATACCACAAATATAACAATTTAAAATAAGAGTTCAATCTCTAATTTTCTATCATTTCCATTCATGCTATGAATTATTGTTTCATATCATATTTTTATTTACTCCTATGATTAAAGAAAACTGTAATGAGTATATCAAAATCCTCCACATGAAAAATTAAAGATAGGAACTCAAGAAAAAAATGGAAAAAGAATGAAAAATGGGAGAGGCTGCAACAAATGACTGAATAGGGACAACATTCATATCAGGAAGCAAACAAATGTTTATGCAAAATAATTTAAGAAATATTAAGGAGCCACAAAACAAAGTCATCACAGCTAATTCAAATAATCGAAACCATATCTCAATCCTTAAATAATGACACAAGAGGTTACATAAAATTAGAGGAAAATAGACAGTGCTACCAGTTCAAGCACTAGAGAGTGGAGATTGAAATAAAAATTGAAATGCAGAGATGCAAATTAATTTGGCATCACTCCCAAATTATCCATCACCATGTAAGTCACCACACATTAGCCATCCTCACTTTTCTGGTTTTTAAGAAGCCTTACCAAGCTTTCACAGCTTGAGCAAATTGTCATTTTTTCATTCAAAGACAATAAATAAGATGAAGATAAAACCTTCTGCCTTGCGACATTTTGTCCTTATTGGAAAAGGGCTTACTTGCTCCTCCAACTTACAATTTTTTCAAAGGAATAAGATTTTAGAAAATACCCATGATCAATTGTAAACTCAAAGCTCCATACTTAATCCATCAAAAATACAGAGCAAGGACTCAAACACCTATACTTAATCGATCAAAATACAGATCAAGGATATACAAAAGAAAAGATCAATGTGCCATAAAAAGATATTCCCAATATTTTGAATTAATTAGAGACTAAGAACTATGGACAACAAGCATAAACCTGGTAGTAATGACATTTGATAAGCATGTCCAGGGCATTACCTAAGTGATATTAGCAAAAGTAAATCTTGATAAAACATTTCCAAAGACAAAGAGTCAAATACAATGGCAACCCTCACCACCCATGAATTCTTACATACACATTAAAATTAAATCTCATCTTTTTAATATCAGAAATTAGTAACCAGACTCATCTGAATTCTGTAGTATTTCCTACTTTAGATCAATTTGTAGTATGTTGAACGTTTATGCTTGGCCTTAATGATTACCATGTCAGTAAAGAATAAGTGAAATAAAATAATTAAACTTAAAAGCACTTGTTAGAAAGAAATGGATGCTAAATTACTAAATTACTAATACACACCTAAAGATCCATGGTCATGCTTATTCTATATATATTAAAAAAAAAATCAAAATGTGTGTGTGTGTGTTTTTAACAACACATCATCATTGATAAAACAAACCTCAACAACCAAGTCTATAACACATCATCACTGATAAAAGAAGCCTCAACAATCAAGCCTACATAAACAAGAATTTATGAAGATATAAATAATACAGAATTACAGGTAAGCCTATATAACCCAAACGAATCACTTTTGGCTGTGTGGTTGATAAAATAAGAATTTAGGCATTAAATCATTTGTAAATTAAGGTGCAAAATATCAAGTGCACAATCAATTTACTTCTTCTAATCATACTGTATAGGAATAAAACTTTGTATCATTTAGAGTACCAAAATTCCATCTTGAAGATGCAATTAAAGTGAACAACTCAAAACAAATTAAATGAAACTCTAAACTAATTAAACAAGCATTAAATCAAAATCTAACCGTGATCTCAAAATCAAAGCGAATAAATTTAATTCTTTAAGTGAGTAATAGAGGAAATACCTAAATTTCGAGAATCAAGGTCGATAAAAGCTGAAAGGCTTCTGTATGTTTTTCGTTCTTCAAGAATTAAAGACGAAATTAAAAAATGAGAGCTGTAAATTGAGAAGAAGTGTCGAATCACTAATTAGAAGTTATTATTAAAAGGAAATTGATGAGATTTTTGTTCTTTATTGTTAGAAAAGAAAGAGAGCAACCTTCACCCTTTGATTCAACTCGCTAGTCTAGGGTTTGTGTGCAGAGAGAGTTCATGGAGGAAAGTGACAAGACGGTGAGGGTTGTTGAGCTGGTGGCTAATATGCAGGACGGGACGGGGACGGAAACGACGACTGCGATCTAGTGACGTTGGAACGAAGACGGCGCGACTACTAGGATGGTGGCTCGTTTGAGATGCTTGAGCATGGATGAGGTGAGGGGCTAGGGTTTTCAACAATATGAAGTACTAAAGTGTTTATATTTTCGGGGTAAAAAGAAAAGCTATATAAGGTTTTCAATTTTATATAGGACAACATTTCAAAAAAAATTAAAATTTAATAAATCATTCTTTCATATTGGCGGTAGTTTTACCGCCTAAATCAAACCTTATTACATTTCATTCTAAATGTTTATTATAGTAATACAAATAAAAAATATCAAAAAATTATTAATACGAATAAATTTAATAATACTATCCTTATACAATTGGATACATAATTTATATTCTATTTGATGACTTATTTTTATATGTTTATATTTCAATGATACTTGATTTTATAATCTACCAATATTGTAATAATTTTGTAACACTAATAAATGAATTGAACAACATTTAGTATACAAATAATATAACGAAATATAATATTGCACATTACTCAACTAATTTGATTTAATTGAAAAAAGTTTCTAAATTATTCAATATTAGTAGTATTTAAATTGTAATTACCCAAGGTTATGACAAAAAGTATATTGATACCTCATGATTTAGTGAAACTGTTATATAAATCTTGTTTTGAAAAATTATATTCATATGGAATATCGGTGGGTCACTTTAGCTAAAGGACATAATTGTCTAAAAAGAGAAATATGTGATTATTTTTTAAAATAATAAGGGTCTTCGAGACAATTTCACAAAACACGGGCTCGTTCTTATCTCTTTTTTTAATATTTACAATGCAATGTGAATAAGAATTGACATTATAATTAACAATATTACTCAGCTCCAAGGGGACGGTTGTATGGTTTCTTCATTTGTTGCTACCGAGTAAAACTCATGAGAGATTGTAAGAGTTAAAAAGTTATATTTGTCCTCTCCCAACCATACCCCTAAAATAATAATATTCTAAAAAAATAATAATGTCGTAACTGAATTTAGTTTAATCGAATTAATATTGACTAAGTGCTAGCCATGATAGTTATTAACAACTTTTTTTTAATACTGATTACACATCAAATTATCACAAACAAGAGATATCTCTGCTCCACTCATATTTCGCAAGGAAAAAAGACTTGCAAATAACTCCACACGATCATGCATAATGTTTAATTGAGAGAGTTTGAGTCCATGAGAACTCAAACCCCTACCCTCACAATCCTGCTTAACTATGAGGGTAGAGATTCACCGCTAGGCTAAAGGCCCATTGGAGTTATTAACAACATTAAAAAAGGAAAAGACTTAGCGTGTGAATTATGATATCATTAATCACAATAACACTAATAAAAATAGATTAAAAATTAACAATACGTACTTAATTGTCCATTACAAGTATTTGTAGAAATTATTGTGACTTAAAAATAGTGAATAAAGAAAATCATAAAAGTAATACATAATATAATGAATAAAGTAATTAATTTCACATTAATTTCTATGAATTAATTTACACAAGAGATTGTTTTTGAGTATTATTTAAAAATATCAAACATTAGATTTTTTATACTTGTCTAATATAGAAATATTATAGGTCTAAATATTTATACTACATTGTAATATCTAAAAATTGATAAAATATTATGATAATTTTTTTTATGTAAAACATTCTTAACTTTATAATGTAATATTAAAAATTAATTGGTCAATTTATTAATTTATATTTAAATATTATTCTAATGAGTATAGAAGTCTCATATATTTTACGTGTTTTCATGTTATTCAGAGAAAAAAAAAGGAGTGTATTTTCAAGTTAAATTGAGGGGTTCTTTGGTAGTGTTCTACTTTGAACTGATTATTTTGATATTTATTTGAAATGAGGGTAGCTGTATGATAATTACCTTTAATATTTTCCTGTTTCATAATTGATATCGGTGGCCGGTTACATACGCAATAATAAAAAAATAATAAAGGCAGCTGCATCAGCGGCGGATTCACCTTAGGACTAGTGGGGACTTAAGTCCCCACTGGAAAAAAAAAATTTAATAATTAATTTAATTTTCATAAAATTCTCAATAATTTTTTCTAAAGCCCCCACTAATTTATAGTCAAGCCTACAATACATAATTATACTTAAATTCTCACATTCTAATTTTTTAAATTCGAATAAAAAAAGATGGACTTTGCAAACTAAAATCAAACCCATAAATATTAATATTAATTTAATTTTTAGACGGCCCACAAACTCATTAATAATTTTTTTTATTAATCTTACTTTTCCAATTCCACTACTAATCCAACGCCCATAAAAAATTCCTAAACATTTACTTATTTTGGTTGTTTACATAGAAAAAATTTTATTTAATAACATTGATAATGAAGTTATAATACAATGTATCAATGTATAATACAATGTATCAATCTTTTAAATTTATATTTTTATTACTTTTAAAAAAAAATTTATGTTACTGTTGAATAAGCCCCCAGTGAATCACTATGCTGTCTCCGCCCCTGAGTTGCATGACATACAGAGCTACATTACAGGCCGACCCCTATAACAAAACACGATGTTGTTTCAATCCATGACAAAATTTTGTCATTATTAGCAAATGATGTCGGATTGATTGGTGAAATGACGTCTTTTAAATTCTTGAACATAAACAATTCAAGCATGACATGTATCTATCATCTATTTATGTAAGAAAACTATAAGTTACGGGTCCGCTTGTAATAAAGCACCGAATGAGATACAGCGGAAGTTTAATTTTTTCTTCTAAATTTATTGCTCGTTGGATTACTTTATAAGCAATCCAACGGCTTAGTAATTTTGGGTTGGCCTGCAATACATCGCTGTATCTGGTACAACCAATTTTTATTATTTTTTTAATTAATTTTATAACCGGCCACCGGTTATCTCTTATTTTAATTGATTAGTGTGAAAAAATTAAAGGTAAATATCATACAGCTACCGTTATTTTAAGTATATAACAAGATTATCAATTTAAGTGATAAAACTACCAAATACTCCCTCAACTTTACATGAAAATATATTTAAAAAATGAAACTTATATTTTTTTTCCTCAAAATATGTGACATTACTGCTGCAAATATTATTGAAATATAAATAAATAAATAAATAAAATTGTAAATTATTAAATATTTTTATTACATTTATAAAGTTAGTAATTTTTGCATAAAAATTTATCATAATATTTTATTAATTTTCTATAGGTCAATGCAATCTAAATATTTAGATCACTAATTAATCAGATTTATTTTCAAATAATTGAAAGAAATCAATCCGATAATACATATAAAGTGATTCAAACCTCTACCCACTAATATGAGAATAATTTTTGTCTAACTTTTGGATAATTATCAAACAAGTATCTTGTTTTTTTAAATTAATTATCTTGTTAATTATACCAAACATTATAATTATCAATCAAATATTATTAATTTTTTATTATTAATTTATTACTAGTGGCCAATATTATTATATGATATATATAGGCATATCTCAATCTCTTATGCAAATTAATTCATACAAACCTATGTGAAATTAATTTATTCTTTTATACTGCATTATTTTGATGGTTATATTGATTCACTATTTTCAAATGATAATATTTTCTTAAATACTTATAATAGACATGTCTATACATTAATGGTGTGTTTACTTGAGTATTTAGGAAATGAGAATGAAGGAATGTGAATGAAATAATGAGAATGAAATCCATATTTACTTAGTAAAATGTAACTTGAGAATAGAAATAAAATGTGTGGGTCCCACACAATTTTGTATCCCTCTAATTTTTTCATATTTTCCAAATTATCCTTGTTCAGAGCACAATTAATTTTATTATTTTAATGTCATTATTATTATTATTAAATTTTATTAACTTTATTATTAATTATTGTTATTATTATTTTTATTAATATTATCATTATTAACATTTATTTTTATTAATTTTATTTTTTAATTAATATCATTTTTATAATAATATTTATACAAATACAGTATAACCTCTATAAATTAATACTCGATAAATTAATAATCTCTATAATATAATAATTTTTTGCAGTCTCGACTTAGGCCCTGAAGCTAAATTAATAATTTTGATAAATTAATAAGATAATTTTTCTGAGAACTCCTATATAACTCTATGGTCGCATTTATATCATAAATTTATAATTGTAGAAATTACAAATACTGTGAAATTACAAATGTAACTGACTATGTCAATTTATTAAAATATGAGTCTATTGTAACTTGTTTTTTCTTGAAGTTTAAACATCTTTAATTTTTAACAAGTTGCTATGAAATAAAAGAATACTTTGTGTTTGTTTATATAGACAATAATTTTAACTTAGTTCATTGAATACATTTAATTTCTAATTTAGTTCATTGGATATATGACTTAGCTAAATTATGTAAATACATGAATACTCTTTAATTAAATAGATAAGTAGTCAAATTCAATTGATACAATTTAATGAAATTACATTTATTTTAGTTCATTGAATACACTTAGATAAATTTATGTAAATACATGAATTTAGTTAATCAAGTAGATAGGTACATTAGATGAATTAGTTCAAATTCAATTAATACAATTTAATAACTAACATTTAGTTTAGTTCATTGAATACATTTAGATAAATTTATGTAAATACATGAATTTAGTTAATCAAGTAGATAGGTACATTAGATTAGTTTTAATTCAATTTATACAATTTAATAACTAACATTTAGTTTAGTTCATTGAATACATTTAGTAAAATTCATGAATTTATTTCATCAAGTATACATTATTTATTTGATGAATTTATTTAAATTCTATTGATTATATTTGTAAAATACAATGAATTTTCAGTTAATTAAATGTTAGTTCTTTGTATTGTGAACACACTGAATAAATTAATAATTTATCAATTTATAGATTAATTAATATCTCTCTAAATTAATAAATTTATACGGTTCTCTAAATTAATAAATTTATACGGTCCCGACATTATTAATTTATAGAGGTTATATTGTATTTAGTTAATGAAAATTACAATATTTAATATTATGAGTATTTTGGTAAATTGATTCTCATTCCCATTTCTTATTCCCATTTATTTTGCCAAATAAACAGATCAGTGACATTCAAGCACATTCACATTCTCATTTATTTTTGCTAAGTAAATATTAGAATCTCATTCTCATTCCTCATTCCTATTCCAGTCTATTCTTATTCTCGACCTATTTTCATTCCCAACTCATTCTCATTCCACCCAATTTCCATTCCATGAAGAAAATGCACCATAAATGTAATGCTAATTTTTTATCCATTGAATTTAGTAGTATCAAAATTAATGATTTATAATAAAGCTTATTTTTTTATGTTGTTAGTAACCATTATTACTTTATTAGCCAATATTTAAATTGATTAAAATGAACTCAACTGAGATACTTGTTAACAATATTAGACATTTACTATTAAAATGTGTATATAATATGTAGTCTATATATATGCTTTAAGAAATTTGTTTTGCATATTAAATTTTTTGGCAAAATCTATTTATGCATATTAATTTTTTTCAATTTAAGTAAATCATATTTATAAGTTAAAGTTTATATTAAAAAATATAAAACAAAATCAGTTTTTCATTAAAAAATAAAAAATATATAAATAGCCCCACCCTTGAACCCTAATTTCTAGTTTCTACCTAACAATCAATTTTTTCGTTGCTGCTGCTGCTTCCTTCTTTCTTGGTGGTTGCTGCCGCTGCCACTGCCACTTCCTTCTGATCTGGTTGGCTAACAACTTTAGCACTAGGATCTTTTGGCATAAATGTGAGCTGCTGCTTCCTTCTTTCTTTGCTGTCGCTGTTGTTGCCACTTCGTTCTAATCTAGTTGGCTAACAACTTTAGCACTCTGCAAATTTCACTGTATATTTATGCACACTATCGTATTGTGCTAAAGTTTCGCTTTAATTTTGATTTTTAATTTATTACCTTATTTTTTGGCATTTTTGATATTTTATAGCTATTGTTGGATATTTTAGGTTGCTTGCATGTTTAGAAATTTAATTTTTTGGGGTTAATTTTATGATTTTGAGTTAGGTTTTGAAGTACTGTTTCGGTAGTGAGCGATGATATTTTTGTTCTTACTATCAATATATATAATTACGTGACTAGATATTAGATTATTGCTGCTTCGTTTTTATTGGCACCAATTAGCTGCTGATTTTTAAGATCAATTTTAATGGATTCTTCAGTTTTGTTATTAAAAAATAAATAAGCCTTTCAATGGAGTTGCATGTCTTTTTGCTTTGATCTTTTACATATTGTATTGAGACAAAAGCTTCATGTGATTCTTTGTGATTTTTTTTACTTAGAAGTCTCCAATTCTGCAATATATAAAGGACTTATAATCTTCACTGGCATTGAAAGTTTTTCGGGGTCTCTTTCCTTCAGGTTATTGCAAAATGTCTACGTATTTTGGAGAGGTGCTAGCGAAGCAAGTGTTTTGGTTGGTTCTTTTGGATGCTCTTCATTTCTTGCACTTTTTTTTTGGAACAAGAATTTGGGTATTATGCAGTTCCAAATTCGAGAAATCTTTGAATTTCAGCATTTTCCCCTCCCTTTATCATAGCCAGATTCACCACATCATTCTAAGCTACTTGATCTTGCTCAACTGATTATTAGAGATTGTTGGTGCATATTCCTGAGGTAGCACTTTCGAATTAATTCCCTATTCCTACTTCTCAGCGATTTTCAAATTTATAATTATAGTTTATCTTGTACATTTACATGAAAAGTGACAAGAATAGACAAGTAGTAAAAAATATTGGGGACGTTTGATTAGTACATTTTCTTTTTCTTGGGAATTTTGATGTTATGACAAGATCTCTGCATGTTATGTTTTAAGAATAACTTGCTTTTTATTTTTAACTATTAAAGCTGTTATGGCCTACAAATGCTATAAAACTTGACACTTCTATTATTATAAACACGTTTCATTACAATTCTATTGTAATTAAACTTTATTTTCTTCTCTTTTTGGCACTTTTGTAATGGGGCTAGTTTGCAGAGCAGACAAATGAAAAGCACAATGACTGTCTTTGTTTCCTTCTGGCTTTATGTCAGCATAGCAGGCTTGCAGCTCTCTACGGTAAGTATGTTCTGTTTATTGTTTTCACTAAATCAATAAAATATTTTTATTATAAGATTAATTTTAAGAAAAAAATATTTTTTTGTGATTGATTAGAGATTGTGTGTTTTGGATTTGATCTCATGGATTTAGAGTTGGATTATGTTTGGAATTGGAATAATGTGTTCATGCACATATGATGTTTGATGAAGTTCGCATAAGGTTGATTCAATTATATAAGTTTTTTATGCTGAATTAAGTGGAGCAAAAAATTTTATCAATGGGTTGATTTCTGTTATGTAGGTGCTGTTTTTACTACTATTTTTGCTGAAATACAGCACCTCAAAGTTTTCAGGCGCTGCTTAGCAGCTGTTATATAGTAAAAACAACATTTGGAACTTCCAGGTGTTGTTTTTGTTGTTGTTTATGTAGAAACAAAGCTCCTGAAAGTATTAGTATTGCTTAATTGTTGTTTGACTTCCAAGTGCTGTTTAACTACTGTTATGCAGTTAAAACTTGACCTGGAAGTTTTGGGGTGCTGTTTTACTGTGGTTTATACAGAAAAACAGCACCTGGAAACTTTCAGGTGCAGTTTAGCTGCTGTTTATGTAGAAAAACGGCACCTGAAAGTTTTTAGGCAACATTTTACTACTGTTTATAAAGAAAAACAGTACCTGAAAGTTTTCTAGTGCTGTTTAGCTGCTGTTATATGGCAAAAACAACACCTTGAACTTTTCAAGGGTTGTTCTACTACTGTTTTTGTAATTGAAACTGCACTTGAAAATTTTAGATGTTGTTTTACTGTAATTTTACTGCTAAAAGTGCACCTGAAAAGTTCCAGGTGCTATTTTGAATCTTCTTTAGTTCTTTTTTCTTATGTCTATACTTCATCTTTTTTTTTCTTTGGTAATATGCAGGTATAATTTTTGCAAGGTAGTATCCAAGCATGCAGTTATTTTTTTTTATTAAGAGGTAGCAATTTAAACTTAAGGCCTCAGTTTTTTCATTTTCGAATGTATGATGGATAGGTATTGGATGTCATATGAATGATGTAGCTAAATGCTTTTTGGTTGTCTTTATTTTGGAAAATGTAGTGTCATTTATTATGAAATAGTTATTTTAGATTTTGAAACTGCCTAATTAATATATTCCTCACTTTATAGTTTTATGGAACGGAGACTTACACCCAAGGAGCGATAGATTTGGTTAGACGCGAGTGGGCCATGTGCACATGGAAACTTGCAGTTACATTGTTACCTGATTGATAAATTTAAAATTAGTCTATAAAATTAATAGAGATATTCCTACTCTTTCAAATGCAATGGTAATTAGTAATCTAGTGATTTATTAGTGCTCTGGTTACCTGAACAGTGTGTTTGGATGTAATAAATTATGTCCAAAATAAATTATAAAAGTTGTGGAAACTATTATAAACGAGTAAACAAATAGTAAAATACATCCAAAATAAACAAGGTTTAGATTTAGACTGTATTTTACTTATAAGAATAAATCTATTTGCTGATAAATTTTTGCCAGTTATTTTTAGGTGCTTAGTTTTACTCACGAATGAATCTATATGCTTACAATTTTTGTCAGTTCTTTTTAGGTGCTTAGTTTCTTTTGCGTTTTTTGATCTTTTCATTAGGATGCTATTTCATGATGTATATTATTCATGCAATCATGAATTTGTACTGAAATTTTATTCTTATTTATTTCGATGTATTCTCTTCTATCTTTATTGCTGAGTTCAGTTTGTTGTTAAATGAAAGTAGACATAAAAGTTATAAAGAATGAGTACGCTAGTTGAGAATATTTTTTATATTTTAAATATTGCTGTTAAAAAAAATTCATCAAAACAATATGTTATAATTAGAATGTAGTTTTGTGTTTATTTTATATTTAAGTTTCAAATTTTCTGTTGAAAACAATATATATCTAATCCTGCCTAAGAAGTTATATCATGCATTTGAAATTTGAATATATATATTTTTTTGGGGCCTTTTTTTCTAATATCATTTGTTTTTTTCCCTTGTATGGAGAGATCCATGAAATCTAAATCTCAAATTAGTCACATCTGAAGTTTAGCTTTTGGAAGCTATAAATTGATTTAATTTTGTATTAGTTCTATTGATGTTAAAAAATTTTCAAGAGCTATTTTCTCGCAAACTTGTAAAAAGAATTCTTAGCATAAGTGGTTTTAGGCTCGTTTCCTTCTGTAATTCTAACTTTTTAGTGGCCCTCATGTCAGTTCACTATTGTCACAAATTGTTTTAGTGATAGATGCTGTCATTTGTGTATTGGGAATTTTTATTTCATTAATTTTTAAGAGCATTGGATAAATTATTAGGACATTATAATTTTATTTGCAAATAAATGCCAACAAATTTAAGAATAAAATACCATTTGATCTTGCTAATTCTTGATGTATTGTTATCTTTCTCTTTATACCAAAGATCACTTGGTCGTTAAATGAAAGTAGGCATAAAAGTTGCATCGAACAATTATGCAAGTAGAGAGTAATTTTTATATTTTGAATATTGCTGTTAATAAATCCCTTAAAAAATATATGTTAAATGAAAATATATTTTTGTGTTTTTTTTAGATTAAAAGTTTGAATTTTTCTATTGAAAACTAAATTTATTTGATCCTAGCTAAGAATTTGGATCATGCATTTGAAATTCTAAATATTGTTATTTATTTTACGGTTGCATTGTGTTTTCGAATGTCATTTGTTTTTCTTTTTTATGTGTAGACACTTGAAATCTAAAATGAGCAGCAGCTGGAGTCTAGTTTGTGGAAGCTGTGCTGTAAATTGATTTAATTTTATGAAGCTATTTGGTCACAAGCTTGTGAAAAATTCTAATTGTCTTATTACATCTGTTTAAATGAATGGAAATTTTAGTTTACTTAAATTTTTTGTGCATCGCAAACAATTAACAGGGCATTTATTATTTTATTTGCAAAGGAATGTCAACAAATCAAGAATACCTGCCATTCCAATCAAGACATGCTAAATTCATGCCAATAAATGTTGTTAAAGTGTTATATTCTCTTAGTACCAAATTAAGCTGTAAAAAACTTTTAAAAATGATTTTAGTAAAGTCAGAAAAATTGAAGAACTGATTCTGTAATTGAAAACTTGACTTAATATAATTTATTTTTAAGATAAAAAAGTATACTTTGGTGTAACATATCGAAACATCAAAATTAAGTTTAAGAAAAAGAAATCTAATCAAGTTGAAATGATAGAAAAAAAATGATGTTTTAATACAAATAAATTAGCATCAATTTTATTAATTTAAAATATTTTGTAAGTTATAACTTACGTTCGCCTTAACTTTTTAAAAGATAAATTTTTTTTAGAAGCATAGCAATTGGCTGAATCCTTATATGGTATTATTGTTTAAGTTATAACAAATTAAGGAAATTCTTTTAAAAGTGAAGAGAAAGATGAAAATAAATTTATAAGGTTTTATTAAACGTAAATAATTAAAATTAATTAAAATGGAGAACAGTGATTCAAAAGAATTAGAATTTTCTAATTTTTTATTTTAAATTATCATGAACTAAAACTTGAATTTAGACATTTTTTATTTGAAATAGAATTTTATTTTTCAAATTATAAATTTTTCATAGCAAAATGAGAAATGATAAATGAACAAACGTTTGTGTAGAGGTCAAAGGTCAAGTATGGATAATCAAATTAATGATTAAAATAATCTCTCAAAATAATGAATAAAGATTTTTTTAATCTTTTTTTCTCTTTCAAGTACAAACAAAACATTTTTGCCAACCTTTAAAACTTTGATATAACATATTAATTTTCATGGTTCATGGAATAATCGTATAACAAATATATAATTTATTTGATCATAACAATTTGAAAAATAAAATGTTTGAGGAGTATAACAATTGCACGCAAAGTTGTTAAAATGAATTTTGGTTGAAGTCAAAGAAATTAATTATTTGAAAATAAATAGAATGACAACAATTTTAAACGAATTGATAAAAAAATTATTTTCCCAGAAGCTTGTAAAAAATTCTTATATACAAATGGATGAAAATTTTGATTTGATTAATTTTTTAGTGCATTGGATAACTTAACATGGCATGATAATTTCATTTACAATTGCAATAATTCTCAATTGTTATTTATTTATTTACAGTTGAAGTTATGAAAAATTAAAGCATTTAGTTTGAGAAGTAAAGAGAAAGATGGAAATAAACGCATAAATTTTTTTTAAATATAACTAAATACTATTAATTAAATGATTAAATGATAATAAATATGTATAAAGATTAAAACCTTAAGTATATATAAATTCAAGTTCAGAAGAACTCATGAAGTAACGAAGATTAAAAAAAAAGGACTTAAATTAAGGACCCAAAAAGTTGAAATGATAAAGGGTTGCAAAAAAAAAAAATTCAGTATTGTATAGTAAATTGATATTTGTTAAAATAATAAGGGGTTATATATAATTGGCCTTACTGATATTGTTGTTATTTTAAAAAAGTAATATTATTATTAGTTGAAAAAAGGACATGGAACATGTATCTATAGTGTTGGAATATAATGAAATTAATAGGAACATAAAACCATTGTAAGGTGTAAAAGAGTAGGAATAACTTAACCTAAAAGTGAGAATAATTTACTAAAATGTTGAAAAATTATAACGGAAAGCATGAATTTATGAAGTAAACTTGGATCATTAGCCAAAATATTGGAATACACTTAAAAGAGTAAGAATATGTAACCAAAAAATCTTGAAAATAAAGTTGAAATTGATTCAAAGAAACTAGGAATACAAAAAATAAACTTGAAACATCTAATCAAAATATTGGAATTCCATATAAAGAGTGGGAATATAGAACTAAAAAATGGTGGAAAAAGGAATGGAAGAGCAGAACTTAAAAGTTGGAATAACTTGATGAGAGTTTGATAAATTCCAATGAAAAGTAGAGATCCGCAAGATGAACTTGAAACATTCATCTAAATGTTGGAATTCAATAAAAAGAGTAGGAATATAGTATCGTGGAAAAAGGAGTTGAAGAGGTTAACACAATAGTTGGAACAACTTACAAAGAATTTGATAAATTCCAATGAGAAGTAGAGATCTTAAAAACGATCTTGAAATATTAACCCAGAATATTGGAATTTAGTATTAAAAAAAGTAGGAATATAACCAAATCGTGGTGGTAATAATAGTTGAAGAACTTAACCCAAAAGTTGTAAGTATCTACCAATAATCTAATAAATTCCAACAGTGTATAGGGATTTGAAAAATAAACTTAAAACATGCACATAAAATATTGAAATTCAATTAAAAGAAAAGGAATGTAAAACCAATATATTGAGGAAAATGAGTGGAAGTGCTTAACACAGAAATTGAAACAACTTGACAAAATTTTAATAAATTCTAATGAAAAGTAGAGAACTAAAAAATAAACTTGAAATATTTACTCAAATATTGGAATTCAATAAAAAGAGTAGGAATATACGACCAAAATTTGGTAAGAAAATAAGTTTAAAATGCTGACCCAAAAGTTGGAACAACTTACAAAAAATTTGATAAATTTTAATAGAAAACATAGATATGAAATAGAACTTGATATATTTACCCAAATGTTGGAATTTAATAAAAAGAACAGGAACATAAAACCAATAAATGGTGAAAAAGAAGTGGAAAAGCATAACCCAGAAGTTGAAACGACTTAATAAAAGTTTGATAAATTCTAATAAAAAATAGAGATTTAAAAAATAAACTTGAAACATTCACCCATATGTTGGAATTCAATAAAAAGAGTGGAAATATCGAACCAAAATTTGATGGGAATAAAAGTTGAAGAGGTTAACCCCAAAGTTGGAAAAACTTACAAAAAATTTGATAAATTTTAACGGAAAGTAAGACCTAAAAAATGAACTTGATATATTTACCTAAAATATTGGAATTCAATAAAAAGAATAGAAATATAATACCAAAAAATGGTGGAAATAACAATTGAAGTGCTTAACCCAAAAGTTGTAAGTACTTACCAATAACTTTATAAACTTCAACAATAAATAGAGATTAAAAAAATGAACTTGAAACATCTATGTAAAATATTAGAATTCAATGAAAAGAGTAAGAATATAAAACCAAAAAGTGCTGGAAAAAAAATAGTTGAAGAGCTTAACCTAAAACTCGGAAAGAATTACCAAAAATCTAATAAATCCAACAACAAGTAGGGATCAAAAAATAAACTCGAAACATTCACAAAAAATATTAGAATTAAGTAAAAAGAGTAGAAACATAGAACCAAAAAATGGTGGAAACAAGAGTTGAAGAGCATAACCTAAAAGTTTGAAGAACTTAACAAGGATTTGATAATGTTTAGCAAGTAGTCGAGATCTAGAAAATGAACCTGAAATATCCAAGCAAAATGTTAGAATTCAATGAAAATAGTTGGAATATAGAACTAATAACTGATGGAAAAATGAGTTGAAACAACTTACCATGAATTTGATAAATTCCAATGGAAAGTAGGGATCTAGAAATTGAACTTGAACTATCCAAACAAAATTTTGGAATTTAATAAAAAAGTGTAGGAATATAGAACTAAAAAGTGGTAGGAACAAGAGTTGGAGAAATTAACCCAAAAGTTAAAATAATTTAGCAAGAATTTAATAAGTTTTAATGAGAAGTAATGATCTAAAAACTAAACTTGATATATTTACCTAAAATATTGAAATTCAATAAAAATAGTAGGAATATAGAACCAAAAAGTGGTAGAAAAATAAATCGGAACAATTTACCAAAAATTAGATAAAGTTTAATACATTACAGATATATAAAAATAACTTGAAATATACACCTAAAAAGCTGGAAGTTAATGAAAAGAGTGGATGTATGGAACCAAAAACTAGTGGGAAAACGAGTTGAAACTACGTATCAAAATTTAAATAAATAACCACGAAAAATAAGAATTTGAAAAGTAAACTTGAAATATACATTATAAATATTGGAATGTGACAAAATAAATAGAAATGTAATCATTTTGTGACATGTTTATATATTTTTTTTATATTTTTTAAACTATTTTTAAATTTAAAATTATTACAATCTTTTTTCTCATTTAATTACAATTTTATCCTTTTTTCCAAAAATTTTCATAATTTTTTCACATTAAAAACAAATAAAAATATAATTTTCATTATATTATCCGGTTAAAAACCGGTTGTACCGGTTGCATGCATGCGTTGTATGAGATACAGCGCTGCATGGTAGGTTTATTCATAACACTAAAAAGTAGTGGCATGCACAACATCACCCAAAATTCAGAACAACTGAACCAGAATTTGAGTAATCTTAACTAGAAGTTGAGATTCCAAAAGTAAACTTGAAACCTTAACCTAAAATATTAAAATTCAACAAAAAGAATATAAATATAAAACCAAAAAGTTGAGCAAATAAGAGTGAAAGAGGTTAACCTAAAACTAGAAAAAAAACTTACCAAGAATTTGACAATTTATAACGAGAAGTAGAAATCTAAAAACCAAACTTGTAACATCCACTTAAAAAGTTGAATTTTAATAAAAAAAGAGTAGGAATATATACCCAAAAAGTTGTGGAAATAAGAATTAAAGAACTTAACCTAAAAGTAAAAAATAAATTACCAAAAATTTGACAAATTTCAACGAGAAGTAGAAATCTAAAAATTAAACTTGAAATATCAACTTAAAATGTTGGATTTTAATACAAAGAGTAGGAATATAAAACACAAAAGTAGTGGAACCAATAGTTAAAGAACTTAACCTAAAAGTAGACATAAATCACTAGAAATTTGATAATTTCAACGAGAAGTAAGGATTTAAAAAGTAAACTTGAAACATCGGTTTAAAATGTTGGATTTTCATAACAATAGTAGGAATATTAAACCAACAAGCAGTGGGAAGAAAACCCCAACCGAAATTTGGAACAAGATCATAGAATTTTGAGTATTTTCAACTGAAAATTGGGATACAAAAGAAAACTTGAAATTTCGATCTAAAATATTAAAATTCAACAAAAAGAGTGTAAATATAAAACTAAAGAGTGGTGGAAATAAAATTTAAAAATCTTCACCTAAAAATAAAAATAAATTATCAAGAATTTGATAAATTTCAACGAGAAGTAGAAATCTAAAAAGTAAACTTGAAACATCCACTTAAAATGTTGGATTTTAATACAAAGAGTAGGAATATAAAACACAAAAGTGGTGGAAACAATAGTTAAAGAACTTAATTTAAAAGTAGAAATAAATCACCAGAAATTTGATAATTTCAACGAGAAGAAAGAATTTAAAAAGCAAACTTGAAACATATAATATAATTATTGAGATATAACAATAAAAAGTTAGAAAATGATTATTTTGTGATATTTTTATAAATTTAAAATTATTGCAATTTTTTTAATCTCATTTGAAGGTAATTTTTTTTATTTTTCCCTTTTTTTAAATAAAATTTTCACATTAAAACAATTAAAAATTTTCATTTTCATTTATTAACCGTTTGAAAACCGGTTGTACCGGTACCATGCATGCGCTGCATGGTAGGTTGACTCAGTAATTTTAGGCATAAAATGGGTCACGAAACTGATTGTGGAGCTGGCAAATATCCTGGTAATTATCACTTTGCTCCCTCATCTTTTAACCAAATATTAAAGACTTCATTTAATTTAGGTGACTATCAAAGACCCCCTATCATAATAATATATTTTAAAACATGTAATGTTTTAAATAACGTGAATAATATATATATTAGTGTAAACTATATTAATTATAAATGAATACAATCATTTTTAATAATGGAATTAATCAATAACCACTTATATCATTGTTTATTATGACATTATAAATCTACAAATGTTTTGCAATATAAAAATTTGGGAGACCTCTTTAATTTTTTTTCTTTTGCAAATTTGTGCCTCTTTGGTAAACTCTATATTATTGATAGTACCAAGTATTGTCATTACTCAAAATATTTTTGTTTTCAATATTATTTTTACTAGTGACTAATATAAATAATACAATTTAGTTATGGATATGGGTAACTATAAGATGAAAAATCTTATTAAAAATATTTCACACAAATTTCTAAGAAATTCATTAAATTACTTTTTATGGTCTCATTTACTCACTAATTTGAAGTCACAAAAAATTCTATGAATTGTTATAGGAGCTTATACACCATTGCATGAAATGTTAATATTTAATGATAGTGTTTTATTACTAGTATTATGATTAATGATACTATAACTCTTAACATCCATTATTAACGTTGTTAATAAATATCTTCGTTAACCTTACTATTATTATGGGTAAGTTGAACATATATGATAGTTTTATTAATATCACTTTTTTTAATCAAAATGAGCGTATGGTCTAAATATAACAACATTTTATGGTAATAAACTTTTTAATAATGTATTGGGAAATGTTGTTAATTATCATTGTAAATTATTGTTGACATTATATTATAAAAGCTAAATAATTAATAAGTAACTATAATATTACATTTTTATTTAAAATAAAGTATGTATCTCTTTGTATATTTATGGGAGTAGGTTTTCGAGTTAATATTCAGTGGACCACTGGACTTTACCATAAAGTGTATGTATACAGATGATCAAATACCATTAAATTATAGTTTATAATGTACATATAAATTGTAAATTTTTAAAAAAATTATATAATATATTACTCTAAATAGTATTCAATTAATTTTTTTTATTTTGATATAACACTAAAAGAATTTTGCTTCATTTAAGCAGGAAAACTACTGCCTAAATGAAAACATATTTACACATTTTCAAAATTTTTAATTCTAACAATTTTTTATATTATTCAAAATTTCATATATTATATTATTATTCTTGATACTTTTTTTCAAAATAACTTTATTTATTGTTCAGAAACCTTAAAAGGAAATATAAAAATTTATTTATTTTTTATAAAAATTCATCAAAAAAACAGATCCTTTAGGCCTAAGTTTCGTTTGTAACTTCATACATTAAGATCTATATATTTTAATCATTATTTTTTTCACGATTAATGTTCTTAATTTTTTTCTTGTCTTGTTAAAGTTTTGTAATTAACTTAAATTGTATAACATTTTGAATTGTCACTTAATTTTTTTTAATAGTGTTTTTTTTAATGTTTTATGCTTCCAATATAGAAGGATTGGCAAGGGAAAATATTGCGGAGCATTTGATGCAGAAACTGCTACTGGCATCATCTCAAGTGGTTGAATCCAAGTAAGGCTGGTGAGCAACCCAAGCTTCAGCTGGCTGTCTCCAGATCAAAGGGGGAAATAGAAATAATAGAAATAGTTTTCTATAATTCCTTGTGATTATTTTATCTTTTTTCTCTAATGGTGCATAGTTGAGTAGTGAACAAGAATTAGCATTGGTTGTAAATGAATTTTTTTTAATTTGTTCTCCAAAAGAAAGGTTGTGTAGAGATCATTTTTCTTAAAAATTATAGCATTGAATTTTTCTATTAGAGAAATTTAATTTTAATATTTTATATATTTTATTTTTTCTCGATTGCAATGATTTTCTAATGTGTTTATAAAAATATTGTTTAATTTGAGTTGTTTTTACCGTGTTTAATGTACTTGGTTAAGATAAATTAATGGCGGCTTAATAGAACTAGATTTAACTCAATGTTACTTTGTCAATCTTAAGCGACAGATTGATGAGAAATTAAAGAAATAATTTTTAAAACTAAATATAATGATGAAAATTATATGTTGCACAATTGTTTTTTAAAAAATCTAAGCACAATTATGTAAAATAATAAAATGAGCATTAATATGTAAAAGATCAAAAGTTTAAAGTATACATTCGATTAAATTCAAGAAATATCATGAAGTAACAAAGACCATTGGGGGGGGGGGTACTTATATAGATTCATAGTGTTGGAAAAAAATTGAGGGTTGCAACAATGATTTTTCAAAATTAATTGTAAGTTGATATTTATTAAAAAAAGAGGGGTCAAAAGTAATTTACCTTAATATTTTAATGTTTTACTATAATAAAATGTGACTCGTAACAACCACCTAAAATGTAGGTATACAGTAAAAATATTTGGAATATAAAACAAAAAAATGGTGGAAGTAATAGTTGAAGAGCTGAACCCATAAATTGGAGTGACTTATCGATGATTTGATAAATTTTAATAGGAAATAGAGACATGAAAAATAAACTTGAAACACACACCTACATGTTGGAATTCAACAAAAAGTCTTGGCATATAGAACCAAAAAATATTGGGAAAAAAGTGGGAGAGTTAACCTAAAAGTTGGAACTACGTAACGATATTTTGATAAATTCCAATGGGAAATAGGGACTAAGAATTGAATTTGAAACTTTCACCTAAAATGTTGGAATTCGTTAAAAAAAACCTGGAATAGATAACTAAAATGTACTGGAAATAAGAGTTGAAGAACTTAACACAAAAGTTGGAATGACTTATTAAGAATTTGATAAATTCTAATGACAAGTAGGAATCTAAAAAATAAGCTTGAAACTTCTATTCAAAATATTGGAATTCATTAAAAAGAGTAGGAATATAGAACCAAAAAGTGGTGGGAATAAGAGTTAAAGAACATAATGCAAAATTGGAAATGACTCACCAACAATTTGATAAATTCCAACTATAAGTAGGGATCCAAAAAGTGAAATTGAAACGTTCACCCAAAATATTGAAATTCAATAAAAAGAGTAGAAATATAAAATAAAAAAACTAGTAGGAAAAAAAGTTGATGAATTTAACCGACAAGTACGAACAATTTACCAAGAATTTGATAAATTTCAATCGGAAGTAGGGATATAAGAAGTGAACTTGAAACATCCACCCAAAATATTGAAATTTTATAAAAAGAGCAGGAATACATAACTCAGAAGTGGTGAGAATATGAATTCAAGAGCTTAACCCAAAACTCGGAATAACTTAGCAAGAAATAGATAAATTTTAATGAGAAGTAGGGATCTAAAAATTAACTTAAAATATCCATCCAAAATATTGAAATTTAATAAAAAGAGTAGAAACATAAAAAGGAAAAACTGGTGGTAATGACAGTCGATAAGCTTAACCTAAAAGTCGGAATAACCTAACAAAGAAATTGATAAATTTTAACAGGAAATAGGAATCTAAAAAGTGAACTTGAAACTCTCAACCAAAATATTAAAATTTAATAAAAGGAATAAGAATATAGAATAAAAAAGTAGTGGCAACAAGAGTTGATGAACTCAACCCGAAAATTGGAATAATTGACTAAGAATTTGATAAATTCCAATGTGAAGTAGGGCTCTAAAAGTGAACTAGAAATATTTACCGAAAATGTTGAAACGCTATAAAAATAGTTGGAATCTAGGACTTAAAATTGGTGGGAAAATGAGTTGGAATAACTTACCAGAAATTAGATAAAGTCTAATGGAATGTAGGAATGTTGAAAATAAACTTAAAATATCCACGTAAAAAGTTGGAATTTAATGAAAAAAGTGAAAATATAGAACCAAAAACTAGTAAAAAAATGAGGTGAAATAACTTACCAAAATTTAGATAAATCATAACAAAAAATAGGAATTTGAAAAGTAAACTTGAAACATTCACTATAAATATTGGAATGTGACGAAATAAGTGGGAATATAGCTATTTTGTGACATATTTACAATACTTTTATAGTTTCTTGTACTATTTATAAATTTAAAATTATTATATTCTTTTGCTTCATTTAATTACAATTTTATTTTTTTCCTTTTTTTCATTTTTTTCACATTAAAAGCAAATTAAAATGTAATATTTATTATGTTAATCGGTTAAAAACCGGTTATATCGGTTGCGTGCACACTGTATGAGATACAGCGCTGCACTGTAGGTTGACTCGTAAGTTAAAAATATGTCATAAATTTGTGACATATTTTTATGTGTCAGTATATGTCATGTTCGCATGATAGACCTGTGATGTAACAACATCTATCATAAGAATTCTGTCTTAGATTCTCTTTTTTTTTAGTAGTATTAATATCATTAATACATAAATTTATAAAATCATGATATTTATGAATTTATTTATTAAAACCATGATATCATCTATTCATTTAATAAATTATAAACATAGAACAATTAGAGTATTTCTTTTTGAAACTAAGAATTAAATGACTTTAAAGACTTACACTAATAAAATATAATAAAAAATTCAATTTCAAGTAATTTGTAAATCATAAAATTTTAAGTTTACTTTTATTAAAAAGTAAAATGTGCTTATTACAGATCTTTTCATGTGTCGTGTTTTAGTCCATCTCTAATCATGCCATACTTGTTAGACTCACGTGTTTAAAATTCTCAGTCTAGCACAGCCCACATGCATGTTGTGCCGTGTTGCGTGTCATACCATCGTGCTTGTGCCATGCCATGCCTGTGTTGTGCCACGTGTCATCCGGTCCATTACTATCTCTAGTGGATAGTAGTTCTTCATAATATTTAAGTGAATTAATTGTATTATTTCACCAACTAATTAATAAATGCGAGATTATTTGAGATAAGATTTTTAGAATAAAAAATTTGAGATGTATGTCATCATTCTTAAACAGATACGCCATAAGAAAGACTCTTCTTTGGTAATTAATTAAGCTATGTCAAAAGTGGTCAAAGTTATTAAATATTAAATTATTAGAATTATTTGGTAAAATTTCATACATTGTAACATGCTGCAACGTTTGGATACTTGTTTGAAAGTGTTGGAACAGGTGCAATGCTTTTGAAAAGCTAAACCAATAGCCATACACTGATACACAAAAATGTCAACATCGGGTTGCAAACAAAAATCTGGCATGCATATTGTTTATGCATAATTGTAAAGAACTCATAGAAACGCTTAACATTTTTCAGAAACTTATTAAAATTGAATCAAAGGAACATATAAATGCTAATCACCCTTCCTTTAGAAAAATAACTTAAATCAGATATTTCTAGTAGTTTCGAAGGTCAACTAAGCCATGACTATTAGTACCATTGTTACAGATGAGGGGGTCCGTTGCGCTAATGATGAAAATAGAGATCCTTCTTCGACAAAGGAACTCGACAGAAATGATAATGAGGCTTCATTTCAAAATGACATGATGGTAATCAGACGGCAGAAAGCTTTCCACGACATCTTACTGTCAAAGTATTTGAACAAAGGTTCTTTCTTCTAATTTTCATATGGCTCCAGGATATTGGGTGTCATCATAATACATATAAAAAACTAAATGCAAGCATTAATAATGCAACTTTGGTCTTCAAAGTAGTACATCACTGAATTACTGAAGTTATTGTGTCAAAAAGATAATTCAAAATAGTTAATTATGAGCCATTTCTAGGCCTAAGCTCGATATCTTCTATGTGGAGACCATGATTGATAATGAAGCTATCAAATTCAAATAGACTACACACCAACATGCCATTATCTCCATTTGCATTGAAGAGCTATACCATCTCAATCTCCATCCACCCATATCCCCTGTTTTCAGATGGTAGAGCCATATTTCTTAAAGGATCTAGAAATGGTCTTCGCCTTACCCCATGACCGCTTCCTTTAATGTTGACGCCAAAATCTAGTATTCCGGGAGAATTTTCTTCCGTCCGATTACAAGCAGATGTACATTAAACCAAATATTATGTTTGATAACTACCTTGAAGTGATCACATATTTGAATCGAATTTTCTTTTTGTTTCATTTAAACACAATTTTAGCTTATCTTTGATGTTTTGAGTTCTAAGTTGTTGTGTTCTTACTGTAAAGTTTGGATATGCATGCTTGCAACGTCCCGTTGAAATATTTATAGCCACTGAAATGAAGGAACCTATACACTAAAGCTGATTTATTTGATAGAAAAGCTAACTTCGTCAATACTTTGACAAAGCTTTGCGCTGGATCGAGAGAGCGGGAAACAATGTTACATAGTTCTGAAAGGGCTTTCCATAACATGGGGGGATGAACCTACTAACCACATATTGGCTTCTCTACTGGAGTCTAGGTTTGTTCTATGTTCACATTGCACACTTTTATTTTTATATTTAGTGGTTCAATCGATTTCATCAGTAGTTTAATTTGCTCAAGTCATAGCAAGCATAGAGACCAAAATTTGGTCACCAACCATGCCGCTTACCTTGTTTTTAAGTGCGATTATGGATATGAAAGATGAAATCGGAATCCACAGCTGATATGAATGCAGAAGATACCACTGATAATCTACAAGCATCACGAGGAGTTGTACGGGAAATTATATTGGAAATGCAATCTGCCGGCAGAGTATAATTGTGGCATCCATTTTAGTTACTTGTGTTCAATTTCCTTTCTTTGAAACTCAGATCTCCTAATGCTAATAGTAATAATGTCATTAAATATACGGAGCATAATGTCACGGGATGAGTGTTTTGCACAGCAAACCCGTGGGGCACTTAGACAACTTTGCTGAGTGTTGCTAAGTAAGGCTTGAGCTTCTCGACTAGCTAAGCCTAGAGGTTTTCAAAGAGCTAGAGAGAAGAGAGTAATGGAGCCGAATAATAGAAATTGTATTACTCGAAAGAATGCTTACAAGAGAGATTACAAGTGTTTGAGTTACTTGCTTTAAGCTTGTTGTCCAAATGCTAAATGCCATGCCCTATTTATAGGGGAGGCTCGCCAAGCTCTAGAGATTCTAAAGGATTCTACCACATGCCTAGAATTCTAGATATTTACATATGCTAGCAATGTATGGAGCATTCTAGAGTATTTACAAGCTTAATTGTGCTAGAGTTGCCTAGAAGTTTCCGGAATTGAGCCAAGCTAGTACTGTTGGCCTTGTCTTGGGCTCTTGGTGGGCAAATTGGGCTAGCAACTTGGGCAGTCTGCAACATCCTTCCCCACCTAAGCTTGCGGCGTCCTCGTCACGCTTTCGTGCTTGAAGTTCTAGATGTACTCAGCGAATTGCCACAAATCATCTTCATGTTCCCAAGTGGCTTCACTCTCGGGGAGGTTTTTCCACTTCACCAAGTACTCGTGGTATGGTGGCACACCTCTCCTTGAAACCACACAATCCGCAATGATGTAGTCTACATCTTTGTCGAACGTGGTGACAACAGCGGTTGTTGCGAGCCTTGATTCTCTGCGACTTGGGTCTTCCGTATCTCTATGATATGGCTTGAGAAGGCTCACGTGGAAGTCCGGATGGATCTTGAGTCTTGGCGAAAGTTGGAGTTGATACGAGACGTTGCCCACACGTCGTACAACTCGGAAGGGTCCCTCGTAGCGTCTCACTAACCCCTTGTGAACTTTCCGCAACGTCTTGAATTGTTGGGGTAGAAGTTTGATCATGACTCGATCACCTTCCTTGTACTCAACATGCCGCCTCCTTGTATCCGCCCACTTTTTCATATTCCTCGCAGCTTTGTCGAGGTAGGCTCGCGTGATGTTCGCTTCTTCATGCCATTCGCGGGCGAGCTTGTGTGCTATAGGATTTTTTCCTCCGTAACTTAAGGCTATGGTACTGGGGGTCATAGGCTGAAATCTTATGATGATCTCGAATCAGATACTTGTTCTTGATGGTGATCTTGTTGACTGCTCTATAGTCGATGCACATCTGCAATGAGCCATCTTTCTTCTTTTGAAAGAGCACGGGTGCACCGAATGGGGCCTTTGAGGGGCGAACATAACCTGCGTCCAGTAAGTCTTTGAGTTGTTTCTGCAACTCCTCAAGCTCGGGTGGCACCATGTGGTACGATGTCAACGCTGGTGGCTTCGTGCCTTGATCCAGTTCGATCGTATGATCTACCTCTAGTAGAGGTGGGAGCTTCTTCGGAAGTTCTAGAGGCATTACGTCCTTGAACTCGTTGAGGACGACTTGTATTCGCGGAGGGACTTGGCTTGACTTGTTTCCGCAATCTCCTTCCTCATTTAATTCCCGGATAGAGACCAAGAATCTTGGGTCATTCTTGAAAGCCCTTTTGAATTGCATGGCAGAGAGTGTCTTCTCCTCGAACTTGCCTCGTTCTATAGGAACCATGCATGTTATACTCCTGTCAAGGATGCTTAGGGAGTTTGTAGCCGGCAGCGGGAATGCATGGATTTGGTCAAAGAATTCCATGCCGAGGACCATCTTGAAGTCATCCATGGGCACAATGGAGAAGTCAAGCTATCTGCTCCACGTACCGAGTGTTATGTGCATGCCTTGTGCGATTTCTGCAATTGGCTTGGCGGACGAGTTTACTGCCTTCATTGTGTCTCCTTCTTTGGTGGCCTTGAGTCCTACAGATACGAAATTGTGTGTTGCTCCCGTGTCTAGCAGCTCGCGAATGGATTGGCCATTTATCTTTGTGCTTACATACATGAGTCATTTCTTGGCGAATATGAGCTGTTGGCGATTGAGTGCGCCGAGGCGTTGGAGAAAACCCATGCTGAGTTGAGGTTCCTCCGTGGACATAGTGAGGTTGCTCTTGAGTTAGGCAGCAAGAGCGTTGAGCGACTTCTTTTCCAGACAGTCACGTACCCAGTGAAGACCGTTGCAAATGAAGTATGGGCTGCGTGGCTTCGGTGCCTCCTTCTTGCCCTCCGATTTTCCTTGCCCGCTCTTATTGTTAGGTGGCTTTTTTTGCCCCCAATATTTGCGGTTGTTACCCTTGTCCTTGCGACTCTCTCCCCCACTTTTGCCTTGGTTGGCCTTTTTGTCTTTGGATTGGGTAGAGTATTCGGTGAGCGACTCCGCAATGGCGATGGTGTCATCATTGTGTTTACATACATGAGTCATTTATCTTTGTGCTTACATACATAAGTCATTTCTTGGCAAATATAAGCTGTTGGCGATTGAGTGCGCCGAGGCGTTGGAGAGAACCCATGCTGAGTTGAGGTTCCTCCGTGGACATAGTGAGGTTGCTCTTGAGTTAGGCAGCAAGAGCGTTGAGCGACTTCTTTTCCGGATAGTCACGTACCCAGTGAGGACCGTTGCAAATGAAGTATGGGCTGCGTAGCTTCGGTGCCTCCTTCTTGCCCTCCGATTTTCCTTGCCCTCCGATTTTCCTTGCCTTCCGATTTTCCTTGCCCGCTCTTATTGTTAGGTGGCTTTTTTTTCCCCCAATATTTGCGGTTGTTACCCTTGTCCTTGCGACTCTCTCCCCCACTTTTGTCTTAGTTGGCCTTTTTGTCTTTGGATTGGGTAAGGTATTCGGTGAGCGACTCCGCAATGGCGATGGCGTCGTCAAGTTTGTGAACACCCCACCTATCGAGCTCGGTCTTAGCCCAATCCTTGAGGCCAGCTTGAAAGTAGAAGAGCGAATCCTTGTCGGACATGTTGCTTATCTCGAACATAAGGGTAGTGAACTCGTTGATGTAGTCTAAAATGCTACCCAATTGCTTGAGGCGACGTAGGCACGCTCGCACTTCCTTCTTCATATTGCTTGGGGCGAACTGCTTTCGGAGTTCTTGCTTGAAGTCAGCGCAAGTGTTGACGGTGCAAATGTCCTTGCTCATCTCGCCATTCTTATGACGCCACCATAGTTGTGCAGCGCCTCAAAGATAGGTGGGTGTTGTACCTACTTTCGATGCCTCATCTCGGACACCCATGGCATCGAAATATTGATCAAGCCCAAAGAGGAAGTTGTCCATGATTGTGGCGTTGCATGTGCCATCGTAGGTGTCAGGCTTTGGCATGTCAATGTGTCGTGCATCACTCGTGCTTGCGGAAGCTGGATTAGTGGAGAGTGTGCGCTTGTGCCATACCCAATTCGAGCGGACTTCATCCACTTCCGCACCGACAACACGCAGTTCATCCTGAACAAAGCTACGAAGTTTGAGCAACTCATCATGAAAAGAACGAAACTCACCTCGGAGAGTGTTCGCTTGCTCTTAGATGATGGCTTTTGTTGCCACCGTGAACTCAGTGTATTCTCCCTCGAGACTATGCACTCTTTGCTCTAATCCCTCGAGACTGTCTTGAGCGGTGGACAATGCGATTTCGAGAGTGCTTACATAAGGCTCCAACGCATCCACGGATGGGGCCTTGGACTTGCCGCAAGTCTTGCCTTGGGCACGCTCTCCCTCACTACTGCGGCTTGGTTCCGGTGGAACATCCACACCAACGACACCCTCTTGTGATGGATTTGAAGGGTTGGCCATTGCTCGTGAGCTAACTTACGTGGGTGCAAACCTTAGCTCTAATACCACTTGTCACAGGATGAGTGTTTTGCGCAGCAAACCCGTGCGGCACTTAGACAACTTTGCCGAGTGTTGCTAAGTAAGTCTTGAGCTTCTCGACTAGCTAAACTTAGAGGTTTTCGAAGAGCTAGAGAGAAGAGAGCAATGGAGCCGAATAAGAGAAATTGTATTACTCGAAAGATTGCTTACAAGAGAGCTTGCAAGTGTTTGAGTTGCTTGCTTTAAGCTTGTTGTCCAAATGCTAAATGTCATGCCCTATTTATAGGGGAGGCTTGCTAAGCTCTAGAGATTCTAGAAGATTCTACCATATGCCTAGAATTCTAGATATTTACATGTGCTGGAAATGTATGGAGTATTCTAGAGTATTTACAAGCTCAATTGTGCTAGAGTTGCCTAGAAGTTTTCGGAATTGGGATAAGCTAGCACTCTTGGCCTTGTCTTGGGCTCTTGGTGGACAAATTGGGTTAGCAACTTGGGCGGTTTGCAACAATAAGCTAAGACTTCTAGGAGCCTACTGAGTAGCTTTATTCAGCTAGCCACCCCAATTAGAATTTTGGAATTTAAAAAATAATTGATCCCATTACCTTTTAGAAAAAGAAAGAAAAAAAAATGTGGCATAGGTAAGACTTCTTTGTTAAGCTATGTAGGCTCAATGGTGTGGTCTAAGCAAGAATTCTTCTTTGTTAAGCTATGTAAGTTCAATGGAGAAGGTGTTATAAAAAAAAGTTCGATGGAGAAGGTTATGAAATATTAAATTATTTGAAACAGCTGATGAAACTTCCTGCTTTCTACATTGTTTGGACGCTGCTCTACAAGGTTTTAACTTTGAGAAAGGTTTAGTGAGAAAGCAACAATAGCCAGTAGAAAAAAGTGTGAACATGGCCACACTGTTTTAATAATATTGTTTATGAACAGAGTTGGATGGGCGGCCAGATTAGCTCCATCTGTCAAATCTTATAAAAGACACTTGTAAAGATTATAGAACTCAAAAGTAATGTTTAACCAGCTGATTGATTGTAGATATCAGTAAATCCTCTTATTGAAAAATCAGTATTCAAAAAAAAAAACAAACGATAACAAGCAAAAGTAATAATAATTAATAATTTCAATATTATTAGCAGGTAATTAATAACATAAAAAGGACGGATACAAGCTCACTTATGTCTAAGGCATAACACAGTTAATTTGACCATGTTACGCAATTTCTGTTGTGCATGTGATCAAGTTGGATTAGAGTGTGGAATTCTTTGTCTGTTGTGAATGTGATGAAAGTGGGATTAAAGTGTGCGTAAGGTTATTAAGCTCTTGCCAGGACAATCAATACTCACCGTTTTAGTTATGCCGCACCACTACTCCAACCAAGAAAGGGTTTCCGTAAATAAATAAATGCAGACTTGAAGCAAAATCATTCATTAGGTTGGTTATAGTTGAATGTAGATGTAGCCACAAATGCTGAAAAGAAAATTGTAGGCCTTGGGGCCATTATTAGAAACTGTAAAGGGGAATTCGGAATACAGCTTTATACGGGGATGTTGAATATGCTGAAGTTGAGGCTATGGTCAATTCCATAATCAAGATGGCAATAGACACTAGTTTGGTGCCGCTGATTGTTGCATCGGACTCGAAGAATATTAATATTTTCAATTTGGTTAAAGGTCTAGAAAGAAACATAAAGGAAATATCATGATTATTTACCTAGGTAAAAGATTGTATGGTTTGTGAAAGAAAGCTTTAAAATTTATTATTTATTGAGAAGTAGTAATAAGACTGCTCATAAATTAATTAAATATACTGTTAGCAATAATTTGATTGGAGGAAATTCCAACTCAAGTAAGTATATTTCTTTAAGTGTTTAATTGAAGTTTTCCGTTTCAAAAAAAGAAAATCATCCATTAATAATAACTCTGCTCTTAGGAGTAATTTGCTTATAAAATGATCCACAAGTGTAGCTAAGAT
The DNA here is from genome assembly GCA_002013955.2 of Citrus medica. NCBI lineage: Eukaryota > Viridiplantae > Streptophyta > Magnoliopsida > Sapindales > Rutaceae > Citrus > Citrus medica. Next base: position 518 of record MKYO02030267.1, on the reverse strand, counting down.
CCTATAAATATAAATGATCCACTCCAATGGCCCTTGATCATTGTCCTTTACAAAGGATAGATTCAAGTTTGTATTGTTAAAGTACTCAGAGATTACCATTGTGAGAGCTCTACAGTATTCTTGGGGACTTGCTGAATCCTCTTCGCAGTCACATTATTCAGCTTAGTCATGTACCATTTCACTGCTTGCTTGATGGAGTGAGTGCTTGGCCCAAGACTACATGCTCACTAAGGCAATAGATCGAACGTCCGATTCATTTTCGCAAACATTTGCCTCAGTCTAATATTTATGCATCGAATTGGATATGCAACAAAATGGAGCTCCATCTGTCAAATCTTATAAATTAAATGTAGTTGTAAAGAAATAGCAATGCTTAACTTTGTTCAAAGTCATAATTATCTTGAAGAACAAGAAAATTGAAGTTAGCTAGAACGACAGGTGATTGATTCAAGGTTATCTTACAAGTCATTAATCCAAATACGGGAAAGCTCAATTAATCTGGAAATAACCATTAACCT
>MKYO02030256.1:96000-111010 GCA_002013955.2 Citrus medica | reverse complement strand
GAAGTCAAGATCCTTAGCATTGAGGGAGCAGCATTTCATGTTGAGATAATCTCGTCTGGCAGCTTCTAAGACTGCAGAAGGGTCGCCAAGGAATTGATCATGAAGTACAGCAAGAGCACTTGAAACTTCTGGGAGATCAACAAACTGTAACTGGTGATATTGTCCTAATGAATCAAACCAATCTCTTAGAGTACCCGTAAAACGAGTAGCAAATTCTCTAAGGACTGATTGAGTTGTTGCTGCTGGTCTTAGCATCTGGAGGTCAATCCAGGTAGACATTTCATTAAGTCGGTCACGCCATTTATGAGATGGTAGATCATCAAATGTGAACCATGGGCCATTTGACGATTTGTGACTGGGTGGATTGGGCTGGGCTGGAGGAGGTTGGTTTGTGGCAGAAGAGTCAGGTATTTCTTCGTCAACTTCAGAGGGAATATCAACATATGGTTATATATGAGAGGTGTAGCCTTGGGTAGGTTGATCAGGTTGAGCCACCAAGATTTTGGTGATATCAGCATAGGACTTTTCAGAGTTACTGGCTCAACCTGATATCACCAAAATCTTGGTGGCTCAACCTGATCAACCTACCCAAGGCTACACCTCTCATACAGAACCATATGTTGATATTCCCTCTGAAGTTGACGAAGAAATACCTGAATCTTCTGCCACAAACCAACCTCCTCCAGTCCAGCCCAATCCACCCAGTCACAAATTATTAGTGGTAAGGTTTTAAATTTGGTGCACCTTAACGACACTACCAGAATGTCATCATAACTAACAACACATAACCCATAATCACAACTATACCAGGCCTCTAACCCTTTGCCTAATTCCTCGTATACCAACCATAATCCTGACCCCAATGCAACAACAGCCCCAGATTGCGACTCCAATGATAGTGTTTTTAGTATGAATGATAATAATGAAGATGACGATCAATTAAAGCTTTTTGCTCCTAGACCTATTGTCATAACTAATCCAGGGTATGTGCATTTTAATGATAATGATAGTGATTATATTCTTTCTGATTGTGAAAATGATGACAATGAGTATGTTGTCAGTTTTGATAATGAGCATGATGTATTGAGTATAATGGACGCTGATATGAGAGTAAATTTATATATTCCTAGTCATGCACCTATGATATTCAGAGATGTGAACTATTTCAAGATATTTACAGAATTGGCATGGGCTATGAGGCAACATGCTGTGGAGAATAGTTTAAGACTTACAGGCACAAGTTCGAAAAGACAAGAATCACTTTTGGGTGTGAGTAGTACAAGTGCTTGTGGTTTTTACATGCTACAAAAATTTAAGACTTACAGGCACAAGTGCTATCATTTCTAGCAGTTAGAAATAGCTTCAACAGTAGATGTAGACATTTTATTGGCGTAAATGAATGTTACTTAAAGGGTCCCTATAAGGGTATCCTCCTCTCAGCAGTAGCACTTGATGCCAACAATAGCATATTCCTACTTGTTTGTATTTGTAGTGTTGAGAACACAACTACTTGGACTTGGTTTCTAGGTCATTTGAAGACATTTTTAGGGGATACAAGGTAATTAACCTTCATGTGTGATAGGCAAAAAAGGATTTATAATGCATTGACACTTGAATTTCCTAATGCTCATGAGACATATTGTGCCAAATATATATTATTGAATCTAAAAGTTAAGTACCCTTTGTTTGATTTCGAGTCCCAATTTTGAGCATCAAGCAGAAGGGCATTTGAAGAGGTGTTGGTTATTTTTTAACTCAATTGCTATTGATGTCAATGTGCAAGTGAACACAACAAGTAATAAAGTGATGAATATTCGAGATCGTCTCCATATGGATTGATTTTACTAGAAAGGCTACAACAATCACGATAGTACAAACTTCATTTGTCCCAAAAAGATTCTAATTAAAAGTGAATTACTATCGAAATAGACATAAAAGAAAAATAAAACAAATCAATGCAGTAATAAAATAAATTAAATGAATTGCATAAAAAGATTTCAATGGGAATGAGGTAGCTAAGTGATCAAGCTCTCTTAATGGACTGATTGTTTTGTCTAAATTAACACCAGTTGCTACAACAATTCCTACAGCACTGGGCAAAATTATTTTTTGCATCCTCAACTGTCGCTTATCAGATTTCTCATACCCTTAAGCATCCTAACAATGACCAATTGTTAACCCACCCATGATATGACATTATGAGCATACACTCTCTCTACTTTACAATGTGAATTCATATATCTAGTTCTTCACAAATCTTAACTTAAATATAGCCCTTTTGGGACTCAAGTAATCTTAGTCCAGGAAACTTAAATTAAGATAAAGCGTTACTCTAATAATTTCCACTAAGACAGGCCCTTTTGCGGCTCTATCTTAACTTGAACCATTAAATGGGTGGTCAACCAAAATAATGATTATAATAATAGCTATTAGAGTAAAATGCTATAGCAATCTTGCAGCAACTCATAAGAACAGTTAAAAACCCCTACAATCAAATTTAGTTCATACTTTGAAAAAGAAAAACAAACATCAAAATATCAGCTATGAAATACATCGGTTCAATCAAAGAGTAAGGAAGGGAACAAGTAAAGAACGATTACAAATTCATTCCAAGTAATTCTGCTGAATTCTTCACTGGTACAAACTTGCTTCCTTTAAATTCTGATTCTCCCCTTCTTTTCCTCTCGATTTCTTCAATGTTTATTCACTGCCACCTTTTCATGTGTTGTGCGCTCTTTTTATAACTGAAAACTAGGGTAAACAGAAGCCTAGGGCACACATGAGTCAGATTAAGAAACTGCAGATCGCAATTCTGCAGATATCCCGCGCTAAGTTTTCTCTATAGTTGTTCCAGGATTGCTACAGCAATGGTTGCTCTAGCAACGACTATAGCACTTCACTGCTCCAGATTTTGTTTTAATTTTTTTGTGGCCATATTCTTCCTCCTTTTTGTCAGCCTATTGCATTAGAGCATTCCTTCCATGAATTATAAGCTTCTGAAAACCTACAATTATGCACACAATTTGAGCACAAATTACTTTAAATCAAGCATAACTTATTAAGACTAAACTAAAATGAATGTTTATGCAAAATGTAACAAAAATGCAATGAAAACACCTCATTTACTCTTTAAGTGATCTTGATTTAAGTCTAGAATTGCCATAATAACTCTTATTTCATAGAGTTATCAAGAGGCTACAGAAAATGTGAAAAAAAGTTGATGTTGGTGTTTATGAAACATTGAGAAAATTACAAGCAAAGTGTTGGTCATGACATGCATTCGATAACCAGTGCAAGACAGATCATGTTAACAATAACATGACAGAGTATTTTAATGCATGGCTTGGAGTACAAAGAAACCTGCCTATATTAACTATGCTTGAATGGATGAGAAAAAAGATAATGAAAAGGATGGTTAATAGAAGACAAAAGGCTCAGGCTTGGGGAACAACAATACCTAGAAGAATTTATGCAAAGATGATGAAGAATTTACAAATAAGAAGTGAAAATCATGTTTTTCGGGCAAGTGAATGGCTGTAAGAAGTGGATGATAAGGGTAGGTTTTACGTGTTCAACCTCGAACATCATGTTTGTGACTAAGTCTATTGTCAATTGAGTGGCATTCCATGTATCCATGCTGTGCCTTGCATTCTACATTCAAAAAAGGATAATTCACAATTTTTACATGGTTAGTTGAAGCACGAGAGTTATTTGGCCACATATTCTGGTTTGATTCACCCCATTCCAGATAAGGCATCATGGCTAAGAGCCGATGGGGATGGTATATTGCCACCACTAGTCAGAAGGCCTCTTTGAAGACCAAAGAAGAATAAGAGGAGAGAAATTGATGAAGTACCTGCAGAGAAAAGGAGATACAGAATGCAATGCAAGCATTACAAAGAGTTTGGACACAATAAGAGAGGATGCCTTGTTAATCCTCAAAATGCAAACAAAAGGACTAGACATTATAAGGTAAAAATAACTGCTTTTAAGAGAATCTTCACTGCTTTAACTTTATATGAAAACTATCACATGTGCTCCATATTATAACTATACTTATATGTTTGTGTGTTTTTTTTTTCACAGAACAATTTGAAAATTTATGTTTCCAGAACAAGAGCATAACTGGCAGGTAATACACTTTATCTAAGGTCCCAATGGCATTGAATTTGACTTTCGCAGTAAAAGCACATGTATATTCAGCATGAATATTGTTTTATAATTATTTGAAAGTGTAAAGTAAAATAAATACTATATCTTAGGTCTAGAAAGCAGTGCTATTGGTGTGATTTTCATAGTGAAAGCATTTGTATCTTAAGATATTTTAAGTTAATTTATATTGTTATACGATATAAATATTTTATTTCAGGTGTACAAGGTAGTGACAATGCTATAAATGTAAATGCACCAGTCAATATTGCAAATAGTAGTCTTAGCGAGTCACGTGAAAATATCTAAGTTTGAAGGAAACAAAAAATGATCAGTCAGACTAGTATATTTAGTGCCAAAGAAGTAGTGAATATGCAGATTACAAAGGGTAGGTCTAATGTTGATTTGTTAAGGGTTCAAGGGAAAAAGATACCAACGGGTAGTGGAATGATGCTGAAAATGAATGAGGGTGTAAAAATAGGTATTAAAAAGAAGGACAAAGGGAAGGCACTAGCCTTCCCACCATGGAGAGTAAGAGCCTATATCCATATCTAACACATTAAGTAAACTTATTTAAGGTATAAGTGACTAAAACCGTTGTAATACACTTGTGTTATTTTGGTATGCAGTGATTGTCGAAGATTGGTGGATGCATTGGCAGCTGATTAACAACTATTGAAGGTATATATCTAATTTTTTGACACCTTCTACAATGCCACTTTGAACCAGGCCCGGGCAACTTGATTTTGACCAAAGTAGAATTTATTCTACTATTAAGTTGTTGTCATCTTTTGTTTTCCTTTAGTGTTACAATTACAGCTTCAATCAATTAGTTGTTTGCTTTTAAGTTATTTGGTAAGCAATATGACTGGTTTGTGGTATTTTGTAAGTTGTTGGGCATGGTATACATAGTACTCATAGGATACACTAACAATAGATTTTGTTTTTTGTTACTATAGCTGAAGACCCTATATATTGTTGCCAAGGCAAATGTATTATCAAAGAAAAACTGATATATAGATTTCGTGTTTTGCTTTATTTAGCTTGCATTACAATATATGATAAAGACAATAACAAGCAACATGAAAATCATGATTTGACACTTCTTCAACTGCATCAGCACTGCTTCGATGTTGTTAAGTCTGTTAACAAGAACATCCTGGTCATAAATATCAGTTTCATTGACATTATTATGCATCAGTTAAAGTATGTGTGCTAATGCTCGAATTTCTTCCATCTCTTCCATGAATGGTGTCCACCATTTGAAGAATCCACACTTTGCAGTTTTAGGACAGTTGTAGTATAATCGATTTGGATTTGCTTCAGATTTTCAAAATTTTATTTTAGCTCTCAGTTGACAGTGAAAAATTTCATTATAAAACTTTATAAGACCACCATTGATGAAATTCTTCTTTGGGGGGGAATGTAATAAACTAGAAGCACTCCTCAATGCTGACATTTTTTGTAATTTAAACTGTATGTGTTGAATCCTGTGATGGAGATGAAGTTTTATAGTTAGTTGTGTGTTTATGTTTATATGGGCAATGATAGTGATAATAGATGTTGAAGCTAAAAATGATGTTGTAGTGTTTTATATATGTTCAATGATAGAGTATAGAATGTGAAAATGAAGATGAGATAAGCACTGCTGAATTGATTTATAGCAAATTGAAGTTGACTTCACCATTTTCACAATATGATGTCTAGCTGTTATACTAGAAATTGGCTAATTGTCTCAAGTTAGTTAAATAATGCCACATGTGGCAGCATACTTCTCTTTATTCAAAAGGATAATAAGGTAATTACACGACTCATAACAGACATGACATTATTGTAATTATGAATGATGACCTGAGTTTCTTGACAATTCATTCTTTTATATTCAAATAATGGGCAGTATTGTCCATTTGCTTGGTTTTAGACGGAACCATTCTATTTGACAGGTAAATTTGATGGTTTTGGGTGCGCGACAGAAAATGTAGAAACAAATGGGTGTGAGACGAAAATTGTGGAAACATTCGTATATATGGGTGAGGATATTTTGGAAGTTCGGAGGCATTATGAATTTTTCTGTCATTGGGTTAATTTAATTTAATTTGAATATAGCCTCTCTATTGACTAGTGCTGGGCCAAGAAGCCCATGATTTTGTTGATCTACATGCACTAAATGAATGAATCCTATTCTTTATTTATTTTTTATTTTTTGTCATTTTTTTTACTAATGAGGAGAAGAAAAGATTCCTTAATGCTGTAGTTAACTGTTGTTAAACCCTTTTAGGACCTTTTGAATATATATTATCGTGACTTTTACTTTGATTAGCTTGTATCATCCTTTCCTCTCCTATCGACTTAAACCCAATAACATGACTATCGTTATTTGTTATATTTTTTTTATAGAAGGTGAAGTTCTTAATGCCAATGAACTTGGTTAAAAAGTTCGAGAAGAAAAAACTTTGACTCAAGTTATGCTAGTCTAAGAACCAGAGAAGTATAGATATTTTGCTATGGTTGAAATAGTTGTTATAGTATTGGTGTTCATAGTTACACCAATATTTATTTCTATACTTGGCTCTCTAGATTTATGGTTGTCATGCAGAATTTATATGTTTGCACTATTTTTTTTATTCTTTGAAATGTTAGGATGAATTTTTCATTTGGGCTTTGTATGACGTTGCATAGTCTTTTCATCACTTATCACTAGAAGAAGTATTTTCTTTCTTCTTTGTTGTACTCTTCATGCTTTACACCTGTTGGATTTTTTTATCTTCACACTTTTGTAGTTTGTGGAGAACTTGTCATGATCGTTGGCCTCGAATCCGGAGGGGTGAGTACCTGAAAAAGGCATTCCGATGTTCAGGTTAATGTTTAATCAAGATTAAAGAAAGAAGAAAGTGTTAGCATATATGTATCCATAATGTTGATTTTGATGATAACAAACAAGATTAAGAATGATTAAGCTTTTAAAAGCTCAAATTATTTTAAATAAATTATTATTTTCATAATATAAAGGTTTTATACTAAATAGAAAAATGATTTTATGAAATTAGTTATTTTCAATTAATGGTCTAAATTGAAAAAGTTTTGAAACTCAGGAAATGGACTTATTTGTAAAATTTTATGACGATTTGGGCCACAATATAATTTTATAAAGTTTTGGGGCAAAACTATAATTATGAAAAATATTTCTCTGTAACAGTAACTGTAATAAACAGTTAACGGACATCAAACAGAATTGAAGAGTAGCCTCTGAACACTAACGGTGATTCGACATCTTGAAAACGGTGATCCGACAATTTGAAATTCTATCCAACGGTAACTTGGACCAGTCAAAACGGCGTTCCGACTTCGAGTTAACGGTAATCCGACTTCGAACAGAAAGTCAATAACGGCTAGTTTTCAGCTCCAACTGTAAATAAGTTCAATCAGATTCAAATAAGGATTGTTCACAACGTTATCACTGAGCTTGTAATCGAGAATACAACATTCATTGAACTTTAAATTCGTTCTTATTTCATTTATTCACACATTGAACATTAATTTGCAATTATATATTTTGTGTAAGAGAAAAACACATGTAATCTTTATTTTGAGTGATTGTAAATGTTGTGATACACTTGGGTTAAAAGATTGGGGATAATCTCTTAGTGTAAAGGTTGATTGACACATGTGAAGTCAATTGTAAGTGTGCTTGAAGTCTTGGAGGCTTGGATAGTGAAATCCTCAAGTTTGGTTTGCTTGGAAGCGTGAACGTAGGCGGTGATTGTCGAACAACATAAAAATCATTGTGTTTACTCTCTCTACCCTATCTCTTTATTTTTCATTGTACATTTATATAGTTATTCAGAATTTGGTTGCTTAGTTTACATTGCATTCAATTTTATTATTGTACTTTATTAAATTTATTATTATTTTTATTTCATTAAGGCAATATATTGAATTGTTGTGTGGTTTGTTTTGCTTAATTTTTTAAAATCCCAATTCACCCCCCTCTTGGGTTGCCTAGTTATTATTTAAAAAAGATGGAGAAGATGATTTTCTCTCTCTAAGTATGAACAATGCTTTTGGAGATCGAAGGCCCCTTTCTCTTAGAGATGAGGTATCTATTTATAGATGATAAGTGATGTAGATCTAGAGTTTTACTTTGAGCCCTCAACCTAATGACATGTGTTACTGGTGTGCGATTTTTAATGCTATGGGTGTCAGTGCGTAAGTATATATAATAAGTAATATACTGATGAGTATTCAGGCCGTCTCCACAGAAATTGATGTTATCAGCTTTGCTACAACAACCTTAACAGTGCAATCTTGTTTTAATTGAAAATAAAGTAATTAATGAATCTAATGAACTAATTAAAATAAAAATGCAACAAATAAAATGAAATAAGGAAAATTCTTACGTCGAAGACTAGGATGTAACTAATGGGAATGGAGTAGTTGAGTGAATAAGCTCACTTAATAGCATTAACTATTTTTTCAACTACAGTACTATTGTTACAACATATACTACAACACTGGGTAGATTCCCTCATGCATCCTCAACTGTCGCCTGTTGGATATCTTCTATCTAATGCAACCTAACAGTGACCAAGTGTTATGCCAATATTAAATATAATATTAAACGTTTTAAGTTCCAATTACCCTACAAGGTGAATCCCTATGTCTAGTTCATCACTAATTTTAGATCAAGCATGATCCTGTTCAAATTGAGATTTACTCAACTTGAGAAACCCGATCTAAAATCAAGTATTGTCTTAATTTGATCTACTAAGTCAGACATTTTTGACACTGTTATTTAGCTAGTATCCGCTAAATCGGTGGTCAGCCGAAATAGAAAATTGAATAAACACAATTAAGATAAAATGCTATAGCAAACACAGAGCAACATATATATGTCAATCAAACATATATTAAGATCGTTTATTACTCAACTACAACCAAATTCAGTTCATGATTTGTGATAAAACAGTAAATAAAATTGTCTCAGCCATCAAATACATCCCAATAAATAAATAGAAAATAAGAAAACATGATAGATAGTTGAAGTCTGCTTAATCTTGCGATCTCTCCTTCTTGTTCACTGTAATTCCTCTGTTGCAATCCTCAAATCTCTCTTATTTTATGTTTTTCTTTTGTTTTTCTCTGTGATTTTTTCTTGAGTGATGACTCTTTTTTTTTTCATGTGTGCTCATTTTATAATTCAGAATTAGGGCAATCGAAAGTATGTGGCGTGTATCCTCTATTTTTGGAAACTTTAGATCGTAATATTTTAGTTATTGCATACGAAATCCAGTCTGTCATTGCTCCAGAATTGCTATAGCATATGTACTGTTCCAGATTTATTTTAATTCCTCTGTAGCCAAGTTCTTCCATTATCTCTGCAAGTCTATTTCAGCAGCATTCCTTCCTTAAAATTTGAGCTTTCGGTCACCTACAATTGTACACATAATCTAAGCACAAATTATTCTAAAACAACTCAATTTATTAAAAAAAAGAAAATGGATGTTCATGCAAAATATAACTAAAAAGTAATAAAAGCACATAATTTACTCTCTAAGTATTACTAATTTAAGTCCAAAAGTGCCATGCTAACTCTCATTTCATAGAGTTATCAATCACCCATCATTTCTGTACGCATGGAGGTGAATTTAATCGTAGGGAATTATTCCGCATATTCATATTTTCATGTCGTTGGGTGTGATTCCTTGGACTAATGGATTACGAAACTAATTCCCCAATCTTGCCATCTTTATGAGATCTGGAAGAATTTTTCCTTGGGTGTTATTTGTTGTGCAAATTTTATTAAACTCGCAAGTGCACAAATCTATTGTAGAATAGATTAATGATGACGAGTGTCGATCCCACGAGGAGGTGGATTTTAATTGTGTGTAGAATTAATTTTCTATGAGGATAGTTGGATTTGTGGTGAAAGTGATTTAGACAATCTTAGAATTTAAATTGGAATGACAAAAATAAATTAAAGTGGAAACTATTATAATTGAAGCGCTTGGGTATCTGGATCCGTATCGACATGCACCATTAACCCAAGCTTGAAAGAAAATTAGCTACTCGTAATTGAACTAGGGGTAAAATAAGAATTTATTAAAATACGTAGAAAATACAAGATGAGGAAGGAATTACAGAAAATGGAGCTCAAAAATGAATTTTGAGATGCCAAATTAGGGGGGAGAGCCCCATTTTTATAGATACATTGAGTAAATCATGACCATCGGATTAAAAACATTTCGGACGCTCAGGATTACGCCACGTCATCAGTCAACAATACGCGGTTTGACCACTCGGTTTGGTTGTAAGTTATCCTGTCCCTGTGTATATGCATGTACCGTACGTATAATTTTTGGTCCACTGATATGCTGCCACGTCACCGATCAATAGTACATAAGAATTTTAGTCCAACAGAATCGTGACACCTCATCAGTCAATGCCATATCATCGGTCAATACCATATCATCGATCCGTTTATGTGAATAGTGTCGTGAACAGTAACGTAGACAGTACCGTACATGTGAACAATGCCATTTTTCCTTTTATGCTCCTCCTAAGATTTTCCTTTTATGTTCTTCCTAAGGTTTTCGACTGTCCTGAGGTCAAAACTAATGTCTGTTTTGCTGTCTGATCTCTTGTTCATTATGGAATGACCATGATGCCTCTAAAATACATAAAATACTTAATTAAAATAAAACACACATAATTAAATCACAAGAAACTTAAATACATAAAAGTAAGGATGTTAGTAAGACTTGAAATGTAAAATGACGATTTTCTCTTTTATAAATATACAATTTCTAACACTCAACATTATTCTCCCGGAATAGCTTGGGTGTTATTTCCTCGGAATAACATCTTTTATTTGACCGGATGAACACGTGCAATGGTTTAATATCTTTTGGAATATGGCACCTGCATTACTCCCCCTGCAAGTGTGTTTTCTTTAGAAAATACTTTGATTGACTTTTGTTTGACTGGCCATGTGGCCTTTTTAAAAGAACCATGCCTTGGGTGTTTAAATATATTTTGGGAGGAATGTGTCAATGAACTTTTCGTTATTGAGTTAGGAAAAAGTGAATTGTTTCTTCTGAAATGAAATTCCTAGATAAAATGTTAGCTCTTTGAATTCTTCCTCTAAATTGAAGTTCCAAGAGGAAAGGGTAGTTATTTTTTGAGCTTTTCCCTTGAACTAAAGTTCCAAGAGGAAATGTCAATTTTCTCAACCTTTTCTTTTTTAAACCAAAGTTCTGAGCAGAAATACGAATTTTCCCTATGCATTCTAGTTAGTCTAGGAATGGTTTACGAAATCTTTGTTTATATTGTGGAATTTTGGTACGCAGATATTTTATGCCTTGTTTTAGTATGACTCATTTTTGTCTTACCTTGTATAGCGTTGGCCATACCTTAGTTTGGTTTTCTTTTGATAGCTTTGGCTTTTGTTTTCCTTGGTTAACTTTTGCCTTGGTTTTTCCTTAGCTTTTGTTTGCCATGGTCTTTCCTTAGCCTTTGTTTACCTTGTTGGGTATTAGCTTTCTCATGACTTGGCATGCTCTTCTTGCCTTGCATTTTGTTTGCCTTGGTTTTTCCTTAACCTTTGGTTGCCTTATAGGGTATTGGTATTTTCTTGGCATATGTAAAAATGACTTATTCTAGAGGAATATTATCACAAAACTTTTTCTCTTTATTGGCCTAGGGTTGTTTTTCCTCGTCATTAGCTTTTGGAATATTTTTCAAAAGGTTATTGTTATTGTTGTAAAATTTAAGCTCAATTACTATTGGTGTCAATGTGTAAGTGTACACAACAAGTAATAAAGTGATGAGTATTCAAGATCGTCTCTACATGGACTGATGCTACTAGAAGTGTTACAACAATCACAACAGTGCAAACTTTTTTCTGTCTTAACTTAATAAAATTAATAAGATTGACTAACTAGCGAGAATAACAACTTAACAAAGTAAAAATGCAATTATGAATTTGAATTGTATGGTCAAATACAAAGAGAATTCAATAGGAGTGGAGTAGTTGAATGATCAAACTCTCTTGATGGGGTGACTATGTTGTCAAATTAACACCAGTTGCTACAGCATTGGGCAGAATTACCTTGCATCCTCAGCTGTCGCATGTTGGACTTCTCATACCCTTATGCAATCTAATAATGACCAGTTGTTATGTCAACACAAGATACGACATTACAATCACGTATTCTTTCTACCCTATAAGGCGAATCTCTATATCTAGTTCATCACAAATCTTAAATTAAGTGTGGCCCTTTTGAGATACAAGTTCAACTCAATCCAGGAAACTCAACTTAAGATCAAGTATTGCTGTAATTGAAATGCAAGTTATGCAACTCAAGAGGGGGGGTGAATTGGGATTTTAAAATTTATGCAATACAATTCGCACAACAATTTAATCTATTGCCTTAATCAAATAAAAAACAATAAATTCACTCAAGCACAATATTAAAAGAGTAAGGGAAGAGAAAACAAACACAAGGATTTTTACGTGGTTCGGCTATCCCCGCCTACGTCCACGCCTCCAAGCACACCCGTCTTGAAGATTTCACTATCCAAGCCTCCCAAGGCTTCAAATGTTTACAATTGACTTCCAATGTGTCAATGGACATTTACAACAAGAGATTATATCCCCAATCTCTTCACCCCAAGTGTTTCTCACACTTGTACACTCACAATTTGATGAGAAATGAAAATTACAAAGAAAACTCTCTTTAAGAGTGGATATGCAAATAATAGCTCAACGATGATTCAAAAAATGATGATTTACGAAATGGAAGCTCAATATATGTTATATGATCATGTTTTTCCTTGTATTAGTTCTTAAAATGAAGTTAAAGTTGAGTTTTTATAGTTAAAGCTCGAAACCTAGCTGTTATAGGTAAATTCCCACGCCCAAGCAGTTAGCCGCTTGATTTATCCGACTAGCCGCTCAAGAATAGTGATATTACCGTTATTTTTGAAATTTACTACAGCACCACTATTCACTAAAATTACGCTTTTGGCCCAAAACGTTATATAATTATACTACAGCCTAAAATGTTATAAAACTTTATAAATAGGTCCACTTTCAGAATTTCCTAAGAATAGTTATCTTTCTAAAACTTTTTAAAATTATGATATGACCCCAAAGATATTATTATTGCGCAAAAAGGTCATTTTCAACATAATACCCATATTTTTTAAAGTTCTCAAAACCTTTCACTTTAGTCCAAAATATTCATAAATTATAGTATGGCACGAAACTTTTCAAATGTTTGTAAAAAGGTCTAGCTCCGAAATTCATTAATAATACTTATTAAAATCAAAGATTTCAAAACTTAGCATTTAAGTCCAAATTACTCAAATCCACAAAATACTTTACTTTATAAAAATAAAACCTTTTAGTTTATGAAACGCATTTCATTAAATTAATCTCTTGAGCTTCTTAATTGCTAAATCATGCAACAATTAAATCATACCGACTTTACAAGAATTTATCGCACTAATTTGTACGTTCAGCTCTAAACTTTATTCTTGATTTCGCCGTTGTCCGTTGAGTGTCTTGAGCTTGATTTCACTTGATTCACTTGCATAAATATTACCCTTCAAAAACTAATGAAAATGTGACATACAGTATCTATTAAATCACTTAATACATATGTTTGTTATCATCAAAATTACATTATGTGTAGCCCTTTAGGCTAACACTAATAAGTTCCACTAAGACATGCCCTTTTGTGGCTCTCTCTTAACTAGTATCATTAAATGGGAGGTCAACCGAAATAATGAGTGTAATAAGATTTATTAAAGCAAAGTGCTACAGTAGACATGCAGCAACTCATAAGAACATTCAAGAACCCATCTAGATTGTTTGTCACTCAACTACAATCAAATTTAGTTCATAACTCGTAAAAGAAAAACAAACGACAAATTTCCAGTCATCAAGTACATATTTCCAGCCAAAGAAACAAAGAAGAAGAATAAGAGTCGAATGAGAAAAGTTGAATCCCAAATATTCTGTAGATTTTTGTTGTTGATGCAGATTTGTATCATTCTCTTCAATATTCTATTTGTTTCGTTCTTGTTTTTCTTCCAATTGTGACTGACGACCCTCTCCCTATGACGTGTGCTTCTTTTATAGTTGAAATTTAGGGTAAACGGAAGCCTAGGTCGCATATATTCTAGATTAGGAAACTACAGATCGTAAGATTCTGTAAATTTTTCTCTGTCGTTTTTCCAGGGTTGCTACAGCAACACTTGTTATAGCAACGGCTACAGTAACTGCACTGTTCCAGATTTGTTTCAATTCTTCTGTAGCCAAGTTCTTTTCTATATTTTGCAAGCCTATTGCAGCAACATTCCTTCCTTGAAATTTTAGCTTCCAATCACCTACAATTATGCATATGATTTAAGCATATGAATTATTCTAAATCAAACAAACTTTACTAAGAATAAACTAAGATGAATGCTTATGCAAAATATAACAAAAAATGCAATGAAACACATTATTTGCTCTCTAAGTATTATTGATTTTGAAATATAAGTGTGCAACCCAAGAGGGGGGGTGAATTGGAGTTTTAAAAATTATCCTAGACAAACCACACAACAATTTAATCTAATGCCTTAATAAATTCGAAAACAATAAATTCAATCAAGCACAATATTAAAAGAGTAAGGGAAGAGAAAACGAACACAAGGATTTTTACGTGGTTCGGCTATCCCCGCCTACGTCCACGCCTCCAAGCTCACCCGGCTTGAGGATTTCACTATCCAAGCCTCCCAAGGCTTCAAATGTTTACAATTGACTTCTAAGGTGTCAATGAACCTTTACAACAAGAGATTATATCCCCAATCTCTT
>MKYO02030256.1:59743-92557 GCA_002013955.2 Citrus medica | reverse complement strand
TATCATCAAAATCAATATTATGGAAACATATATGTTAACAGATTTGAGTCTAGAAGTGTCATGATAACTCTCATTTCATAAAGTTATCAGTTATGAAATTTTCTTTCCTTATTCGTGCAAGGGAAAAGCGAGCTATTCCAGAAGAATATTGTCAGGGAGCTTTTCATTTTTATTGGCTTAGGGAAGTTTTTCCTCTTTGTTGGTCTTTGAATTTTTTTTCTTAGTAGAGGAAAATGTAACCTACTCTGGAGGAATATTATTATGGAACTATTTCTGAAGAATATTGTTATGGAACTTTTCTTCCTTACTAGTTTAGGAAAGTTTCTCTTCTTTATTGGCCTTTGGGATCTTTTTCTTAGTAGAGGGAAAAATAACCTATTCTAGAGGAATATTATTACTGAACTTTTTCTCTTTATTGGCTTAGGGAATTTTTCCTTCTTTGTTGGCCTAGGGAAAAGTGAGCTATTCCCAGTGAATGTTATTAGGGAAAATTTCCTCATTGTTTGGCATAGGAAAACTTTTCCTCTTGTTAGCCTTGGAAAGTTTTTCCTCATTCTTAACCTAAGGAAAAAGTGAGTGATTCCGTAGGAATATTATTAGGGAGTTTTTTTTTCGCTTTCTCAAAGCAGAAAAAAAATGGCCTTTGCTTGGTTTGGCTTGCTCTTATGGCCTTGTCTTTTGTTTGCCTTTGTTTTTTCCTTAGCCTTTAATTGTCTTATTGGGCGTTGGCTTTTTTCTTTTTTCTTTTTTTTTACCATGGCTTGAGTGCCTTTAAAGTTTTGGATGTAGCTTCTAATTCTGGATGTCTATTATTCTCAATTTCACTTTTTGTTCCGGTGGTAGGTTTTGCTTCCTCATGTCTCTTTCAATTCTAGGCAAATCCATTCTTAAACTTAGAGGTTGTGCACATTTGAAAATTTGTGTAGTTTTCTTTTATAATTGCATTATTCTGATTATGATGATTTGGTGACTAGAATTGCAATCATCTAGGAACTTTGTTTGTGAAATTTTTCCTTATGAAATTGGGATTGTTACAACCTTGTATATCATCATCCGATAATATTGCTTGTGGAAATTTTCGTTATGGAAAGTGGGTAGCTTTAAGCTTTCGATATACTGAATATTTAATGGGATATTACTTCCTCCTCAAATTAGTAACAATCAGGCTATTGTTACTAATGTTTAAACATAATAATCATGAGACTTCTCCTATTTATTAGACTATCTTTTCCTCTTTGCTAGCTTAGGAAATTTTTTTCTCTTTATTGGCTTAAAAAAAGTGACATATTCTCAAGAAATATTATAAGAGAAAATTTTGTTAGCTCAGGGAGAATTGATCTCTTATGGAGAAATATTATTAAGGAAACTTTCTTGTTGGTCTGGAGAAGTTTTTACTCTCCGGACTAATTTTTTCCTCCTTGGTGGTAGTGTTGTTAGGGTGTACCAAATTTAAAATCTTACTACTAGTATAAAAAATTAGTACAGAGTGAGTAAGGATCTATCCCATAGAGACTATGCTAATTGTATTTATTATCAACTCTAATGCAGGACTTAAAATAAAATAATAATAGCAATAATATAAATTAATCTAACTAAAGAAAATGCCAACTAAAAATAGAAAAATGGGGGGTTTTTGAATTTTTAACTAAATAGCAAGAAACAAAGAAATTAAAACTACGAAAACAATAATTTAATAAAAACTCTAATTAAAGGAGAAAAAAATGATAATGATAAAAACTTTGGTTAAAGGATCATTCGCCACCACCAAACATGCACATAATATATCAATTCTATCATCAATTTATATTGAAACTATCAACCATAGATAACGACAAGTTCTGTTAGTCTTAATCTTTCCTTAGTGTGTCGTTAGGAAAAACAAGCTCTTCACCTAATCTCTAACCATTAAATAATGTAAAACAAGCTCTTTAAATTTAAGATAATGGAAGCATTAAGCAGAGAAAGATATTAGGTTGATCCAGGCAATAAACACACAAGCTCGGATTATTTAACCTAGGTTATGTTCTCCAATTGAAATCACTGATTCCAACCTGCTACTTATGATTAAAATCTCAAGATAGTTACGGATCAAGAATTTTAATCTAGCAATAGAATTTATTCAAGTCCTATTGAATTGGCCACTCAAACAAGACAAGAATAAAATCATAAACATTAATTATAGTAGAACATAAACAATCTCAATTAAATAAATTGAATGATATAAATTAAAAATTAATCATATGACATGTTTGGGGTTTTGAATTCATCCTCAACCAAATAGAAAATCTAGCTTAATATAATTAAATTGGGAATAAGAGAATTGATAAAACCAATCATGGAGATTAATTCAAGCGGCTGACTTTTTCTTCAATTCCTTTCAGTTTCTCCCTTGGTTTTCCTTCTTGCGGCTGCTGATTCCTCAAATCCTCTTGGCTGTAAAAAATCCCCCTTTGTGTTGCTTCCGCTTGATCCTTTTATAATGCTTCAATTGTGGTTTTTAAATCCTTGCATGGAAAGAATTAAATCCAAAGCCAAAACCGCGCATGCCATTACGTGCTTGCCATTTAAAGCCATGCAAAATATTTGCTTCCTTTAATTGCCATGCACATGCCGCCCACTTTGCCAATTTCCTTTTTCTTTAATTTGCTTTCCATAATTTAATCCAATGCACGCAATCTTTTTAAATTGATCAATAAACACACAAGCTCGGATTATTTAACCTAGGTTATGTTCTCCAATTGAAATCACTGATTCCAACCTGCTACTTATGATTAAAATCTCAAGATAGTTACGGATCAAGAATTTTAATCTAGCAATAGAATTTATTCAAGTCCTATTGAATTGGCCACTCAAACAAGACAAGAATAAAATCATAAACATTAATTATAGTAGAACATAAACAATCTCAATTAAATAAATTGAATGATATAAATTAAAAATTAATCATATGACATGTTTGGGGTTTTGAATTCATCCTCAACCAAATAGAAAATCTAGCTTAATATAATTAAATTGGGAATAAGAGAATTGATAAAACCAATCATGGAGATTAATTCAAGCGGCTGACTTTTTCTTCAATTCCTTTCAGTTTCTCCCTTGGTTTTCCTTCTTGCGGCTGCTGATTCCTCAAATCCTCTTGGCTGTAAAAAATCCCCCTTTGTGTTGCTTCCGCTTGATCCTTTTATAATGCTTCAATTGTGGTTTTTAAATCCTTGCATGGAAAGAATTAAATCCAAAGCCAAAACCGCGCATGCCATTACGTGCTTGCCATTTAAAGCCATGCAAAATATTTGCTTCCTTTAATTGCCATGCACATGCCGCCCACTTTGCCAATTTCCTTTTTCTTTAATTTGCTTTCCATAATTTAATCCAATGCACGCAATCTTTTTAAATTGATCAAGTAAATCCATGCACATTAAACAAGTTTCCATTTTATGCATGCTTGTTCCCAAAGTCTTTATTAATCTCCATGAAATCCTATATGCTTCCAAATGTGCATCAATTAATTAATTGGCTTCCAAAAAATCTTCAGTTATTTCCTTTCCTAATTCCTTCAAGCAGATTTCTTCTTAAATGTTCTGATTTAATTTCTCTTTAATTCTATAATATACCTAAAATAACAAAATAAAAAACTAAGATAAAAATTAACACAATAAAAATATAATTTACTAAATTAAAAATTAACTAAAATAACTAGAATATTTAAAACCAAAACAAGAAAGAGATGGAGAAATTAATAGTAAAATATATGAAAAATATGCACTTATCACTTGGCATATAGAAAAGTGACCTATTGTGGAGGAATATTATTATAAATCTTTTTCTTTTTGTTGGCCTTGGTAATATTTTTCTTTTTTATTGGCTTAGGGAACAATGAGTTATTTTGGGCAAATTTCATTTGAGAAATTTTTCTCCTTATTGGCCTAGAGAAGTTTTCCCTCTAAATTGGGCTTGAGAAAAATGAGTTATTCTGGAGGAATTTTATTAGGGAAGTTTTCTCCTAAATTAGATTCTTTGTGGAAATATACTAATTGCTCTTACTTAACATGAAAGGGAATATTAATTTGCTCTTAGACATTTCCCTTGAACTAAGGTTCTATGAGGAAATCTACTTTCCCCTTAACATAAGAGAGAATATTAATTATTTTTAGAACTTTTCTCTTAAATTGAAGTTTTAGGAGGAAATTTATTTTTCCATTGATGTAAGAGGGAATATTTTTGGCTCTTTGAACTTTTTCCTTAAGCTAAAGTTGTAGGAAAAAATCTAATTTAATATTGACGTAGGAGGGAATATTTCTTATTTTTTGAACTTTTCACTTGAAATGAAGTTGCAGGAGGAAATCTTCCTTTCCCTTGATGTAGGAGCGAATATTTGTTGTTCTTTAAACTTTTCCCCTGAACTGAAGTTACAGAGGAAATCAAATTTTCCTGTGACATAGGAGGGAATACTTTTTGTTCTTTGAACTCTTCTCTTGAACCAAAGTTTTAGGAGGAAATCTAATTTTCCTTTGACGTACAAGGGAATACTTCTTTTCTTTGAACTTTTCTCTTGAACTAAAGTTCCAAGAAAAAATCTTTCTTTCCCTTGATGTAGGAGGGAATATTTCTTATTTTTAAACTTACCATATATTAAAGTTCTAGCAGGAAATTAGAATTTGACTAAGCAATTCAGTTGGTTGTAAAATGGATTTTGAGATTTTTGGAAACATATATGATAATGTATGAGATGATCACAAGGGCTCATGAGACAATGACGAATGTGGATTCCTATGGGATGCATAGATATGAATGTTTATGCATGCAAATGCTCATTAGTTTAGTACAGCGTATGAGCCATGAAAATATGGAATAGTTTTTACATTTCGTGATTCATTACTTGAGTACATGAGTTTTATCTTATCAATTGAATCAATATTTTTAAGTGTTAAAATCATTCATATAATCGTAAGACCTAAAACGAAATGTTCATTTTTTACAAGATATCAATATGAATAATCATTTAAATTAGTCCGGAATGTCATTCAAATGGACTATAGCTTTTTTCTTAAGGGGCTGCTATGATGGCATCATTTGCTGTGGAAGCCACCTGGAAATTTTTTCCTGAGTCTCCTTAGGATCTTTTAAATTTTCTACTGTAAGCATCTTTCCTCACCACAATCAGTTCCCTATGTGGCTTTTTAGGTTTGTTTTGTCTAGATTCCAACCCTATCTTTTGGGGGGCAAATTGCCTCTCTGCCTGTTTTTAGCTTTTCTGGGGCCAGTCTTTTGGCTGTTGTTCAAGGGCAAGCATCATCAGCTGCGGAAGCCATCTAGAAATTCTTTTTGGAGTTATGTTAAGATCTTTTGAATTCCCTTCTATAGGAATCTTTGGAACCTCCGTTCCTTATCACTATTAGCTCTCTATATTCATTTTTAGGTTTATTCTATGTGGGTTCCGACCCTCTCTTTTAGTGGACAATTTGCGTCTCTGCCCACTTTTAGCTTTTCTAGGGCTACTCTTTTGGCTGTTGTTCAAGGACATGTAATTTGACCTTTAATTTGACTTTCGGAATCTGCATCTAACATTATGAAATTTACAAATAACTGAAGAGTAAATGCGGAAATGTAAAGGTTAGATGCATAAAGATAATCATTAGTTGCATAATATGTAAGGAAATTTAGATTAGTCCATATTGGTGTAATACCTATTTGTTTATTCCCTATCACGAGGTAAATGGTTGGGTTTTCTTTAACCTCACTCGTGGATAAGTCTAGTAAATTCAGGAATGACATAAGAAAACTAAAAATAAAATATATTAATATGTTAATTGCGAAATCATCATTGTTAGATTAGATCATGGAGTTATGTTAATCCACATCAGCTTAACATTCTGCATATATTCCCTTGGATAAAGTAAATGCTTGGGTTTGCCTTATCCTCACTGGTAGGAAAACATAAAGAAGTGCCATGGAATAAACACCATGACAGGAATGTAAATAAGTCAGTATAGCTGTTAGGAATAAGCATAATAAAAAAGAAAATCAAGATAAAATAAAATAAATGAGAGATTAGTCTTGGATTTCGTTGTGCAGAGTATTTTAACCCTTTTTGACCATTGTTTACCTTCTTTTTTGTCAAAGTTTATGTTGACTAAGTGGGTTCTTCATCTTCTTTATTTTTTTTTTCCTAGCTAGCCATTTCAAAGAGAGATCTCCATTTTTCCTCTTGGATTTTTGGCTTTAGTGCCTCTTGAACTATATATGAGGTTTGAGTCTCACTCATAAACTTATTTTAATCAAGTATATGTGGGTATTTTCTCTTTTTACACTGATACACAACAAATTTAATCTAAAAAGTGAGTGTAGAGTGATGGTTGTGTGGGTTTTAGTAAGAGAAAAATGGATTTCAACTNGTGAGTGTAGAGTGATGGTTGTGTGGGTTTTAGTAAGAGAAAAATGGATTTCAACTTGTTCATTCTCCACAGACAGCGCAAATGAAGGTGTTGGATTTTTTTTTTCACTTTCACACATATTTGTGGTTTGTGGAAAACTTGACACAATTGTTGGCCTTCAATCCGGAGGGATGAGTACCTAAAAAAGACACTCCGATGCCCAAGTTAACGTTTAAACAAGATTAAAGAAAAAAAAAGAGGAGAAGATGATTTTCTTTCTCTAAGTATGAACAATACTTTTAGAGGCCAAAAACTCTCTTCTCTTAGAGATGAGGAATCTATTTATAGATGATAAGTGATGTGGATCTAGGGTTTTGCTTTAAGCCCTCAACCTAATGACATGTATCACCTATCATTTCTGTACATGTGAAGGTGAATTTAATCGTAGAGAATTATTCTGCCCTTTCATATTTCCATGTTGTTGGGTGTGATTCCTTGGATTAATGGATTATAGAAATAATTCCCCCTTATTTCATCTTTATGAGATCTGGAAGAATTTTTCCTTAGGTTTTATTCTCCTGGAATAACCTGGGGACTATTTTTCCAGAATAGCTTGGGTGTTATTTCTCCAGAATATATTCTTTTATTTGATAGGGATGGACACGTGACATAATTTAATACCTTTTGGAATATGGCACCTACAACACCAATACATACATATGTTGCTAAAAGATATTAGTATACAATTGCGACTACCTTTGTAGACCTATTCTTCTATAAGATTAATACGGCGATTAAGCAACCTATAATTATCATAATTGTTGTGTCTCTATTATTTCTTTTATGATTAATAAAAAGTTTAATAGGTTTGTAGTGGCTTCTTTTGGTTTCTTATCTTTAACAATTAAATAATCGAAGATATATATATATTTTTTCTAAATATCGTCATTCAAAATTTATCTAAGAAATGCTTAAGAAATGTAACTAGCTAGCTAATATAATATTGCTACAATTTGAGTCACATTTTCCATGCTACGATTGTAGCCAAAACCATGTGAAATGGATTTATACTTCACCACTTTCTCCTGTGATGTTAAGTTTAGTTATTCGTTGTAAATATAATTTAATAAATTCTTATATTTGATTTAACAAATTCTTGTACTTGAGACTCATACAAAAACTCGAACATATTTGATAAATTCTTGTATTTGAGAGTCAAACAAAAACTCGAGGATGCTCCAAAGAAAGATCATCAAAACGTTGTCAGTATTCTGCAGCAATTCTTACTAATACCATCACATTGGCCCTTGGAATTTAGAATTTTGGACTTGCTAGAGTGTTGGTTGATAGAGCAGCTTCTTTGTTAGCTATGAGAAACAACTTGGGGATTTTATTATCCACTGTAAGTTATCATGCGAAAATGATTTGGCTCGTTTCTTATATGAACAATGCTAAAAAAGTTTTGTTTTCAAAGGAAAGCTTTACTTGAAAATGCTAGAATAGGTTATTTGAAAAGTTTTGTCCATATCAATCTCCATCCCAAAACTTTATTATTAGTATTTTGAAATACTAATAATGTTCTATCACTTTATTATTTATTTTTCATTTCTATCCCAAAACCCATACATGTTTATCCACTAATAATCTCATCTTTATTATTATTATTTTTTAACCATCGTGGAATCCTTCCTTATTTTGCTTCTCATCAAGTTCTTGAATCTCCCATTACGGTAATTAAAGGTATTATTCTTAAACTTTTTTTATGTGATTATCTAATCTATTTTTATTAAAAAAATTATATATTATAATTTCAAAATCATTATATCTTCACTTGAACGTTTTACTTATATATGCTAAAATATTATATTATTTATGTTCTTTGAGATAAAATACTATCTATCTATATGTTTATTTGATATTTAAATTTAAGATGGATGTAAATGTAAAAATACATGTTTTGAGTTTTTAAAAGTTGAAAAAAATAAATAGTTTAATATTTATTTTCAGAAATTCAGATAAAAAAAATTATTTAGATTCAGACCTTTAGATCTAGTTAAATTTCAGACCGATTTAGATCTATTTAGATTTCAAATAAAAAACAAAAATCACCTTTAATATTGACCTGTAAAATATCAATAAAGCACTTAGAGAGATAAAGATTGTTTTATCTTTCACTTAAAAAATTAATATTAGAAAATTACAATTATGATTGTCATTTAAAAAGACTACCAAATACGTTAAGTCGTTGCTCGTCTATTGTTTTTTTTGTCTTTTTGCATTCATTGACAATTTTCCCTTCAAATTTAGATTTATTCTTGACGCTTTAACCCTATTACATTAACATAATGACACGTGTGAATGCTTTGATGACTTTCAAGCACCATGTGTCTACATGTCAAAAAAGAAAGAGCACCGCGAGTCCACGAGCACGAGTCACAGCCGTCTGCCCCATTATAAGGACTTTGTGGGCATGCTTGGATTGGAAAAGATTTAAAACCAAACGCACAAACCACAGAAACCACAAACAAAACGCACTCCGCCGACGACCAGACCCACCCCGCGACCCACGCCGCCGACTACACAAACCAAACAAACTCAGCCGCATCTTGATCGACGCCCAGCCGCCACGATATTTAAGCCCCTCCAAACCCACGATACCGCGACGACCCAAGCCGTTAATCCCAGCCACTTTTTGATCGACGTCGACGTCCAGTCGGCCAGTTGCACGCCACACGCCGTTGAAGTTCCCGATGATTCGTGCACGCCATCGATTGAGACGAGCAGCTGACAATTATGTGGTTTACCTTACTCAGCCACACCCTTTTGATGGTTTTACTTGTGTTTATGTTTTCATTAATTATAAAATGCATGAATTTTTGTGAAAATTGTGAAAAAGGTCCCAAATCTGAATTCAATCCAAACCGATTCGAATCCGAATCAATGCGAAATATTAATCCGATCCGAAATAATTCGGATATTTCGGATCGGATTTAAAGTTCGAATTAGAGTCGGATGAATTTTTTTTTTTCATCCGAATTATCCGAAATCCTATCGGATTCTGAAATTGCTCACCCCTGATCTCAACTTCACTCGTTTTTCAGCTCTTTTGTCGGCACTATGCTTAATCTGGAACGTAAAAACTCACGCTTCAGAGAGGTAGTGCAAACAAGTTTCATTGGGAGTTTCCGACAGAAATAAGATCAAAGATGGAAATCTTGATAAGCTGCGTACTATGGCTTCTATTCACATGGGTTTGGGTCATAACTTTAAGGTCTTTCTCTAAAGGATCAAGAAAGCTCCCACCGGGGCCGACGCCTCTGCCGATCATCGGAAACCTCCTGGAGCTTGGGCACAAACCTCACAAGTCACTAGCCGAGCTTGCAAAGGTTCATGGCCCTATCATGAGTCTAAAATTTGGGCAGGTGACCACAGTAGTCATTTCCTCAGCAACCATGGCCAAACAAGTCCTTCAAGAGCATGACACATCTTTATGCAATCGAAACGTTCCAGAATCTGTCAGGTCCATCCAGAAGGATGAATACGGGATCCCGTGGCTCCCTGTCTCGACAAAATGGAAAAAGCTTCGGAAAATATGCAACTTACATATTTTTACTAGTCAGAAACTTGATGCCAATCAAGACCTCCGGCGCAAGAAAATCCAACAACTTGTTGCTTTTGTTCAAGAAAGTTGCCGTACGGGTGAACCAATCGATGTTGGCCAAGCAGCTTTCGATACTGTAGTTAATTTGTTGTCCAATTCGATCTTTTCTGTTGATTTAGCTGATGCTAATTCAGATTCCGCAAGAGAGTTTAAGGATTCGATGTGGGGTTTGATGGTGGAAGCCGGAAGGCCTAACCTGTCCGATTTTTTTCCTATGCTAAGAAAGCTTGACATTCAGGGAGTACGGCGTCGCTTAACGAGACATTATATCAAGATATTGGAGGGCTTAACGAGACATTATATCAAGATATTGGAGGTCTTGGTGTTGGGAAAAAATTAGGTTTTTAAATTTTTTTATAAAATTTTTTGAAGATCGCTCTCATATGATATATAAGAATTTGTATTCTAGAAATCATACCTTAAAAATACGAGTTGGCTTTTTCTTTTTTGAAGATCGCTCTCATATGATATATAAGAATTTGTATTCTAGAAATCGTACCTTAAAAATACGAGTTGGCTTTTTCTGCTGAAGTGATTTAGGCTCTTAGATCACGATCCGCCACCACCACTCCTGTTAGATCACGATCCGTCACCACCACGCTTGTTAGATCACGAACTGTCACCAATGATCTTCCAGGTTATGACTCAGGTTCGATCTGCACTTGACGTGTGGGCGCCTTTATCACTACCAAAGCAGCTAGCACGAGAAAATTTTTCTCTCAACAATAGATAGAAAAATCTTATTCTCTGATCTGTATAAAGTGGCTTCACACTTTTCTTTAGAGAAAAATAAACCTTTTATATCACCCTTTAGTGAAAACCCTATGCTCCAAATAATCAAAAAATAAAACCCACTTTTATTTGCTTTTTCAATAGAGGACCCACCTTGTAAAATAACATAAGGCCCCTTACACAAAAGCTAATTAAATGAAGCCTCCCACTAAATGATATATTTAGGCTTTTGACCCAAATAGCTAGTTATCTTGCTTATTAGTCCAGTAGTGGTGCAGTCAATTAAATGAGCTAACCCGGGGATCATTTG
The DNA here is from genome assembly GCA_002013955.2 of Citrus medica. Classification (NCBI taxonomy): domain Eukaryota; kingdom Viridiplantae; phylum Streptophyta; class Magnoliopsida; order Sapindales; family Rutaceae; genus Citrus; species Citrus medica. The sequence goes on along the minus strand of MKYO02030256.1, from coordinate 81,483 downwards.
GGAACATACAATAGTGGCTATAATAATTAGGCTTGTAATTAAACTAGCCTAATTATTTAATTCCAAATCTACTCCACTAAAAGATTGGAACTGACTTCCATAATTGTATGCTCGAATAATAATTCGTCCCAAGCCACATTGATTTCTTTACTGCACAATCCTTTGTACCACATCGTTAATTAAATTGATATCTCAACTGTCCAATCAATTTAATAACATCTTATTCCTTGATTCTTACTTATTTTCTCTAATGATCATTTTCAATATACTAAATATGTTGACACACTCTGGCAAGAGAATTCTATGATCAAGTGCCAAAACCCATCAAGAGATGTGTTGTACAAATTCTATATTGTTAATCCATAACTCCAATACTCATAATTGCTCCCACCAAGATACCGGGTAATCTTGACCACAAGAATGTGTCGTGCCCATTGATAACTCAAATGGAATAACAATTACAATCATGAAATCATAATTAACTCAAGATTAAGATTACAGTAAAATCAATGCCTATGAGATTTAATAAGTCTGACAGTTATTACAAAGTTAATTAAATCTCATATGTGATCCTGTTCAATGTAGTCGTACTACATCAATAAATTCATACATGATTAAGACAAATCATTCAATGAATTTATTACAGTCTATACCTAAATAAAGTGCCCAACTTTATTTATCAACTGCGAACTAAATTTATTTAATCATAAGATAACTTGTATTTATGTCTTCTGTGAATCCACATGGTGATCACATAAATACATATAATGTGATTAAATGGACTTTATTCAAAATATTAGTGCAATTAAGAATTTGAATAAAATACCTCATTAATTTTATTAATCAGAAAAAATGTTTATTATAATTAAATAAACATATATGCTTTTAAAGAGCATATTTTCTCAACACTTGGATCGCTTCATTGATCAAAGATTGGAGCAAAGACAAGAACATGGCTTTGCTGATTCCAAGGATATGTTAGATACTCTCCTCAACATCAGTGAAAGTGAAGAGATTGACAGAAATGATATCAAATTTGTCATTTTGGTAATATTTGAATTAATTTAATTTCCACCTCGAATTATTAGTAATTATGTAAACCGAATTACATATGTTAACATGATTTGTTTGCTGCGGGGACTGAAACGACTTCAAGCACATTGGAATGGGCAGTAACAGAGCTATTAAACAACTCAGAAGCATTATCAAAAGCTAGATTGGAGTTGGAACAAAAAGTAGGCAAAGGCAACCTGATTGAGGAATCAGACATTACTCAATTACCTTATTTACAAACAATAGTTAAAGAGACCTTAAGGTTGCACCCGCCAGTGCCGTTGTTACTCCCTCGCAAAGCCTCAGCAGACGTAGAAATCACAGGCTTCATAATACCAAAGGGTGCGCAAGTTTTGGTCAATGCATGGGCTATAGGCCGAGATAAAAGCACATGGGATGACCCTCACTCTTTTAAGCCTGAAAGGTTCTTGGGGTCAGATGGTGATGTCAAAGGCCGGAATTTTGAGCTAATTCCATTCGGAGTTGGGCGGTGGATATGTCCTGGTTTGCCATTGGCAATAAGAATGTTGTATCTAATGTTGGGCTCGCTTATTAAATCTTTTAATTGGAAGCTTGATAATAAGGTTACATCTGGGAACATTGACATGGAAGAGAAGTTTGGCATCGCCTTGCAGAAGGCTCAACCACTTCGTGTGGTTCCTGTTGCCATTTAATTATGGGAAATGATATAAGTACAAAATGGTGACATAAATAAGTTTGAAATGATGTCATTTCCTCACTTATTGTTAAAAAAAAACAATAAAATAATCTCAGGCTTTTTTTCCCCCCTCCATCACCATTTTGTACGTCTGCTGTTGTATTTAATAATATGTACTTTGAGAAGGTTTAAATATTAGAGAATAAATATACTTTGAATATGTCTTTCTCTTTATATTTGGTTTCTCCCTTTTTTTTTTTTGTGTGTATGTGTGTATAACACACAAGAGAATAGTTAATTTCATATTGTCATTTCAAGATACCTAGAAAATTTTCCAAAAACGATTCCCGCCATGACAAATTGATAAAGAGCAAGAGAACACATTTACATTGAAATTTATAATATTTAAAAATATTTTAATTTATCTATTTTTTAGTTTAATTTGGTTACCTTTCTACAATTTTATTGTTTGTGCATTACGTATTTGAGTTGTATTCCTAATTTATGTATGAGTCTTATTAAAATAAGTTTTTAGTTAAATTATAATAAGTATTAGTATAAACAATTGTCTTTTGTAGTTTTTATAAGCTTGCCTTGATTATTTCGTGGAATAAACTCTAGATTTGAGTTTAATAGTATTTTTTCAATTTTGAAAGATTTGTGTGAGTTTTTGAATTCAGTTAGTTATCAGCATTCTGTGAAATCAACGAGCTTTAACCCTCTAAATTCAAGATATTATTGTGAATAAAAAATGTCAATTTAGACCATTTTTTTTATTAAAGGATTTTCAAGAATCAATGGAATATTAGAATATTAAACTTTCACTACAACAATTTGGCATCAGAGCCAAAAACTTGGTTGTACTATTCTTAACACCTATCTTTTCTTTTCCTTTTTTTTTTTTCAATTTTTCCTAATCTTCTTTTGCTTTAAAAAAAAAAGGTCAAGGTCGAGTCAACCCTAGCCACCACAAGCCAACCACAGCCGCTGCCATTTGCATTTGTGCTTTCCCTATCCAGCAACCTCTTTCATTGATCAAGACCACTACAGAGGTCAAAAGGAGTCACCAATCCAACCTTGAGCAAAACCGTCACTGATTATCCATAAAACTACTAGAAAACGACCATAAAATTTGTGATTGCCGCAGCAACTGTTCATCATTTTTTTTGCTATGCATTGATTAGCGCCTCCACTACGAATCTATTCCCCTTTACTAGCACAATCATTCTAGTAACTATCGCCTCCAATTGACAGACCAATCTTTGGAATCAAGGCCATCACCAACCGCCGCTACATTGTCTCAAATTCCCCGAATAAACCATCGCCTTTTTGGATAATCCATTACTAGTATCTTACTCAACAACTTCGACTCTTTCAAATTCATCCACCTCTTTTGGTTTTTGGTCAACTCCCACCGATAACTCTATTTTCAGTTAATTATCATTTTTCCTTTTTTCTTTATTATTTCTTTTTTTTTTAAATTTATAGTAAGCGAAAAAAAAAATTAAGTCATGGAACCACAACATCATTGGAAAGATCTCGTCTCTAAAAGAAGACATTTTAATTAGAATGTTGAGGACTTTACATTTAATTGCTCAAATTTTAAATAACCTTTAAAATATGGAATCATTGCACATGAAGAAGAGATATGGGTTCAACAAAGATGTTTGTGACGATACATGTTATGAGGATAATGAGGAAAACAATGACTTTGCTTCACCAGATAATATCATTCATTCCAAGGAGAATATTAGTTGGTCATTTAAGTCTACAACAAATTCTCCACACACAGGTATTGATTTGGATCAACCATCAAAATTTGATAACTATATTTGTTGTTACCAAAATTTCGTACATTAAAGTGATCGAGTTTGCTGAGATTAGGACTTTGATAACATCTTCATTTTCAGGGAGATCTCGACCTTTATTATGATGCTTCCTAACTTGCAAAATAGACAAATTGTAAGGGTGTCGGTGTTGTTACCTGCAAAAATCTTTCGATACTTAAGTTAGAGTTAAAAAATTACAGGAGTAACAATTAAGAAAAGAAAAGAGCTCTTCATCTCGTGAATGGAACAACATTGTATAAGGAGACTTTACTTGAATCCATGTAGTGTTGGGATATCCCAAGGAATCAATATGTATGTGGTTTATTCTCAATTCAAATATGTCCCATTATTATTCATATTAGGTTACCCAGACCGATAATAGTGGTTAGCAAACGGGTACAACAATTATTCCCCTAGTTTACTTATTCTATGCCCAGAGTAAGAGGACAAGTAAACTAAATCATAAATTAACAACATGATGATAATAGGGTATAGTAAACAAGGTCAAAAAGTAATAGTCAAAATGAAGGATCGAGAAAGGCCGGAATCATTAGGGGCAAAATTAGGAGAGATGAAGCTGCACTAAAAAAGCCAAAAAGAGGATGAGTTAGAGATATGTGTAGATTAACGTAAAATGACATGAGCAAGTCTTTCAACCAATCATATCACATCGCCGGCTGCAAAATAGGAAAATCCTAGAGAATAGCTAATGATCGAACAACCAGGGAAAAATAGTGGGAAGCAACCAGGATATGACAATTTAGTTTAAATTTTCACCGGCTATAGCAAGTGGCCTAATAAAAGCAAAAGTGAATGATTCACTTCTATCCCAGAAACCTAATCTAATTCAAATTTTAAAAATTTTCTGAATGATAAGAGAGAAAAGTAAGAGAAACCGTGACCAACAGTAGAGATAGTTATTATTCATGTAGATTTGTATTTCTGTCATCATTTATATGTTTTGAAATTGAATGAAGGAGAATAAATATAGTATGATTTTATATTGTAAGAGTGTTAATTTAGGTTGATTTTGGGAGAAACGACCATTTCTTGCCCATAAAATGGCTAGTGATAGAGGTTTTGTGGATAGCGATTCGCAGAATCTATCAAGGAAATCTTTAGTCTAGGCTTTTGAAGAGGATGAGGGGAATTCTAGTGAAAAAGATTGATATCACACAGAAGGCCGGATATCGCCCTATTTGAGATACTGATTCAAGTTATAGTATTTTCTTAAAGAGGATGACCTCAAGGTTTTTAAGGGGAAATACAATATTCCCAGTGAAGTGAGAATAAGGCTACCCCAAAGACGAGAAAAGCCTAGTAGACCCCTTGAGAATACAGTAGCTATTTGCACGAAGTTACCTATATAGCCTTATTTTGTCAAGATGTTAAGTTCCTTAGGGTTAGCTCTTTGTCAGTTAGCCTTAAATGAACGAAGGACCTTGGGCAACATGTATTTATTTTAGGCGGAAGCTGGTATACCCAAGCCCACATTTCAAGAGCTAAAGAGATGTTTCAAAATGAAAAATAACCCAAAGAAGCATGTTGGTTGACACTACCTATCGGCTTGGCTTAGGGTAAAAAAGTTGATTATAGATCTTTTGACCACAAACAAAGATTTTAAAGATCGGTGGCTCTGGGTTTACAGAGAATGAGATTGATATTCAAAAGATTTGAAATATAAGGTGTAATGTGTCTTTAGGTAGCCAAGTCTAATTCTTGTTAAAGGAGATCTTTTTCTTTAACTTTAATCGAAGCTTATTTGAGAAATAATATGTTCGTATGGTTGTGCAAGTTTATAGGGGATCAACCAAAGACAATAGTTTGATCCTGATCTCATATTAGAGGGGCATTTTAGTATTATCGTCCATATATTGATCTTTTGATGTTGAAGAATTTGGAAGGGTGCATTTTAGTATTAGGAGTGAAGCAAACCATACAGGGAAAAAAGAAAGGTATAAATGTTGGATTTCCATTCTTTATTCGATAGAAAATTGTGATTAATTAGGTTTGTGAAGTAGAGAAAATGTCTTTGAGAATGTTGGGAAGATTAAAGAGCAAAAGACAAAGAGAAGAACAAACATAAAATGAGTTGATCATGGAGATCAAGGATTGGCTTTGCCGACCTCTGGGCCATTAATACAAAAATCCCCATTGGTCATTTGTTCAACTACAATAGAAACAACTTCCCTAACCCATCTCACTTCTGGAGATACAATTTCAAGGCCGTGGCAAACTCTCATTGAAGCTAATAAAAGAGAAAAAAGAGAGAGGTTTGAACATACTCGATGTGTTGTGCATTTTACTGAGGCTTATGTAAACAAAGAGAAGGTTGAAGAGCTCAATAACTATCCACCACTGAGGCTTGGAACAGTTGATGGAACACGATCAAGAGGTAATATGCTATCTTATTCGAGTTGGAAACTACCTATAAATCAAAATATTTTAACCGATATATTGTATCAGGCAAAATATCTACACTGTAAATTTAAGAGGCAATGTGATTAGTTGATCAAGTTAGGATTTGAAGTCCCTGCCCTAAAGAATGAATCCCAAAAGAAGATGGAGACTTTGAAGGCCCAATTTGAAGAAAGAGAAAAAAATGGTTTCACTGAGAAGGAAAGCTTGAAGCAAAGGGTGAAAGAATTAAAAAAGGATCTATAGGGTCTTGAAGAGCTCGAGAAACAAATTTCCCACTATGATAATATGATCATAGAGAAAGACAAGATAATAGCTAAACAAAAGCTTATGACTGATTAGTTGAAGGCCGAACACCAAATCAAGTATGACGATGGGTCTTTTCTTGTGTTTGAATATGCTTTAAAAGTGGCACTAGAGGAGTACCCACAACTAGACTAGGGATGTCAATGGATTGGATTTGATCCAAGATCCACGTGATCCAAATCTAATTGGATTAGATTTGGATCGGTTTAAAATGGATTTAGATCGGATTTGGATATCGATGTGCGGATTTAAGACGGATCTGGAGTAGATCTGGATCTATCTTAATATCTAAATCTATACCATATCCACTCATCTTTTTTTTAATTTTATTTTAAAAGTTTCTTAACAATTGTGGAATTATAATGATAATAAATTTTATTCATAGCATATTAGTAGTATTTATCATGCATTTAAAGTCTTAAAACTTAAAGGTTAGTTTTGTAAATTTAAAGGTCAGTCAGCCCCAAAGCATATACATGCAATATTCAAATGCAAGCCAAGTAATATAACCTGGCAATTTATTTTATTATATTGGCCAAATAATTTTTAAGGAATATAGTTATTCATATATTTAGTCAAATATGGCCATAACAAAAATAATAAAGGATTGAATATAAATTATATTTAATTTATATATCATTATCTAATGTTGTAGGAATGAGGGTAGGTGTATTATTGATATTAGAATGATGAAGAAGACAATAAAATATTAGATTGATATTACTCCTGCAATTACTTCTGAATAATATTTTATTATCTTTCTTATTTGTTGTTTTGGTGTAAAAGTATAAACTACAATATTTATTATATTTTTGAGAAAAATTATATAATTTATTTGTTATCAATACATTTTAGCCTTCAATTTTCAATCTAAAAAATTATTACTTTTTCATTACTGAATTTTAGAAATCATGACGGATCTAGAGCAGATTTGGATTTTAATTTTTTTTTCGGATTTGGAGCAGATATAGATATTTATTTATTTTTTGGATTTGGATATGGAGCGAAAAATATGGATTCATGACGGATCTGGAGCAAATACGGATCTTAATTTTTATTATGGATTTGGATATGGAGCAAAGTAGATCCAACCCATATCTTCCCTATTGCCATCCCTAAACTAGACCTCTCAAGTTAGGATGTTATAATCTAATTTTGAAGGACTATAGTTGACTTTATATTATGTTGGTAACAAATGTCCACATGGATTTAAAAACAAACTGTCAAAAAGTTTGATATCTTGAACTCGAACCATATTAGGAGTTATAATGTCTTGTGCTCGGGCCACAATAAGGGCCAAAAATAGCTAAAAATCAAGCACGAAAAAGGCCAAAATTCATAAGATTAGGCTACAAACAAAGGTAAAAACAATAAAGATTGAGCTATAATTAAGGACCAAAATGATCAGGCTATAATCGAGGGCCAAAATAACTAAGATTAGGTTGTAGTTGAGGGCCAAAATATCTAAGATTGGGTTGTAATTGAAGGCTAAAATAATTAAGATCGAGCTCCAGTTGAGAGCCAAAATAATTAAGACTGGGCTGAAGTTGAGGGCCAAAATAATTAAGATCAGGCTGCGGTTGAGGGCAAAAAATTTTACAAGAAGCCATAAAGAGGCTATTGGGATAAAATCAAATAAATAAAATAAGATAAATTTAATAGTAAATATAAAATTACTTAGTAGTTGGTAAGAGTAGTGAGGTTAGCTCAAACGTAATTTCTATGAATCATCTCTGCATTCCAATGTTTTTTGAGCTTATGCCCATCCACGCTTTCGAACTAATAAATTTTCGGATGCACCATTTTGATAATCTTGTAGGCTCTTTTAATTTGGCTCCAGGACTTTTGTCCTTAGGGAGCATTATGTTAAGTGTAATTTTTCTAAGTATAAGGTCTCCCTCAATGAAACTTCTAGCTCGTACAATATGATTATAATAACGGGTAGCTCGTTGTTGATAAACTGCTACCCGAATTTAAGGTCAAGGTTAGCAAACAAAACCTGCTGGTTTTCATCTTTTGAAAAATTTTATACATGATAAATGGGAAGTCTATTCTCCACTGGAATGACAACTTTATGACCAAAGGCTAGGGAAAAAAGAGTTTCTTTTGTAGTTATTTTGCTGGTCATTCGATAGGCCAAGAGTACTTTGTGAAGCTTGTTAACCCAAGCTCCTTTATGTGCTCCAAGTCATGTTTTTAGGGCCTTCTGTTTTACCTTGTTAATGGCTTTTACTTGGCCATTAGTCTTCGGTTGTGCTGATAAGGCAAATCAAAGATCGATATTAAGGTCGATCTAGAGACTCTTGAATTCCGAGTTATTGATAAGTGCATATTTTTCATATATTTTGTTATTAATTTCTCTATCATTTTCTTGTTATTTTAGTTAATATTCTAGTTAATTTTTAATTGAATAGGGAATTAATTAATATACATATTTTACCATTTATTATATATTTGCTAGTTATTTTTATTTATTATTTTTAATTAATTGTATTATTTTATTGAATAGGGAATTAATTGGAGATTGTGGATAAAAAGGACATGAAGAAGTTCAAATTGAAAAGGAATAAAAGTTCAAATTGGAAAAGGATTTCAATTAGAATTGAAAAAGGATTTCAATTAGAATTGAAAAAGGATTTCAATTAGAATTGAAAAAGGATTTCAATTAGAATTGAAAAAGGATTTCAATTAGAATTGAAAAAGGATTTCAATTAGAATTGAAAAAGGATTTCAATTAGAATTGAAAAAGGATTTCAATTAGAATTGAAAAAGGATTTCAATTAGAATTGAAAAAGGATTTCAATTAGAATTGAAAAAGGATTTCAATTAGAATTGAAAAAGGATTTCAATTAGAATTGAAAAAGGATTTCAATTAGAATTGAAAAAGGATTTCAATTAGAATTGAAAAAGGATTTCAATTAGAATTGAAAAAGGATTTCAATTAGAATTGAAAAAGGATTTCAATTAGAATTGAAAAAGGATTTCAATTAGAATTGAAAAAGGATTTCAATTAGAATTGAAAAAGGATTTCAATTAGAATTGAAAAAGGATTTCAATTAGAATTGAAAAAGGATTTCAATTAGAATTGAAAAAGGATTTCAATTAGAATTGAAAAAGGATTTCAATTAGAATTGAAAAAGGATTTCAATTAGAATTGAAAAAGGATTTCAATTAGAATTGAAAAAGGATTTCAATTAGAATTGAAAAAGGATTTCAATTAGAATTGAAAAAGGATTTCAATTAGAATTGAAAAAGGATTTCAATTAGAATTGAAAAAGGATTTCTTTAGACTTGTTGGAGAAGAATTCAGTCAACTAGCATTATAAAAGGAGAGCTGCCAGAGAGCGAGAGGGGGGTGCAGACGCAATTCGGGCAGAGAAAAAAATCAACAGGCGCAAGGAGAAGAGAAAAATCAGCAGCCGCTTGAATTAATCTCCATGATTGGTTTTGTCAATTCTCTTATTCCCAATTCAATTATGTTAGGCTAAATTTTTATTTGGTTGAGGGTGAATTCAAAACCCTAAACATGCTATGCAATTAAATTTAAATTCTATCATTCAATTTATTTAATTGAGATTGTTTATGTTCTTCTATAATTAATGTTCATGGTTTATTCTTGTTTTATTTGAGTGGCCAATTAGATAGGACTTGAATAAATTCTATTGCTAGATTAAAATTCTTGATCCGTAATTGTCTTGATATTTTAATCATTAGTAGCAGGTTGGAATCAGTGATTTCAATTGGAGAACATAACCTAGGTTAAATAATCCGAGCTTGTGTGTTTATTGCCTAGATCAACCTAATATCTTTCTTTGTTTAATGCTTCCATTATCTTAAATTTAAAGAGCTTGTTTTAAATTATTTAATGGTTAGAGATTAGGTGAAGAGCTTGTTTTGCCTAACGACACACTAAGGAAAGATTGAGACTAACAGAGCTTATTGTTGTCTACGGTTGATAGTTTCAATATAAATTGATGATAGAATTGATATATTATGTGCATGTTTGGTGGTGGCGAATGATCCTTTAACCAAAGTTTTCATCATTATTATTTCTTTTTCCTTTAATTAGAGTTTTTATTAAATTCTTGTTGGTAGTTTTAATTTCTTTATTTCTTACTATTTAGTTAAAAATTCATAAACCCCCTTTTTATTTATAATTGATATTTTCTTTAGTTAGATTAATTTCTATTATTACTACTATTATTTTATTTTAAATCTTGCTTTAGAGTTGATAAATAAATATAACTAGCATAGTCTCTGTGGGATCGATCTTTACTCGCTCTGTACTAATTATTTATATTAGTGGTAAGGTTTTAAATTTGGTGCACCTTAACGACACTACCAGTTATCAAATTATTTTTGCGCATGAGTCCATAGAAGAGATGGGTTACATCTAAAATGGGAGAAATTCTAGAATACCTAAGATGTACTACAACTAATTGATGTATGAATTGTTAACATAAATATTTCTTTATTATTGATTTTAATGATAACAAACTTGATTAAGATTGATTAATCTTTTAAAGCTCAAAATAATTCATATACCTTTTAAGTCATCATTCTCACTTTCATTTTATGAAAATGCTTTTGGTTATTTTCATGTTAATGGTTTTAAAGTGAAAAGTTTTGAGAATTCTGATAATAACAAATATTGTTTCAAATCCTGTAAATGGATTTATTTTGACAAGTTTTATAAAGTGTTTTTATAAAGATTTGGAGACAAACTATTATTCTTGCAAAATAGTTCACTGTAGTAGTTAATGTGGAAAACGGCGATCCGACAATTTTGATAAACGGCTCGCTGAGATCAAACAGAACTAAAGATTAGTCTCTAGACCTAAACAGCGATTCGACAATCTTGATAAACGGCTCGCCGAGATCAAACAGAACTAAAGATTAGTCTCTGGACCTAAACAGTGATCCGACAATTTTGATAAACGGCTCGCCGAGATTAAACAGAACTGAAGATTAGTCTCTTGACCTAAACGGCGATCTGACAATTTTGATAAATGGCTCGCTGAGATCAAACAGAACTGAAGATTAGCCTTTGGACCTAAATAGCGATCCGACATCGAAATAACGACGATCCGACAAATTTGGAAATCAGCTCAACGGTCATATTGACCAGTCAAACGGCGATCCGACATCTAGTTAACGGCGATCTAACAGTGTGTAGAAAGTCAATAACGGCTAGTTTTAAGCTCCAACTATAAATAAGCTCATTCAAATTCAAACAAGATTGATCACAACACGACCATTGAGCTTGTATTCGAGAATACAATCTTCATAGAGCTTTAAAACACATTCTTACTTCATCTATTCATACATTGGGCATTGATTTGTAATCTTAGATATTGTGTGAGAGAAAAACAATTTATTAATCTTTTACTTTGAGTGATTATAAGTGTTGGGATACACTTGGGCTAAGAGATTGAGGATAATCTCTTGTTGTAAAGGTTCATTGATACATTGGAAGTCAAGTGTAAGCATTTAAAGTCTTGGAGGCTTGCTTAGTGGAATGCTCAAGCCCGGAAAGCTTAGAGGCGTGGACGTAGGCGAGGTTGGCTGAACCACGTAAAAATCTTTGTGTTTGAATCTCTCTTCTCTTGTCTTTTTATATTGTAATTGCTTTAATTGTTATTCCATTAAATACATTTTAGATTGGCATGATAATTTGTTTTAGAATCAAATAAATTTTAGAAACCCAATTCACCCCCCTCTTGGGTTGCACACTTGTATTTCATAAATTATATGTGTAATTGAATTTAATACAACCACCACTTAGATGATAGTGGTTTAAAATAAATGCACACATATCATGTCATCATTGCTTGTTGTATGGGTGACATGCTACCTCAGATGTATTCTAAAATTTCTCCTAAAATGGTCGTGAAGTATTAATGTCAATCAGATACCGAAAGCAATGATTATGATATTATAAGTACACTGGGCTTTTGCCGTGAAAATTGTATTGGTTGACTAAGGGTTTGGGTTGCATTGGCTTCCCAAATAATCTATTTTAAGATAGATTTAAAAAAAATCAATTTTATAAAATGAAAGGAAATCAAAATAAACAAAATAATAAATGTTGCTATCATTAACTATATTTTTCGTATTTTACAAATAATGAAAACATTTTGTTTTATGTTGAACGGTTACAATAACAGAAAGCTTTAGTGTAAATAGGTTAGTGGATAATAAGTAACTTACTAAAATGGGAAAATGCCGCCAGCACTAACTGTTTCGATAACGGCACATCACCAGCACCGGCGAAAAAGTTTCTCATTGAAGCAAAATACTGACCATTAATTGAATACAAAATTCTCTGATCTCTACGTATAACCATGTCGGCCAAACCATCAAAGGAGGTATGAAAATAACGCAAAATCACATAAATTGTGGTGGCCTATACAACATCGCCGCTAATCGACAACGCAATATGCCAAACCCCAGCCCAAAACATCCTTTGTAGACGCTGGGCACTATCATGTCTCACTCTCTTATTTTATATTTTAAAGAATTTTTAGTTATTATGAGCTCCATTCCTATATATATCAAAAGGATCTTGTTACAAATTTATAAGTGTAGAGGATTTCAATTCGTAAAAGTTTACTGTTGCTTGGAGTCTCCCCAAGTATCGCCTTAAACGAGTGAATTTGTAATCTTTCTTCTTTAATTAAAAAAAAAAGTCATGATATTCGTAATAGGATGATATTGTCTCATAGATTTCTTTTTTTTTTTTCAGAGCAAAAAGATTATGAATTCACCCATTTAAAACTATACTTAGGAAGATTTCAAGCATCCTCAAATAAATTTTTATGAATTGACATAGACGAATTGTTCCACCAGTTATAAGCATTAAGACTTAACTCCAAATTAACAAAATTGTCTGCCACTGAATTGCCCTCTTTGTAGATGTGTGAACTAGTACAGTGCATTCCATGATTAAGTTTAAATAACTCAACCATTTGATACGTAGATGTCATGTCGGCTTGAATTTGGTATTTTTTTTTTGGTCTTATCCACGAGGTATTCTGGGGAGGGCCCCAATTATGGAAGGCACCTTTAAGCCCGTACCACAACCCAGACTAGAAGTCCCCGCTCGAACCGGGAGGCACAGGTTCTCCCAACAAAGACGACTTCCCTGCGACTCGAATTGGGGAGCAAACCCAGTCAAGCCACTTAAGGGGATTCCATTGCCAGTGGAGCCAACACTTTGTTGGTTGGTACTTTAAGATAAGCTAAAACTTAAGACTTTTTTTTTTGGTCTTATCCACGAGGTATTCTGGGGAGGGCCCCAATTATGGAAGGCACCTTTAAGCCCGTACCACAACCCAGACTAGAAGTCCCCGCTCGAACCGGGAGGCACAGGTTCTCCCAACAAAGACGACTTCCTTGCGACTCGAATTGGGGAGCAAACCCAATCAAGCCACTTAAGGGGATTCCATTGCCAGTGGAGCCAACACTTTGTTGGTTGGTACTTTAAGATAAGCTAAAACTTAAGATGAGTTACCAAATAAAATTCCATCCTTTTGTAACTGCAAACTCAATAGCCTTTAAAATGATATGTCTCTTTGCATAGAAAGATGTTTGATGGCCAAGCGACTACGCAAAACAACCTCGAAAAGCACCAATGGAACCACCCAAGCGACTTCACAAAATTAACTAAAAAAGCACCATTGAAACCACCCAAGCGATTGCGCAAAACAACCTCGAAAAGCACCATTGAAACCACGAAACCCGGCACGACAAGCTGCAAGACCTAGGTTTCTCTTCGCCAAACCGCCTGTGTTAACTTTGATCTAAGGAGCTCTTGGTGAATGCCAAAAGATAGTGATTATAGATGAGGATAAATGCCTGGCACAAGATAAATGCAAAGTGGAATAAGTAGGCCAAGATGCATCAGCACTTTGTGGATTAACCACTCCAAGACATGGCAATGATCGATTCCGAAATCGAAGACAATTTCGTGCCTCCCCCATATAGTAAATTGTAACAAGGTAACAAACTCTCCATAAATAAGAAACATGGCCGGTGAAGGTTGTTTCAAAAATCAAATTTCTTAGAACACGAACATCTACCAATGTTGGAAAATGGCAATGAGAAAGGGGTCAATTCAAGCCCAAAGTTGCTGCACACATGAGTTTTCAAGAAATAAGTGGGCTGCTGCTTCATCACTAGAACCACAAAGTAATTAAGCAAGCAAAGATTATCATCAGTGGCCAAACTATTATTGAATAGACGGTAGGCAAGTATAGAGAACTTCGATGGAAAGTAGCGATCCCATAATAACTTATCTAAAGGCTGCAAAGGCTGATGATCCGTAAAAAAAAAGCTTAAGAATCAGACTAACTCAAACAACTATTACAGGAATGCATCCAAACTAGTTTATTTGATAAAGAGTTAATGAGAAGATGGGCAATCACTACTTTATGAAAGAATCACTATTAGAAAAATGGACTTTACTGACACTAAATTAGTGTCAGTAATTATTTTTTCTGACACTTATTAATTGTATCAATAATGCTCCAGTCAGAACACACTAACACTAATTTTTAGTGTCAGTGATTTTTGTGTCAGTAATTTATGTCACTATTGTATCACCAAAATAATGACACCATGGTATTAGTATTCAATGATATTATTTACATGACAATAATTTATGTGACTGTAATATCAGAAACACATTGACTCAATAATGTAAAAAATTATTGAGTTCATTTTAAATATTTAATGTCAGTATTTAGAGATATTATGATGCTTTTGGTTAATAGTATATTTTTATTTTAATAATACTTTTCTTGTTTGTTTTAAAATTAAAAGAAAACTCAAAATATATTAAATATATCAAATCTCGTAACACAATTAACATAATAAACATCCCAAATACATCACTTGAATTAACATAATTAAACTACAACACTGTTTAGAAAAGAAAAACATAAGTATCAAATTAAGTTTGGGACAAGTTCTAAATAATAAAATGTTGAATTAAGTTTCAACAAGCATTAACCAACAGAAAGAAGCACGAGAAGGTCATTCAATATCCATCCATGACTTCATTTACTTCCCACCTACAAGTACATAAAATAAATTAGTACACCACAAAAAATAAGTCTTAGATATTTGGAAGCAAAAATACGTATAAAGTTCTTTCATGGTGTAATACATGTACTATTAGTTGCCGTCTCTCACTTCCACTTCCAAAAAGGTATCCCAAAGAAGTCTGTCCAACTCATTTTCTTGTTTTGATTTATAGCTAGCTATATACCATGTAATTAAGTATGTGTGTGTGTGTCTGTAAATAAATAAGCTCTACTCTGCATTATTGCATGCAAATAATGTATAATGAAACAATCAAATGCATGCACATTGATTTTGAAAAATTCAACTAAATAATTAAATTTTAATTGGTTCTTGCTCTGGCATGCATGAATCTGCAGGCATTGCCAATTCTAAATGCCGTTGGGCCACAACAAATTTGCTTCCATGTTTAAACTAAAAGAAGGCTCCACAATTTCATGCCTACCATAGGTATGTAAACTACAAAACACATACACCTTGACAATCATAAACAAAATAATTGAACAGAGTCTGTCAAATAAATATTAAAAAATTCCCATAATGAGAATTTGAACTTAAACTTGATACCGACATACCTTTCAACTCATCTTCAAAAGATAGTAAAATTTGTGAAACAAAACTGGGTGGTACACCCTCCAATCATTAATGACAAATTTAATGAAATAAAAACATTAAAGAAAATAGTTAATAAATATATCAGTAATGATAAAAATGCCACCTTGCCTACAAATTGACAAGCACAAGTACTTATTTTTTAATCTATTTCATTAACTAAATTTAATTAAAGTGAACAATACTATACTAGGTGACAAAAGACATTAAGTTAACAAGCACTATAGCACTTATGGTGCCCAGATTCAACAATGATTCATTGCATCGAAAATCATAAAGTTTATTTTTAGCAAGCAGCTCTCACTTTTCAACATATATATGTGCACCGATTCAAGCAAGCAGGAGAAGCATATAAGTGAAGCTTGCATGTGACCTTAATGAAGCAATCAGCTAGCTGCTTTTAATTTACTAAGCCGCTTGTGGCTTTAGTTTGTGGCTTAAGCTAGCAGTTTGTCCATCATATTCTAGATTTATAGTTTTTGGCAGGAACTTTATTGAATAGGTCTAATTAACAACATCAAACATTGTGCTATACTTCAATTGAATAAACATAAACACGATACATTAACATTCCTTTGTTTTGTATTGTTGAAAGAAATATGTGGAAATTATAAATTCAGCAATACAAAATTAATAGTCATTGGCTAAAACATACGAAGTCATAATTACACAGCCTAACAAATTAACTAGAAAATCATATTAAGAAAACACAAGATGGTCGAACAAACTAGAAAATCATATGAAAAACACAAGAGACAAATTTAATTTGGCCAAGGTATATGACTCAGACTCTCAATTTAGAGCTTCATAGTAATTGATCACCTATTGTTCTTTATTTTCTCCAATTGATTTCCGCCTTAGTACAAGATGACTCTAAAAATTTCATTTGCTTGAACTCATTCATTCGAATCTTATGCGACATCAACCTATAACTTACAAATCAGATAGGTCTACACAAATATTCACTTCAATAATTGACAGAAAATTATTTATTGCTTCAAAGAACAAAAATAGAAACTTTTCTGATCTATAAGCATCTACCCCAAGAGCAAGCAACTTTTCTAAATATTTTTCAACTAAACAAGCTACCAAATTTATGATCTATAACCTCACAGATAAGCAAGTTTGTCATAAAAAAAGAGTAACTCTGTATATAAACAAATAATTAATTACTCAAGAGACATGCTGAAATAGTGCATAATATCCAAAGCTATTGCATAACCAAGCTTGAGTAAAGGTTCGCTTACAGGAAACCAAAGTTAGAATATAATAATAATAATTTAGAGTAGTTCAACAAACTAGTGTAATCAATTCAATAATCTTCTCAAGGCAGCAATCAAGATGTGTAAAAGCACAAAATCAAAACCAAAATTGAACTTATAATTCGTAGACTATGCCATATGCCATCTTAATAAAAATAAAATAAGCAAATAAGGAAATCAAGCTCTCAGTCATAGAACATAAATAATAACCTCATGGTAGTTGCATTTAACTTCCTTGTAGTTGATTGGAATGCTTGCATTAATACAAATTGTTTGATTGTGTTCAAAACAAACTAGGAACATTACAGAGTAAAAATAAAATGCAATTGCTAACCTTAAAGGATCTTCACTTTGAAACTGACCACATTGAGGTTTATTAAAAATACGAATAAAATTGCTAAAAAAAATCAACTAAAGTGGCAAAGAAGTAACTAAATTTCTTGCTTCTAACAAGATAACCAGAACCTTTTAGGTCTGTCAACAAAACACATGAATGTTAAATTAAGTACGACAATTTAATTCCAACATAAATTGACATAAAGCAAAAGAGAGAGAGAGAGAGAACAATTATATTGATATACTTACCCTATAGCAAGAATTAGTTACAAAAGAAACTTAACCATGTCCAATAACTTTAACTTTCTTCAAGCAACTCCTTTTCATATCTTAATCAACTTCTGTGTTTGATTGTCTTCAAGGTTAAGCTTTAACGAAAATTGAAAGTGTGTTAATCAAATATTTGAGAAAATACCCAAGGAAAATGGACAAATCCAGAGAACATGAAACAAAATTTCATAATAATACACCAAAACCTAAAATTTGAGACTGCATTAAATTTAACGAGTGAAAATAGAGAAATTATGAGGAAAATACTTTCATTTGAGAAAGAATTATGAAACTGCAAGGAATTAAAAGTTTAATGACAAAATGTTATAGATGATTTGCATAAATTAAGAGAATATTATGATTTTTATAAGTCTCATGTTGATTATAAAAGGAAATGAAAGGAAAATTGAGAAAAAAAAAAGGTGAAGTACTTTCTCTTACCTCTTCATGTTGATTATAGAAGGAAATGAAAGGAAAATTGAGAAAAAAAAAGCTGAAGTACTTTCTCTTACCTCTTCGAAATCATATGGTTCCACGATCTTAGTGAAGGTGTGGGGTCAGAGAGATTAATTTGCAATAATTTGTTTATGAAGGACAAAAAAGAAGAACAAAATGAGTCTAGAAGATTGAATTACAAACAACCATTTATGCACCATTCGCATGTACAACCTTTCCTTGTGCGGCTGACGACCATGAACGAAGTTGAGGCAGCGACGACAGAGATGATAGCAGTGGGAACAAGGAAGCAAATTGAGGACGGCTAGAAGCTATAGCATTGACACACTTGAACCAAAATGACAGTGGTAGTAGAATGGGCGTAGGCGTTTCTCGGCTTAGGGTTAGAGAAACTAGACCATGGGCATTGGCGTGGGCGTAGTTTAGCGGCGGCGGGCGCGGCGGTGTGGACGTGGTGTGTGACTTTGTGTAAGTGAATGTATTGTTCTCTCTCACCCACGATAGAGATTAGAGAAGAAGAAGTCACGAAAGAGAAAGGGGAATTAGGGATTGCTTTATGGTTTTTTGTCTCTGACATTTATTTTCTTTTATATGTTTGTTCTTTAAACTTCCAAATATATTTATAAGTTAATTTTGTGGGTTTAAGTGGTTTGTGGTCTAAGCATTAAAATTTGGAGTTTTAGAAGTCGCAAGTTCGAGTTGGAATTAAAACAAATAATAATAATATTTTTTTTTACCTTTGATACTTTAGTATCAGTGATTTTTTATATTTAATTTATTGATATAGTAATATCAGTAATTTGTAATACTTATTTGTCAAAAATGAAAAATGATGCATATATACGCAATTTTTGATACTTTCTATGAAATGTCACTAAACAAATGTCAGTAAAAGTCATTTTTATAGTAGTGAATTGAGGGAGCAATGTGGCGAAATGTGTAAAAACACACCATGAACTTTTATTTATCAAGCTATCAACAGACAATAGTAGCAAGTGTAAACTAAAACCATCAGTATTCACTAAGTGCCTGTTTGGTATGGCTTATTTAAGAGCCATAAGTGCTTATTTAATCGTATAAGCACTTTTTAAAAAATTTTATGGTGTTTGGTTATTTTTTTAGTAGAGTTTTTTTAGCTTAAATAAGCTAATTTACCTCTACTAGCAAAAGCCCAAAATTTGAGCTTTTGGAAGTAGAGGTTATAGAGCTTTTCTAAAAATATATAATATAAAAAATATCACACAATTTAATAGTTCAAAAGTGCTTTTTTATTGACAACCAAACACCTAATTACTTTTTGTCCAAAAGCTCTATTGGTATAAGCTCTAGTGCTATAAGCTCTACTGTTATAAGCTCTATTTAATAAGCTGTACCAAACGGAGCCTAAATCTAGAATAGCTTGACTCCGCCATGCATCTTTCCATAAATTAATAAAGTAGCCATTACCAACTTGCCATCTATAACCTGCCACCAAAGAAGGCATTACTCAAACTATGCCAAACAGAATTGGAAGCAACAATAGATCATACAGTCTTTAATAAAGCAACATGATTCCGATGAAAAAGATTGCGAATACCCAAACCGCCTTCTTCCATAGGCACAAGCACCTGAGACCACACAACCATTACAAGTTTTCTAGAATCACAAGTGCCTGACCAAACAAAATCACGAACCTATGCATAAAGGCAATGGAGCAGAGAAGAGGCCATAAATAAACCATAAATTCATAGAATTGAATAATGTAGGGTGTTGTGCGTCACGAGTAGGGTACCTTCTGGAAGCTATAACTTGGCCTATAGGTGTTCGTTTTTCAGTTTATAATATACAATTTTGAAGCTTGCGATGAGGCGAACAAAAATCAGAACCATTTAAGTTATTTTGCCTGTGGTCGAGCCATAAATTGTGCTTCTTTCCTGGCTATTTTTTAAATTTAAGATTTTTTTCATATTTTTCCTAATTCTTCTAGGATTTTTATCTTTTTGTCTACAACTCGAATGTAAATGTTGTTTGTTTTAATTTTATTAGAAGAATTTAATTATTATATTATATTTCAGATTTGCTTATTTTTGTAAATTCACGATATTTAGACTTATTCGAAAAGGGGGTTTAAACCCTAATTTATTCATTCGAACTTTCAATAAGATTTATCAGTATTTATAAATCTAGTTTCTTTTTTCAGCAAACTCAATAACATTTCTATTTCGTCAGTTGGTATCTGAGCAAGTTTTCTTGTCATCATGGTATGACCACACGAACAAAAGAACAACAGTCCCAAAGACGTTGATCAAGGGATACATGCAATGTCCGTGGAGACTATTAGACAGATGGTCATAGAAGCGGTCTTGCAAGTCACAGGGAATTCATGCAACCCGAGAATGACGGTAATAGAGCAAGTAATCGAGGGTTTTACGCTTTCCATGAATAATATAGAGAGATAACAATAACAAAGAGTTAATCACGAGAAGGTTGTTTAAGGAGTCAATCAAGATGAACAATCTTGGGATTATCTTCATGAAGAGGTTCGATAGGGTTTCAATCACGAAGTAATACCTCAGAACCTAGAACCGGTAAGGCGAGTGCAGCCGTGCGTACATGAAGAGTTAGGAAATGATTCGGAAGAAGAAGACGCTGATGATTATAATATGAGGCGTTAAAAGGGTTCAAATTAGAAGATTAATATTGATATTGTAGATTTTTATGGTAGGATACATGTTGAAGAATTTTTAGACTAGATATCGAATGTAGGAAATTTCTTCCAATATATAGAGATTCTCTAGGATAAGCAAATTAAACTTATGGCATTTAAGTTGAAGGGTGTAGCATCTGCATGGGGGCAAAACTGTTAGCCTATATGGCTATAAATATTGATTTTGATGATAACAAACCACATGTATTTATTAAGTAAAGATTTATGAATTGTGCTTTTATAATAAGAAAATGATGTTATGAAATTAAAGCATTTTGGACTAAAATGAAAGTAATTTCAAAATCTTTGATAGTGTTTTAAATTTCGGATTTGGACCTATTTGAAACTATTTAAATGTTTTTGGGTCATTTTATAATTTCACAAAGTTTGGGCGAAATCATAATTTCAGAAAGTTGTGGGATTAACGAAGCATTACTTAGAAATTCTGAAATTGGATCTATTTGTAAAGTTTCATAACGTTTTGGGCCATACTACAGTTTTATAAAGGTTTGGGGTCAAACTGAAAATTTAAGAAAAATTCCACTGTAGCAAGTAACTGTAGCATCCGGCTTACCAGTTATAAAAACCGAAAAACCAGATTCGGGGCAGAATGTATCCAGAACGAAAACGGCTTACCGGATTCCATAAATCTAACTAAAGAAAATGCCAATTATAAATAAAAAGGGGGTTTATGAATTTTTAACTAAATAGTAAGAAATAAAGAAATTAAAACTACGAACAAGAATTTAATAAAAACTCTAGTTAAAGGA
>MKYO02030256.1:2797-29228 GCA_002013955.2 Citrus medica | reverse complement strand
AACTTACCTGGGAATAGGTGCAAGCGAGAATTGAATAAAAGCACTTTCTGACCTGGAGTGAAAGATTTTCTCATAATTTGCTTGTCGTGAAAGACTTTCATTCGTTGCTTGTAAATCTTGGCATTTTCGTATGCATCATTGCGAATTTCTTCAAGTTCTGCCAGTTGTAATCTTCTTTCTGAGCTGGCTTGCTGCATGTCAAAATTGAATTTCTTGATGGCCCAATATGCACGATGCTCGAGTTCCACAGGTAGGTGGCAAGCCTTTCCATACACTAGCCTGTAGGGTGACATCCCAATCGGGGTCTTGAAAGCCGTTCTATATGCCCATAATGCATCATCAAGTCTTAATGACCAATCTTTTCTGTCTGGCCTCACCGTCTTTTCTAATATGTGCTTTATTTCTCGATTGGAGATCTCAACTTGGCCACTGGTTTGTGGATGATATGGGGTCGCCACTTTGTGAGTGATTGAATACTTTGTCAAAAGTGCTTTGAATGCTTTATTACAAAAGTGCCTTCGCTCCCTTAAGTGGGGATGAACTCAAACTACTAAGAAGGTAGGCAAGCAAAGACGGGTTATGCCTTCCAACCCGAAAACAGTGCTTATTACGACGACAGAGTCAATGGCACAAACGGATTCAATAGCTGGGGTAATGCCGACAACTTCAACGAGAGTGAACAGCTTCTTCGTCTTAAACGGATCAATGGCATTGAATAAAAGCATTTCTCGCCCTAGGTCTGAGATCTTTCCCATATACCATTCCTCAACAACAGGAGTTCAATAGTAGTGCTTTTTCCTCCAACCTTGAGCAATTCGTGTGAACAGATTCAGGATGAATTTCCATTATGTCTATCGCCTTGAGCTTCCTCCCTTTTCTAGTCTACTTGAAACTTCTGACAACAGCTAAATCTATGGCACTTGCCTTGGCTCGGGTACTCCCCTTCTTTTTATAATCCAGTTCAAGCATCATCCTATTAAGGTATATTGATCTGAGAAGGAAGCACTCTTCTATAAACCTTCGAGAAGGTTCGTAGCCTTGCTAACGGTTTTCAACCTTTACCTATGTGCCTAGTGACTGATACCTATCACCGGAGACCCAAGACTAAATTAGTTGTCCTTCTAACCCTGTCCCCCTTGGCTAAATTCTTGTATTCCTTCACTCAACCTTGGCTTGATAGGCTTAGCACGATACTACGGTTCTTCAGGTCCGACTCGGCATGGTTCACCACGTTCCTCTGCTCTTTTTTTGGCTTGTTATAGTTTAACCCCGACTCCTATGGTCTATTATTTCTCTTCTTAATACCCGATCGCTAGGTTCGTTCGAGAGCACGGTTCCGCTTGGGGCACTTCTACAATAAATAGAAATAGCATATATATAGAAGTGATGTTGCTAGTCGTCTTGGTATTGGATCCGTTTCACCTATGCTAGAACAAAGAAATCTAGAAAATGGAATTCACCTTGAAATGGAAAGCATTTTCTTTCATGACCGACTGAACGACGACTAAAGCAAGCCTTTCTTTCTGTTCTCTGCCATTTTCTGAAAGGATTTGCTGTGAACCTCTGGCGCTCGCTTTAGTGCTTTGTCCCTAATGGAATGGAATAGGAAGATCTGCCCATGATCTAATGTTCCACATTTCTGGTATTCGAAGAAGGAAGTGTCTTGACTCTTACCCATGCTGATAAATCGGTTTACGTACCTCTACTATTAAATAAAACAAAATGAAAGCTAACTACAGGACCCCGTACTATTGATATAGTCTACTACTCTAACTAAGGCAGTACCTGTACTCTGATCCTGACCGGCCACGCCTAATCCCAAGCTATGAGCTATCTCACGATGAACTATTCGAGCGAAAGCTCTGTTCCTTTCACTTGCTAGGAAAACATGAGTGCTCTTCCTACCGACATTGATAAATCAAATCATACTTACTACGCATTACTGAGCTGATCGGACTAGCTCCGTTCGCTTTGTTGGTTCCTGAATAACACATTTTCTTTTGTGCCGGTACACAAGAATGCTTCAATGGACGGATCAAGAGAATGAATCAAGGGAAGGAAAAAGAGAACAGAGAAGTGGAATGTCTCACATCGCAGCTGCTGGGAAGGAACCTCTAGCTTCACCTACTATGGAGTGGACAGATAGATGAACGAAGCTCTACTGACCACTACACGCTAACCTGTGGGCTACTGCTTCCATGCTCGCTCAGCTCAGTGAAACTCTTGCACTAGATTACGCTTTGCCTAACTCTAGGGATGGAATGGAAAGATCTAGTAGTTCCATGCCTGGTATTGAAAGAAGAAAGCAAGCACAAGAAGACTGCCTGTGACTCCCACTAGCATATATTGACAGATCGGTTACACCTTTACTATGGAAAAAATGACTACCAGCTAGCAGTAAGCCTTTCCCACCCCCGAGAGAGGGAATCCTTAATCAAAAAAGTGAATCCTGGAAAGGGTCAAAAGCTTATGTTCCCCTTTCAGTAAAGGGCTTTCTTTATTAAGGGAATGTTGTAGCTCTTTGAACAACTGAGCAATCAGGGGAAGGTACGCTCACCCTTTTGTTTTGGATTGGTGGGAGAATGGCTAATTTCTCAAGTGGACTATTAGCTTCTAGGCCTTCTTTGAGTATCGAATCCGCAATAAGTCATCCGAATACTGGAAAGTCTCCCGTCTCCTGTCAATCTGCGTGATCTCTATCTGTCAGAATCTCTATCTGTTGTAATGGTTAGTAATCTTTCATTGTCTCTTCTCTCGTGTAAACTATGCGTTGCTTGCTTCTGGAGTGCTGGAACTGTCACTATCACATCAGTAGGATCCGCATTTGTTTGGAAAGTGCTTTGCTGCTCATTTCAAGGAATAGCAAGCAGAAAACTACAAAAAGGAAGGGGTAGCACATAAACCAAGCTATGATTTTCTCAATCGCATAGAAGATATGAGTCTTCGCGTACAGAAGAAAGTGCTATTCCTCACGCATGAGATTCCAGAGGGTCCATTACATCCACCAATAGAGGATAGAGTCCATCCTCCACCAACTGCTATCATCCCTGGGCCGACAACATGTACTCCACCTTCTCGACCCTATCATTAAGAAAGGCCTTGACGGCTGGAGGGCTCGGAGCTTTCTTCGATGGAGCTTCAACCTCCTTTCTTGAAAGCTCTTGTAGGAATTCTGAAACCCGTCTTTAGGTTTGTCTCAAGCTAGGCTAGAATGTCTTCCCTCTGGAGTGAGTTTTTGGATTTGTTGAATAAGCGTGTGCGCTTGTAGCTCGATAAGGGAGGATGCTCCCCCGTCCCTCGATTCCTTCCCTTCCTTGTTTTTTTGTTCCATTCCAACATCAGATAGCGCTGGGTAGGTTGTTCCGGAACCGGATAACGATTACGATCATCAGACTCTCCATCTTGTTCATGAACTGGATCTTGTGTTCACAAACCCAGCTTTGCTACTGTCTCTCCCTCCTGCTGCTTGCCTATATCTCTACTTCTGGGTCTCGATCTCGAACTCAAACTGATGCCTAGCTGCCTGAATCTCTGCTTCCTTCTACTACCAGCGGGCTAGCCTTAGTTATGATTTGCATATTGATCCCTTGGTTGGAGGACGGATCTTGCTACATACTAAAAGGATGTTAATCACCGCATTGGAACTACCTACCATGAACATTCTACCCCAAAATCCCACCATTTAGAGTCCATAGGAGGTTGCGGGATGAGAACTATCGGGGCAACACCCTACCAATGGGAATCCATCAAAGTTTTTGGCTTGCAATAAAGCTAAGGTCCTGATCGAGCAACTAGTAGTCCTATCTATCCACCTCTCCAGACACAATATCTTGAGTACCTACAATGGTGACCACATCTGCTGGCATGTGATGTTTAGACATAGAATTGAGTCCTTGTAAATGGGCAGAGCCAGGTGCTCTTATTTTACGACGGTAGGGACGATTGCTTCCATTACTGACCAGAAAGACACCAAATTCTCCTTTAGGTGCTTCAACTGCGGTATAGGTAGAAGGAGCTGGTACGGAAAAACCTTCTATATAAGGTTTGGAATGGTGAATTGAGGTAGAGTAGACCGATGATCCTGTAGTCATTTGGCTGGCTATTTAAATAAAAAAGCTTGCATCTGCTCCCTCTATTATAAACCGGTTCCATCTCTCTCCAAACCTAACGTGGTAGTTTCCCATCATAGGGCTTTCTATCTATAGATTGAGCCATTACCAAGGAGCTAATTCGTTCCGAACTCAGTTGACTACTTCTATAGATAAGGCAGAGCGCCCTTGGCTCAACATTATAGAACATAGGGCTTCCGCGCTACTACAACGCTTCGAGTTAGCGAAGCACCTCACTATGAGAATCTAGCTTCGTTAACGCTCGACTAAGTCTTGAACCTTTGTGCTGACCATTCGCTTTCTCAATAGCAAAACCGCTTCTCTTTTCCCATTAAGTAGAAGGACAAGAAATATATTTTTGGTTTGATTGCTCCTGCTTCCTCACATCTGCGCTCGTCAAGCCAACTTTTCTTTTTGGGAGATGAAACAGCGGTTGAAGCGGACATTTTGAAATGACAGCATCGAAAAGAGATTTATCTATATACACGGTCACGGTTATCCCAGATTGCGTTCCGGAAAAAGTGGCCCACTTGAAAGAAAGGGCGGGCACTCTCGTGTTTCAACTCCACTATACTATTGATAGTTGTGGGGCACTGTGTACTTACAGCCTCTATGATAAGCAAGTGAATGGGGCATGGTGCGTGGCGAACGGAACGGTTCATCAAACCATTTCTCGCCTCAACCCCCTCCTAAATAGAAATAGGAAGAGGGGTACTTTACAAATAGGGGGTAATTGCTTCGCACCTGACTGTGATAGCCTTCTCGATACGTTATTGGAGCTTTGTAACTAGAGTGGCCGGTTTCCCATCGCTAGAGCGTTTTCCCAGTGCGTGGAGCCCCAACGAGGAAGGTTTTAGTGGTTTATCATTGGGTCAATAATCACTCTTTTTGTGCTACTCTTAGGGCGGGAAGATAGAAAACGCGAAGCGTTCTCTTGGTTTCCCAACCTGTTGCTTCTAAAGGCTGCCCTCTCTCGGCTGGATGTTGGTCCAGCCTACTACGAGGATCCCGTATCCAGTAACCCAACCTATAAAAAAGGGCATCAAAAGCCCTTGTATAGGTTGGAGCTATGAAGCTGACCTTATTATTAGAGAAAGGGGAAAGGGCTTTTTCAGCTAATGCACAGGAGCGCACTTCCATTTTCCCTTTACTATTAGGGGGTCCTGTGGTTCCTATGTCGCCGTATTTCCCGGTCCTTTTCTTTTAGTGCTTCGACCCGAAGCGATAGCTTCTAGCTAGTTCAGTGGATAAGATGGCTGCACTCCAGCTCACTCAAGAATGGGACGGCAGTGGTCCGCCGACAAGCTCGTTCTAATCTTGGACGCAGTACATTGGAATCCTGAAGCACCACCACGAATGCTACCACGCGTTCGCCTGCGGTACGATAAGGCACTACCCTGTTGTGCCAGTAGCCAACTCTGGCGTGTCAGCTTAGTTATCCTCATCAAGGCACTTACTTGATGTCTTGCTTCCCAACTGGTAGAAGGTTCATTTTCCCCTAGATCAATGAAAAAGGGAGAAGTCAATTGATTCTTCTGAAGAACCGGAAGTGAAGCGCTATGCCGGGGTGGGGGGACGGGAAAAGAAACGGCTCCGAAGAAAGAAATTGGGGTTCCCAATGCTTCTCCACGCCCAACGAGATGCGCCAACCTCGGGATGCTTTACTCCTAACCCCACAAGGTTTCGAGACAAAGCATAACCTGGGTCTCGGTTAAGAACGGCGATGATCTATGTTTCACACGTTGCACGATTCCAAGGATAGTTTCATTCGAGATCGTGATGGAGGACATAGCTTACGATCATCGACTTTGATCATGCCACTAGGCATTTCATTAAGACATTGCACAATGATCCGAACACTTTGTCGCATCTCTTCGATACGGATACAGTAACGATCATAGCGATCTCCTCTGGTACCTACTGGTACGTCAGGATCCAATTGGTAATAAACATCGAAAGGTGCTGCTCTTCGCGAATCCCAGCATACCCCTGGTTGGGATGGGTAGGCCCACCACTTCACTTTCACTTAGGCCCGGGCCAAGTCAGTGGGGGGACCCTGTCGGGCTCCTTCCCCCCCAAAAAAAAACAAACTGTACGTGAAGGTTTCCCTTCATATGGCTCGAATCATTCTCAGATGCTCGGAGAGGCATCCTTTCCTTGGGTTAGTTCACGTGCACGCAAACGAGCACCAGCCGCAACGGCAGGGAACTATGACCAATAGAGTCAGACACTTAGCTACCTCCACACGCAAAAGGAATGTGGTTCTGGTTGAGGCTTTCTTTCCCTTATTATTATTAGTAAAGGGAAAGGGGGCGCGGGACATTCGCTAAGTCCGTGCTTTCCGTGCCACCACAAGATTGGTCGTTCTTGGGTAGATCCCACCCCTAAACATAAGGGATAGGGGGAAGGTGGCCGGGCCTATCATATCAAAAGGGTTGGAGAAAGAAAACCCAGCCCCCCATTTCATTCAAAGTTCTGGGGCAGAGACTCGACCGATTCGACCGACTTTTGGATAACAAAAAGGCGAGCTGATCTACTTTGATCTTTGATCAAAGAAAAAGCCCAGTCAGCCACCAACTCGGTGTGGGTCACGTGACCTACAACTCGACCTTTGCTTTTTGAGGCTTCCTCTACCTACATCTCTATGTGCCCGCAGCACTTCCATACGGAGAAGAAAGATAGGCTTACCATGTTCCATCAATAGCACCTAACCTATGCCGATTTTGGCAGACCGTTCTTAACCCCGGTGAACTCATGCGGTTCCGACGTGTCCAGAGGCCAGAGGCGAAATCCGTTCACAGTCCGTAGGACCAACACCATTCGAAGGTAGGTGGCCCACCCCTCTTAGAACAGTCATGTTTGACTGGGCTTACACACATTCGCTCACTTACGCTGTCCCCCCTCAGCTCACCCTAGCCCCGGGCCTTTTGCTCTTCTAACTTAAGCTCCAAGGCTTCACACCAAGTCTTCACTGACATAATATGCATGCTTAAGTAGGGTCAGGTGGAACCGTTGTTGCTTGATAGGAACTTCCCCTATATTACTATCAATGTCTTCATGTCGCACGACCTCTTAACATTACACCACTGAATCCCCAATCCTTTGCTTGCTGTGCAGTGACAGTACCAATATCCACTAATCGTTGTTTCCAGATACGGTTGCCGGTTGACATCTCTTCTAATTCGTCGATACGAGAAACAAATTGTTGTGTGGAGGAATCAATATCTCGACATAAGCCAAGAGGCAGATCTTGTGCCACTCCACCTGGTCGTATGAAACTGGCATGCATCCTGGCTCCCGAGACTCTTTCATAGAATTCCAACAAATTCTCCCGCTCCTCAGAAGCCCACAGGAACGGAGTTGATGCTCCCACATCCATAGCATGAGTAGTTAAAGCAAGTGAATGATTTGAAATTCGAGTTATTTCACGGAATAACACTCGTATATATTGAGCTCGTAATGGTACCTCGCAATTCAAAAGTCTGTCTACGGCTAAAGAATGAGTATGTTCTTGGGCCATCATAGAAACATAGATAGGGTCGGGTGCTCTAAGAGATTGGTTTGATTCGTTAGGACGATACCGCCAATTACAGTTTGTTGACCTTCCAGAAGTTTCAAGTGCTCTTGCTGTACTTCATGATCAATTCCTTGGCGACCCTTTTCCGAACAGCCTGCAAGAAGCCTTGGAAATCAAGTGCAAAGATTCTCAGAATTGTACTTGTCCCTCCAAGAAGAAACATCATAAAGTCCGCTTTCATAAGCGATCTTCCAGAGCTTTACAGTCACACCCATTCCCTAGGCGTAACAAAAAGATTCGGTATTTCCGAAGACGAGAACCTTCTGAAATCCACGGAGAAGTTGTGGGCTCAATGAGGCCTTGGGCACAAAATCCAGTTCAATTATCTTCATCTATGTCCCTTCCAAAAACTATTACGAAGCATACTACGTAAAAAATAGAGAGTCTTGTTGAGTATTCCTATTTTGACAGCTTTTTCGTACACGTTCACTTGCATCACATACACAAATGCTCTCTAAACCGTGCAATAAGGTCACCCATAATACGGCTCTCCTACTTGAGTTACCTTAGCCCCAGGCCATGCTATTCAATGATATTGGAAAAATGGCAGTGTAACGTAACAACTAGTATTGAAAGCTGGTCGCCTTTTGTTTTGAGGGAGGGAAAGGGTCGACAAAGTTGAGTCAATAGGAGCCCTACTTCCCTCTTTGCGACCTCATCACTTCAATTTAAGCGCAAACCAATTTCTTTCTTAGTCACTGGGCGGAGCGCACCTTTGGTACTTCAGTAGGGCGAGCTGTTTGATAGTGACTTCTTTCGTTTGGTAGGGCGACGAAAGGCTACTTCAATCTAGGAAACAATCGAAAACTCGAGAGGGTCGCCTTTGGAAGCATTTGCCGGTAACCAAAGCGTATCGTTCCCCTTGGTACTTTACTTATAGCTTTTTTAGGTTATGCAATAGAAGGGAGGCTTAGCTCTGGATCCCCCCTGCTTGCAGAAATGAATGTATCAGAAGGGGGCTAGGTTCTATTTCCGGGCCAGCCCGGAGGTGAAGGCCATAAGAGAGCCCTACCAGCAATGAAGAGAGGAAAAAGGCACTGTCATCTATCTCGACCAATTTCCCAAGGCGTTGGAAATCCAGACCGGCTCAGAGAATCACTGGCGCTATTTAGCCCTTCGTTTCGCCAACAAAGAAGTCATCCTTGATGATTTCCCATTCATTCCATGCCGAGCCGCCTCTCTTCTCCATTCGAAGTACTACCTTTGCCTTCCCTTTCTATAACATACCCAGGCACCCTCCTTTCCAATCACTAAGAAAAAATTCAATCAAAGCCCTATCTAAGTAAAGCTTCGTCTGATCTTTTTCTGGCCCTAGGGGAGTTTACTCGACCTATTCCCCAGTCTCCCGCACTGCTCAAGTAAGTGTGCGACTCCGTATGAGGACCTCCTTCCCTTCTGCCCACTCTCCGTTCACATGGTTCTCAAAGCAGAGGAGGAAGGGTGGGCAGCAGGTACCACTAGCCCTCTGTCCCACACATCTATCCCGAAGCAAGTGTCGTTCACCGGCTCCACCGAATGCTCTTATCTCTCGGCAAGGATCGTCTGGGTGTGCAGTTATGCTTCGGATGCTTCGCCATAGAATAGATTGACCCAGTTCCCGTTCTTTTTCCAGTGCACTCGCTTTATATCTCCGACATGCAAGGAAGGATGCGGTGGGAGGGAAGCAGCCTTAGCCTCTGTCCGGCCGATCATTCTGCTGGCATCTTGCATTCACGCCTCCGTTTGACTGCCGCTCGTGGACGTAGTTGTAGATATGTTAGTCTTAGTGGGTCGTTGGCTCCACCTATTTTCTCCTTCTACAACATGCTGTTGTCGTCGCCATACTCCATATGTCACTTAGTCATCTCTGCCTCGCGGTCAGCGCCTCTGAAAGAAACGAAAGACTTCATTCAGTGACTCCACGATCGCCCTCTAAACGATCAGAACAAGGTAAAGCTTAAAGATAAGTTTTGTACTCTATTAATTTCTCAGTCCCTCTAGTCGGGTGGGCGCCTTCGACCAGATCCCCCTAAAAACCGTACGTGCGGGTCTCCCCGCATGCGGCTCACGCCATTCGAGGTGGTCCAGCCCAACATTCATTCGTAAATCCTGTAGTGAAATTGAGACCGCACGACCTTGGAAGCTAATTCGCATGTAGTCAGCGCTGTCTGTCATACCGTTGACTCTATCTATTAATTGAATTTACTTTATTACATTTTTTATATAGGCTCGCTCCCTCTTTTTCCAAGAATTCATGCACTTTCATAGGGCCTTCTATACTATTATAGGGGAAAAGCCTTCCATTTCTGTTAAATGACTCGGCCTCCCCTGGTTCTTCCACCGTCTGGGCTCCCTTTCCTCCCTATGCTATGCTCCCCCAGCGCAGGCCTACCACGCTTCGTGCCTACGGCATTTTCGCCAGACGGTCTTTGCCAGTAGTGCCATCCTCCTCGCTGGCTGTATGGGCGGGTTGTTCCTCGCTGCTACGTTATGTTAGGCTATAGATTACAGGAACAAATGTAGTTGAATGAGACAGCAGACGGGTTACACGTTCCACTGCACTGAGATATGAGGTGCAGGTGGTGATGATCACCACGGTGTATGCACTAGCACCCTTCACAGGCACTCCAGGACCCGCCAACGCTCATGAAAACCTGGGTCGGTCGGTCCTCCAATCATCCGACCAGAGGTGTGGATAACGAGGCCACCTTCACAACTTTCTCCCTTCTGTCCCTATGTTGTAGTAAGGTAGGACGGTTCGCTTGAGTTGCTCTACCACCCCTCAGCCTGGTGCTCATGACGCGCTACGGAACCTCCACTGTGCTAGGGGACCAAGCAGGGCATAGCTAGCGACATAGGAGCCGACTCGACGTCAGTGGCTTCGTGCCACACTGGAGTAATCCAGTATGTGGTT
This sequence comes from Citrus medica, assembly GCA_002013955.2. Classification (NCBI taxonomy): domain Eukaryota; kingdom Viridiplantae; phylum Streptophyta; class Magnoliopsida; order Sapindales; family Rutaceae; genus Citrus; species Citrus medica. The sequence goes on along the minus strand of MKYO02030256.1, from coordinate 18,649 downwards.
CCGCACATTCCACCACTTCTCCGTTCATTTCCAATACTGATCGTGAAACACCATGAGCAGCAAGATGTTGAGGTCCGAAATTCGAAGTGAAATTTTTTATTTGCCCATTCCTAGTCGTCATGGGAAAGAAAGGCAGAAATAAGAAAGAGATTATTCCCTGAGAGCTTGTCTAGTACTACCAGTACCAGAAATGCATCTCCTTCGCCTGCGCGGGATAGCTCTACCGCCTTGCCTGCATTAAGAGCCCATCATAAAGTAGGGACTGTGAACCTGATGGGTTAACAAATTCTCAAAGGCTGGCCTCGAAGGCATAGAGGGCGTTCCCCTCCGCGTCTATGACTTGCGCGGCGAGTTCGGTAGGCGTCCAGTTATCTGGAGCTGGCACGCCTACCTTAGAGGGAAGGTTATTCAGGTTTTCCCCGAACCTTGTATGAATAGCATGGAGAATGCTATCCCTTGGGTCCAGTGCATGGTTAAAGCCCTAGGCCCCTGGGTGAGCGGTTCCCCGTCCTCGAGATAAGGAGTTGAGCGCACAGATGCGGGGGACGGACAAGGCGATCGTACGAAAAAATTACTTTGGGAGAGAACCGAAGGTCGATGAAGTTGAGGAATCGAACCCAGAAATGGATATTTGAAGGTAATATTGTGGTGAATAAGCCCTCTTCCACTCGGAGAATAGATTACCAGACCCAGAAGTAAACTTTCCCGTATGAGCATTCGGTACATGTATCAGTCCATGTCCGTGGAAGAGTGAAAGGATCACCACTACTGAGGATCCCCCCTAATCTTAGATAGGTCGTTTGAGGGTTCGCCGTGGTTCATTGCTGTGCTTACACACTAGGCTACCCTTCTCCGAAAGCTCCGCGGAACCACCTACCACTAGTCTTCGGCCGGAGGGGTTTATTGCACAAAAACGTCAGGACGCAGGCTCCCGAAGAGGGAAGCCCAACGAATGTCAGATGCAAAGCCCCGCACCTCATTAAGATCATATTGGCATACTCTCCCCAAAAAAAAAGAGCAGACCCCATTGAAGACGAGAGTGAGGTACAACAAGGTTAGCTTTTGCTTTCCATCGCCCTTCTCACGGAACCGTACGTGGACGTTGCCGCTCATACAGCTCCAAGCCAGCAAGCAGTTAGCCTTCCTCTACAAAGAATGGAAGTGTGGATGAATCGACATTAAATAGAGAAATTCGGTTTTTCTTTTCAGCAATAACATGATGAGAGCATCCCTTTCACAAAAACCTACGGACCCCCTTATCCTGCCACTTTCGCACCTTGTGATCTTCTCAAAGATCATTACGAGCCCTCTCCTAGAATGTTTTTGTAGATTCCGAAAATTCCATGGTGGATCAGGACGAGAATGAATCCGGGAATCCAGGACATACTCATCCTGGAGCTTCTGCTCTCCTATGGAGAGGGTTTTTTTTTTATAGATAGAGAGGTAAGTCGAGGGTAGCCTCTCGCTTGACCGATTTCTCAGAGTCGGAGGCAGATCTCTCATCTGATGACCCTGAATAAGAAGGAGCTGCTCTCGATGTGAGATCAGCAGCAAAAGAAACAAGAGGTAGTGCTAACTACCCCAGAGCAGCAGCCCTCAGATAAGCCTTAAAAAAAGCACACACAACGGACCGGACACAAACAAAAGAAAGAAGAAAAGGGTCGACGAAGTTGAGACGATCCTATGTTCGTTTTCGCCCTGCCTCGATGATGCGCTCCTAACTAGCGGAGCTACATACTAGAAAAAGAATCTCTCTATTACTTTAAGAAGAGAATCGTTGGTTTGACCTATACGGACTACGTGGGAAATACGAGATCTAGGCAAGCCGCTACATGTTCTCCCCTTGAACGATACTACTTATCTTCTCTTAGATAGCAGTCGATCGGTTTATGGTCAATCAATTGGTCCGTGGATCTATTCTTCTATATGAGGAATCGCCATTCTCGTAGCACCACCACGACGCCGATTCTCGTTATTTTTCCGAGCCTCCCATGCCGTGACTTCGCTTCGACTTTGAGTATGATGAATGAGTGGAAAGATCTTTATAGAAGTCCCTGTCCGATCCAACCTTAGTATCTATATCTAGAATATATATATTCTATATAAGATAAGGGGGAGAACAGCAAGTTTTTTCTGAAAAAACTTGCTCTTGCTGCTCCCCTAATCCCGCGAGGGACTAAGCGCGAGACGAGCCATAACATAAGGGGCGAGTCTACTCTTCGCAGAATCGACCATAGATATCTTCTTTTTTCAGTATATTTGCATCATGCTTAGCCCCTACTAGTAAGAAGGCGTTCCCGAAAGGGGATGTCTAAGATCCTATGTGTGGCTTAGTAGCGTGTGAACAGAACACATAGCCTAAGCGGAACTCAATATTCAACCAACCCATTTTTTTTAATAGTTAATCAGCTTACTCTCAATAAACCATGTTTAGGTTTTCGTTTTGGGAGATATTGGAACATGCCCGTCGTGTGAATGCGCATACAAATAGGGTCACTATTCGCCTACTACTAATTAGCATTATAAAAGAAGAGCTGCCAGAGAGCGAGGGGGAGTGCAGACACAATTCAGGCAGAGGAAAATCAGCAGCTGCAAGGAGAAGAAAAAAAATCAGCAGCTGGAATTAAGTTAAAGCAAAGGCAGCCGCATGAATTAATCTCCATGATTAGTTTTGTCAATTCTCTTATTCCCAATTCAATTATGTTAGGCTAAATTTTTATTTGGTTGAGGGTGAATTCAAAACCCTAAACATGCTATGCAATTAAATTTAAATTCTATCATTCAATTTATTTAATTGAGATTGTTTATGTTCTTCTATAATTAATGTTCATGGTTTATTCTTGTTTTATTTGAGTGGCCAATTAGATAGGACTTGAATAAATTCTATTGCTAGATTAAAATTCTTGATCCGTAATTGTCTTGATATTTTAATCATTAGTAGCAGGTTGGAATCAGTGATTTCAATTGGAGAACATAACCTAGGTTAAATAATCCGAGCTTGTGTGTTTATTGCCTAGATCAACCTAATATCTTTCTTTGTTTAATGCTTCCATTATCTTAAATTTAAAGAGCTTGTTTTAAATTATTTAATGGTTAGAGATTAGGTGAAGAGCTTGTTTTGCCTAACGACACACTAAGGAAAGATTGAGACTAACAGAGCTTATTGTTGTCTACGGTTGATAGTTTCAATATAAATTGATGATAGAATTGATAGATTATGTGCATGTTTGGTGGTGGCAAATGATCCTTTAACCAAAGTTTTCATCATTATTATTTCTTTCTCTTTTAACTAGAGTTTTTATTAAATTCTTGTTCGTAGTTTTAATTCTTTATTTCTTACTATTTAGTTAAAAATTCATAAACCCCCTTTTTATTTATAATTGGCATTTTCTTTAGTTAGATTAATTTCTATTATTACTACTATTATTTTATTTTAAATCTTGCTTTAGAGTTGATAAATAAATATAACTAGCATAGTCTCTGTGGGATCGATCCTTACTCGCTCTATACTAATTATTTATATTAGTGGTAAGGTTTTAAATTTGGTGCACCTTAACGACACTACCAGCAAACACAGATGCTACAGCAATTAGAATCTCCTTGGTATGCAGACTTTGCTAATTATCTGGTAAGTGGGATGCTACCACCTGAGTTGAAGTTTCAAGAGAAAAAGAAGTTTCTTCATGATGTAAGGAGCTACCAGTGGGATGACCCACATCTATATAAGCTAAGCTCAGATCAAGTAATAAGAAGATGTGTTGCAGCAGACGAAATACCTCAAATATTGGAGTCCTGTCATGCTGTTGTATACGGAGGACATTTTGGGGGGCACAGAACAGTTGGCAAAATTATGCAATCAGGTTATCTCTGGCCCACTATTTTTAAAGATGCTTATGACTTTGTTAAAAGTTGTGACAGATGTCAAAGAACAGGGAACATAACTAGCAGACATGAGATGCCATTGACCAACATACTGGAAGTGGAATTTTTTGATGTTTGGGGCATAGATTTTATGGGACCCTTTCCCCCATCCTTTGGAAACTTATATATCCTGGTTGCTGTAGACTATGTCTCCAGGTGGGTGAAAGCTACAGCAGTACCTACCAATGATGCTAAAACCGTGGTAACATTTCTTCAAAAACATGTTTTCTCCAGGTTTGGCACTCCTAGAGCAATTATTAGTAATGAAGGTACACATTTTTGCAACAAAATCTTTGCTGCAACAATGATGAAATATGGAGTCAGACACAAAGTAGCAACATCATACCACCCACAATCAAATGGTCAAGCTGAAGTCTCCAATAGAGAAATTAAGAAGATCTTAGAAATTGGTCTTTACATTTGCATGACTCTTTATGGGCCTACAGAACAGCATACAAAACTGAATTGTTTATGGCATGTCTCCTTACCGAATTGTTTATGGCAAGGCTTGTCATTTACCCCTGGAGCTTGAGCATAAGGCACACTAGGCACTGAAGAAACTAAATTGGGATATGAATGCTGCGGCAGAACATAGGAAGCTTAAACTTTGTGAGCTTGATGAATTAAGGTTATTTTCATATGAAAATGCTAGAATTTATAAAGAGAGAACAAAACACTAGCATGACAAGCATATTCAACATAGGCAGTTCACCCCTGGTCAATGAGTGTTGCTCCACAATACAAGACTAAGGTTGTTCCCGGGAAAGCTCAAGTCACGATGGTCTGGACCATTTAAGTTGTTAAAATCTTACCCTCATGGAGTTGTTGATCTTTTGGATGAACAAATAGGCCACCAATTCAAGGTTAATGGGCACAGGGTTAAGCATTACATACATCCAGCAGCAGAAGGTTCCAAGGAGGTATTACTCCTCCAAGAACCCAGCTATTGAGCAAAGACAAAAGGTCAGGCTGAAGGACCTTAAATCAAGCGCTTCATGGGAGGCAACCCATTGAGGAACCAGCCACTATAAACCAATTGTGATATCCTTTGGGTTTATAGATCAATATTCCTCTTTACTATTTTCTCGTTAATATTTTCATTATTCGTGTTTTGCCATTTTCATCATTTATTTTTTTTCATTTTGCATTATTGCATTCCCCATTTTCGATTTTATTTAATCTATCTATTTTTATAAATTTAGATTTAATCTTAGTTTGAAATAAAAGCACAACTGGATCTCATGTTGACAAGTGCAAATATCTGGTGGTAGAACTCAGAGGACAACAACCACGTGTCAGATGTTTTGGTATGAATTCTGTGCCCGTTGTTGGAATGAACAAAAGGAGGGCTGCAGCAACAATTTTTCCCGTTACAGTAAATTAAAGGCTGGAGCCTTCACTCACCGTTGGAGATGAAATCTTGATAGATGGACGCTCGGATATGGATAGAAATGGCGTAAACAAATCCCCGAAATCACAGCTTTAATTTCAATAACCGATAATTTTGGGATATGCACACTTAATTCAAATATTTTATTTCCTCAATTATCTCTAATTATTGTAGTTATCCTCACATTACAGTCCATTATAAATAGGAATCACTGTACTCAATGCCCCTGCCACTATTCCCCATCCCCTTCGCAAGTCCAACTCTCCAAGGTCTTAAACTTTTCTTCTCTTGTTATTCTCAGAAACAGTAGCTTCAACCTGTTACTGCTGCAGCAATGCCAAGATACAAGAAGACGGCCAGCCGCCTCAAAGACCCATCACGATTCCAGAGTTACCACGCTGAAGAAAAATTCATAGAGCCGCATCGAATTCTGGAAGAAAAAAGGTTTCAATTTCTAGACCAACTTACTGGAATTGTGAAAACAATTCATAATGCGGCAGCCAAGCGAGGATGGCTAGAGTTTTGCCAACACCCTCGCAATCCTGTGCTACCGGTAGTAAGAAATACTTTTTATAATGCTTTTTATAACTTGGTAAGCCCTGATCAGCACAACATCTGGGTAAGAAATACTCTTGTTCCATTAGACTCTCATGTTATTAATGCTTTTTATAACTTACCTGCTGAGATGACTTGTGAGTACACTAAATTGCGTGATAAGTTAACCCCAAAAAGTGGACTATTATTTTTACAACCTTGACCATCGACGGGGAATCATGGGTTAATGAGGAAGGGCATGTGGTTAACAGGATCGATTTGAAACCTATTGCTAAGGTGTGGGTGAAGTTTTTGAAATCTAGGCTTATACCCACCACTCACACTACTACGGTTTCACAAGAACGATTAGTTTTGTTATATGTCCTTGTTAGAGGACTGCCCATCGATGTGGGTAGCATCATTGCAAAAGAAATTCAAGAGTGTGCGACCAAAACGCACAGAACTGCTGCTCTGATATTTCCTTCACTTGTCACCAGCATTTGTGTAGTTTTAGGTGTTCGTCTTACAGCCAGCGATGAGCATGTCAAAAATGATGGTGCCTTTATGGCATGAACAATTGAAAGAGTTGCTGGTGAGAGTGCTGGAATAACCACTGAACCAGCTGCTGTAACAGGAGCACGACGAACCCTTGGCTTAGAACAGACCATCCAAGCACTCAGCACCAGTATCCACCAGTGTGTGGAAGCTCAGCAAAGGGAAAATGGTCGGTTTTGGAGCTATCTACAACACCTGGATGGACAACTACACCTATTTCCTGACTACATGAAACGCAATTATCAGAACTTCCCTGCTTCCCTACTCCAGCAATACAGTTTTGGCACCAGTACCACAGTTGCTTCCAAATGCATGTGTTTTAAGTATTTGTTTGTGTTTGTGTTGTGTGAAGCTCTATTATCTGTTATTTGTATGGATTTGAAAACCTAATGAAGATAAATTGAGTGCTATTTATGAGAATGCCAAGTAGAGATAGTTATAAATAAAAGTGAATTTATGTCCCAACACGTAGCCCGTGATTGAGTTGTATGAAACTGCTAGAGCAAAACCACTAGGAATAGAAACAAAAGTCCTAAGTTTTGGAGGGAGAAGCATGTTGATTGACTGTAATAGTTATGAAATACAACTTTGCTCCAATGACTTAAGTTGCTGAGTAACTAGATCTGAGTATGCACCCCATATACAGAAGTGTGTAAAAAGGCAGCGAGAGTTATGAGCAGTGCTGTAGTATATATTTGTTATAAAAAAAAAAGAGAGATCTCCACAGGTCAAAGGCATATGTCCGCTGTCTAAGGCATTGAGTAACCAGGTCTGTTCATGAGCCCCATGTTCAACCTTGAGTCAAAGATATCTTGAGATAAGACTATACCGCAGACATTGCTGCAGCACTTCTGATCTGGGCATGGTTTGAGTAATTGGGTGTCATCATTACAAGTGATTGACATTCACATGAAAAATAAATGTTATAGTAAGGAAGTTGATTATCCCCCAGGGTATCAAAGTTAAAGCTATTACAATTTGAAAATGTGGAATTTATGCTACCTTTGTTTAGAATGAAGTAGATCACTGCTGAAATTTCGGCAATCCTTTGGTAATGTTACAACATATCGGGAATTCAATCATAAAGGCAGTACACACACACTAAGGACAGAAAGAAGCTTAAGTCTAGGACTGATCTACTATGGGCATTTTGTATGATGGGGATTACAATATGAAGGTGGAAGAATCTATGCAAAGAAATGTGATAAAAGAACTAAAGTTGTGTGCATGTTTGTCTGCGGGAAATATTGGTATGTGTCAGTACTTGAGGACAAGCAATAGTTCAAGTTTGGGGGTATGATAACTCTAGGAAATGAGAGTTATTACAGCTGTCCTAGACTTAAATAAAGGGCATTTAGAAAGCAAATAATGTGTTTTAATTACATTTTGGTAACCTTTTGCATAAATATTCATTTTAGTTGAGTGATGACAAATTTTGCTTGAATCATAGTAATTTATGTTAAAAACAAATTTTAATTTGTTGTTTTAGATTCATGAAAGGATGCGGAGACAGTAGATGAGAAAGAGGAGCAAAGAAAGAGGAGCAAAAGAAAGAAAGCACAATCGGAAATAATATAAGTGCTGTTGCGGATGTTAGAGCAACCAGTGCTGCAGCGATCTGTGAGTGACGCGGGAGAAAATATAGGCGCGGTCAGCAATTAAGTCACGATCTGCATGTTTCCTAACTTAAACACATGCACGCTCATGGGTTTTGGTTTTAACCTAATGCTGGAATATATATAAAGGAGGCATATATCACAATTAAGGTGGTGGAGAATTACAATCATCAAAACAAAAGAAAATCAATTACAAAGGCGAGAAGAAAGAGAGGATTAAGGAGTGCTGTTCGGTATCGTTGAAAAGCCGAGGAGGATCCATGAACGTTCATCGTGCTCAATCCCATCTTATTTTTCTTCCTTTGATTGATTGGATGTATTCTAGGATTAGTATATTCATGTTTATGTTTTTCATTCAAAATATGAACTAAATTTAAGTGTGGTTAAGTGACAAATAATCCAATGGGTTCTTGATTGTTTCTATACGTTGCTATGATGATGTTGTAGCATTATACTCTAATAGCTTTTACAAACATAATTATTATTTCGGTTGACCACCCATTTAATGGTTTTAGTTAAGATAGAGCAGCAAAAGGGCATGTCTTAGCGGATATTATTGGAGTATTACTTGTTCTTAAGTTGAGTTATCCTAAATCCCATAAGGGTAATACTTGAATTAAGATTTGTGATATCCTAGACATAGGCGTCCACCTTGTAGGGTAGAGAAATTAGAGAACATAAAGCCATATATTAAATTTATGAGCAACTGGTCTTTGTTAGTGGATTTGAGAGTTTGAGATTTCCAACATGCGATAGCTACGGAAGCAGATTTGTTCTACCCAGTGCTGCAGCACTTATCATAAGCAACTGGTGCTAATTCGGTAATCAACAGTCACCCCATTAGGAGAGTTTGATCATTCAACTACTACGTTCTCTATTTGATTCTTAAACACAATTAACTTAGTTTATTTCGTACAAGTAATAGTTTATTTCTACTTCTCATAATCATTGGTTACGGAAGGATAATGTGACAAGTGTTTGTTATAATCTTTAATTGATTGTGTTATTGTGGTTGCTTTAGCATTTTTGAGTAAACATCAATCCCTGTGGAGATGATCTTGAATACTCATTAGTTTATTACTTGTTTTGTCCGCTTGTACTTTGGCATTGATAATAATTAATTGTATAAATTAACCAACAGTACCCTACTTCTGACTTACAGCCACCAATATCTACCGTCTTGTACTGATCCGCCTTTTTTGTGTGATTGACAGCCAAGTCAGTTTCGCTAAGTCTCGTACACCCTCTCAGAATGATTACTGGACAAGGTGGGTCCTTTGCTGATACAGAAATCGGGCAGCTCACCAGTTATAGCACTTAGGCCCTAGCGTGGTCTTTCCACGGATAACAAGTGTTCTGTATCAAGGACCTGGAACTTACTTCTTTACCCATGCTACTAGCCTCTAAGATTCTTTTTCCTTGGTCTCCGTGATTCAATCCTAATAAGGCTAAGCTAAGGAAATAGCAATTAGCACGCAGATTAGATTCAATCAATATCGGACTGAATAAGGAGAATCAAAGGGGAAGTGAGAGGTTCCGAGAGTACTAAGCTACTTTCTCCTACTTGACCAGGAATCCGTGCTTTCGAACATCACTTACGCAATTCTTGTTTGAACTCTTTTTGTTGAAATCCTTAAAAAACAACTAGCTATTAAAGATAGACACTTATCCATCCCGCCATTCCTGAATAAGGAGTGGAGTAAGGGATGACCAAGCCATCGATGAGCTAAACATTAGAATGAGGAAGAAAAATGAAAAGAAAGCGCTTTCTTTGCCTTACGGGGGTCGAGGGCAACATTGTCATTCATCGATCTTCCTCCCATAAATCCTGTTTGATTTGGAAAAATGAGCTTAGGGATGATGGGGGTGGATCGGGCATTCGAAGTGTTTCCAAGAGGAAGAGGTTTTATTTGTATCGAATGTCCCTTATATCTGTTGATAATGGGGTTTGAAGACCTCTAAGGGTGTCTCCTATGCCGCTGCTTTCTTCTTTCCCGAAAGGTCGAACATGGAAACATCTCTTGAAAGCAGGGAGCTGCGGTAGGGCGAATCAACGCTTTCGAGGTACGGGGATGGGCATCTGCAAATGTGTGAAGCGGGTCGGTTTGATTCCTATTCATGGGTTTCAAATGTTGAACGGCAGATCTGTCTGAGTTACTAATTGGGTAGTCTCCTTCTCGTCTTCTATCCGAATGAGAATTTCTAATTGATTAACATAAACTTCAGGAATAATCTTTCTTTCTTGTCCTTTCCTTGCGGATTAGCTATTCATGTCCTTGAGGAACTGGTTAAAGAGCTTTGGCAAGAGCAACTTCAACTTGTGCTTGGGCTTTTACAAGACTTGGCTACGTGGAGTAGACCTCACTCGCTCTTTGGCTCGCTCCTAGCTTTTGTTTACAGCAAACTCTTCAACTTGTTGGGCAGCAGCTGCAAAGCCCTCTCCTTTCAGTCGAGTACTACCAAAGCTTGCTAGCTGTAGCTTTGTACCTTGCTTTAGCTCTAGCTTCCGCACTTCGCTCGGTTACACCAAATAAAATAATGAAGGGAGTCATTTTTAGATCCTCCGAGTGTAAAGCTAGCAACAGAGGTTCCATACGCGAATTTAGATGCATCCCATACACTACCTCGATGAGAATCAATTCCAACAAAGCTGGCCCGTTGGTTGGTTTGTAGCCTCTATAACGAGCACCTGGTCTAGTGGCATACCGTCGAAGTTACATATACTACTCTAGATGCCAGTGGACTCGTCGATCAACCAGTAAAGAGAATAGAAGCATAGATATAGGCAAAGGTGGGAGGGAGAAAGACTATAGGGCTAAGAGGGGCTTGGCATATATTATTAGTTTGATAGGAAGATTGGGCCCACCCCATCTCCTACAGCATTCCCATTCCGGATTCGAGAGTTGGATTCGCCATTCTCCTTTCAGTAATTCGAAGATGACCCTTTTTTTTGAGTTGTTCCTTTTCCAAGTTCTTATTCTTACCCCGCCTCCTCGAAATAGACAAGAAGGACTATAGGTAATAGCCTCTTTGGATTAGAAATAATTTGAGGAGTTGGCGGGTTAAATGGTTTCTTGAGGTAAAGGACCTCCACGTCATAGGGTATGATGAAAAGCGCTCACCAGGATTGTGTTTCTAGGTCGATTGAATAAAAATTTCCCTCTTTGTGATAGCTGAGAAGCTTTCTAAATACTTTTCAGCAAGGGGGGGCAAGGGATTGAATTTCATACGTAGGGAGAGTGTAGTATGAAATTCAGTATTCTAGTCTTAAAATTAAGTTTATATACGAAAGCAAAGACACAATTGGTAATTATTGTATTGCCTTTTTGTTATGGACTGAGTAGTCCACTTCAATAATCCAACAAAACAAAGAGTCCCTTACAAGTTCGATAGCGAGGGGATGAGCTTGAGGATACTACTGCCTTTCCCGGAGTTCTACCTCATAGTCTTGATAGCTCCCTATGAATATTATGTATGGATCAATTGGCCGAGACCACACGAATTAGAAGCAAAGTAGTTGCAAGCAAATAGGAGTTCCAATGTGGATTGCTAGTCCTCTAGGCACCTACAAGGATAAACTCCTCTTGTTTAATTGATCACAAGTCAAGGAGGAAGAAGAATCTCTGGCTGATCCAAGGGAATTTCGTACATTGTATTCATTTGTCAAGCATCCTGACATAAAGGGAACCATCTACTAGCAAGCGAAGTCATCTCGACGATGTAGCACTCTACTAATATCATAATCTTTAGTCAGAATTTTTTAAAAGGAAGAAAGGGTCCCGAAGTGTACATAGGGATTCTCAACTCTTCGATTGTGGTAGAGTAGAAAGGGTCCATGAAAAGTCCGTCGAACCACCACCCCAAAAAAAGAATGCAATGACCCCTTCAGATCGAAAATGAATCTTATAATTGCAGTTGCATTATGCCAGCAATCAAGATATCAACCACATAAATTGGTAGGAGAATGGTTATGGACCCATGATGACGAGTAGTAAGTGATGAGTCAGACTTAGAAAATCTTAGGCCATACTAAATGTTGATCAGTGAAGACAAGAAAGCTTTTAAGTGTAGATGACTACTTGTACTTGAAATTCCATTCCTTTATCAGGTGGGAGGGTTTAGAGCCAGTTAAGCCAATAGCATATCTAGCAACAACTTCAGTAACACTAGCTACATCAGTAGATCATTGATTAGCATACCTCCTCTAAATAGTTTACGTGGACCTTAGTTTCTATTACTATTAATTAGAATTAATCCAGTAATGCAGACAGCCTTTACTCTCTTAAAGAGCAGGGGTTTTAGGGTTTAGCCTCAACTCATTTAATGAATGTTGTTTCATACACCACACGGATGAATCCTACTCTATATTTTCCAACAATTGAATGGGAACAGTCATTTGTCTAAAGAGAAATAGACGTATAGTAGCTCTCTCTCATAACAGAATGAAAGCAAGCAAGAACGAAATGAGCGCTTACCCTATCGACCGAATGACCGAAGCTACTATCCGCAAATAATTAACTCCTAAACTCAAGAACTACAGGAAAAGTAATCTACGGAGCTACCCTCCTGTTATGCGCCAATGCTTGAACAAGGCCGTTGACCTTTACCAAAAGAAAGAAGAGCTATTAGCCAATTTCCTATAGTTGGCCGATACAGCTCGACCGATTGAGATAGGGCAGATGCAACCGATGGAAGGGATCTAATTTGAAAAAGGAAGTCATTTGTGGACTGATTCCGACCGTTTACCAGAAGACAAGTGATTCGCGGTATGGCTTCAGAAAAGGTACTAATTATACAAATATCATTTAACGAATTGCCCGATTGCCAATTCACTTCGCCTACCTATCCCCAATCACACAGGAATGTTCACTTTGCTGCCTACCAATGATGCCTTTCACTTTCAGACAGTTCCCCGTGCATCAAAATACTTCACCTATAAAGTCAAGATAAGGAGAGGTGGCCTACGATTAGGGAATGTGTTTATTGTTAGAATTGGCCGTAGAGAGAGCGCTTATCCCTTCCCTCAGAAGAGAAGGAGAGCTACCATTTGATAGTATACGAGTAGGAGTCAAAATCCAAGCACTCTTAGCTCAGAAACCACACACAGACAAACACATGGAGGCCAATCCAACTCATAAATCATAGACTAACAAATATATATGACATACACTTCCTGCGCCAAGTTTTCATCTTAATCAATTAAAGCAGTTTGTAAAATGGTACTTTTATTTCTACAACAAGTAACATTAGTTTTTCTTATCATACACTTTTATGAATGAATGAATCAACAAAATTATACTCCTCTGTATCTTCGAAGACAGAAGTACACAACACAGGAAGAACCCAAAAAAGCGGAAGAGGAAATGCTGGTAGATGGCTAGCAGATTAGCAGCAAAGTAAGCTTCTTGTTCCTTCTGGCACAACAGGGTAAGTTAGGAGAAATATCAGTAGCTTGACTCGAAGAGGAGAGGGTGGGATCAGGCATCTGTTAGGCATTAGGGACAGCGAGAAATTTCTCACAGAGATAACTCACATATGAAAGAAAGGATAATGCGCTTCTAAGGCAGTTTATGCTTCTAGCACGAAAGCAGACAACGCAATGAGGGAGCTCGGGCTAAATACAGCCCACCTAACAGCAGCTATCAAGGCTATAGGTGTGAAAGAAAAGCGAGCAGGGAATTTGGCATCATATCGGTTAGCGGAGCCTGCCTCAAGGAAGAGCTTTGAACCTACTTTCAAATGAAGTTTCGTTCCGAGGAGTAATATCAAGTAATCTGATGATCCGGCCTTTGTGGCCTGGTTAAAGAGTTTCCTGAATGGAATAAGCATTCAACCCCGTTCCTAAATAAAGAAAGTAAGACAAGCCAAGGAAGTGAAACTTATACTTATATCTTTCTTCGTGCTCTTTTCGTGGAATGCCCGACTTTAACGCCCCTTTCGGACTCATTTTGAAGCTTGCATTTTCAGTTGGTACAGATCTTGTCAACCTAGTTGACTCAAAAATAGTTGCTGTTTCAGCTTTTACCTCTTCTTGTGCCCTTTGGGCTGTCATCGGGATGATATAAGCCTCCTACTCTTCTTAATTTAATGTGGCAAAGCCAGATGCCTCTTCATAAGGTAACCGATTCTATGGCCATTCTCTAAGAGAAATCTTTTTTCATACTTCGTACGCATCTTTCAGACTTGCGGGGCTGCTTTCTCTATCGATCTTTTGTTTGTGGGCTTTCATCCATCGCTCTTATTGAGAGCGCCCGTGGTGCGTGGGCGGATGACGACGATCAGAGTAAGCACTATTTGTATGTTACACCCAAAGAGAAGGAAACCTAAACTCAAGTCCAACACAAGCCTGCGATTAATCAAGTGAGTAAGAGCAGGTCCAAGTGGTAGCCATTTGTCGCAAAGGTCAGGTCGTCGAAGAAGCAAGTGGTAGGCATTTGTGCTTCTCAAATTGCATATAGCACGAACGACTATGAGTCCGTGGGCTTTCTTGGTGAAGAGTTTTCGGGGTTCAGGGAGTTTATTCCATTGGAAAGAAAATAAATAGAGTTTAAGTTGGTGGGCTAACCACCTATTAAGTCTCGTACCTTGCAAAGGTAGATAGAGTACCCATGCCCCACCAGGCAAAAGGTAATCAAGAGTAATGGACATGAGATAGCCTTGCATTGACAGGAGGCATAGTAGGAGTGAGACAGCTACTAATAAGAAGAGACGAGTGTGATATCCACTGATAAGGCTGAGCAAGACACAATGGATGTAGGTAAGCATTTATCGGCAACAAGCTAGGCTTCAATAACAGCTTATCCCTGAGTTGACCTGGGATAATTGGCATATTCCTGCTTTCAGAGGTGAGAGAGATTGTTCCCATTCAAGTGGGAGTTAGATCGACTTCTCATTCTAAGGCTGTTGAACCATTATACGTTGTAGTAGTTGGTCCAATGCCAGAAACAGTGGGGTTGTTTGATCCACTGGGACAATTGAAGTTCATTGTGGGCGCTCATAGGTTAGGAGCTAATCGGCTAGGGAGGCTAGGGAATAATAAGTGTACTTTGACGAGTAAAAAGCGGCTAAGCTAGTGACTTAGGCAGAAAAGCATACCGTTAAAAGGCAGAAAAGAAGCTCTCCTAGTCATTGAATCTCAAAAATAATAGACCGGTGGGTGGAACCTCCCGAAAGCCGTCGTTAACGCTCACTTCTTTTATTCCCAGGCAGGCTTGCAGTCGTTTCTAAAAGTCCCGAACAAACATGCGACCAACCTCTTAGGATCTCAGACAGGCAGGGGGAGCTTTAACCAAAGATAGGCAAGGCAATTTGCCTTTTAGCAGACAAATTCCTACTATCACTGAGGGGGGTCAACTTGCTTATCATGATTCAGTGTCTAACCTCTTAGGGGCTTACTCCTTCATTCCAGATGAATCTAGCTAGATGGATGCACGAGTGGTTGTTGAAGTCTTTGTCGTTGATCTTTAGGTATGTGTCAGCAGTGCCTTTGAATTTCGATCGAAGACTGTATTTCAGAGTGGAGGTCCAAACCTTGACCTTGAACCAGCATTCCCGTGATCAGTTCGATAGATATGATCAAGAGGCTATGGCTTGAGAGAGTTTTTTTTCATACTATAATGGAGGAATGGCAGGCATCCCTCATATACTAATAGATGCGATCGAAACTCTATGTTCCTCTGGGAAGCGGGACTGCGATTAGAGAGCCCTTTGTGCTTATATGGGTTGATTATAGTACGGTTTCTATTGTAACCGCTAACGAACGAGTTCTTTTGCTTCGATTTCATGAAAAGCTGGGATACCCAGTTCCGGTACCATACCAACCATATATAGGATACC
>MKYO02030245.1:97935-116134 GCA_002013955.2 Citrus medica | reverse complement strand
TACACGTGCG
The DNA here is from genome assembly GCA_002013955.2 of Citrus medica. Classification (NCBI taxonomy): domain Eukaryota; kingdom Viridiplantae; phylum Streptophyta; class Magnoliopsida; order Sapindales; family Rutaceae; genus Citrus; species Citrus medica. The sequence goes on along the minus strand of MKYO02030245.1, from coordinate 116,124 downwards.
TTGCACGTGAATCAGCTGAATGAAAAGGCGCTACGGCCGTTACAGGAAGCGGGAAGGACCTGTCTGGTAAGTGGGGGACCTTTCCATATCCATTGTGAGCTGTATAAAAAGCTTTAGTTGATGTTTGGTTCGAAGAAAAGAGAGGAGAGTAAAAGAATGGAATGGAGAGGAAGAAAGAAGAAAAAAATAAAGAAAAGTAGTGAAATTAAATTTTATTGTTTGATTTAATATAGAATTTGATGAGAAAATGAATTATAATTTTTTTCTTTAAACAAATTTATCCTTCACCTTAAATATTAAATTATATATATATATAAATAAAATAAAATGGTGGTTTGGTGGCCGGCAGTGGAAGTCCGTCGGAGGTCCGACGGTGGTCCGGCAAAGTTTGACGGTGGTCCGATGAGGTCCGGCCACCTTCCGATGGAGGTCCAATTATAATATTAAACCAATAAAATAAAATTATAAATAATAATTATTAATGACATTAAATAAGTTAAAAAATCGAAAGGTAATTTTGAAATTTTTAATTTTTAATATAAGAGGAATTTAAATTATTCGCTACTTAGTATGAAAAATTTTACATTATAATGGATATTAAATTCTAATGAAAATTAAATTCTTAGACATTTTGTCAAATCAAACAATGAAAATAAAAAGAGAATTTAAATTACTTTTCTCTCTTATACTCTCCTCCCAACCAAACACCACCTTAGAGGCTGGAGCTGGGTTCATTCTGTAGCCTGTGAAAATTCCTTCACCGTTGTAAATTGTTCTTGTTCAAGAGGACGCTGGCAGTTTGAAGCTTGTGTGCCAACAAAATAATTTCCCTGCTTCCAAATTGCAGAGGTGTTCGGTATCAACGCCCCGGCATCAATCTGTTTTTGGAGACCACAAATGAATGGCATGCACTAACTCCCTGAATATGTTTGCGGGATTTAAAGGCTTGGGAGCATAAGTGCCCGAGCTTCAAATTCGCCAGGCATTGGAAAGCATACGGAAGCTGTTGAAACCACCCGAAATTGTCCCAAAGCTTCATTATCGAACTAGACATTGGAAAGCATACAAAAGCAAATGAATGGCATGCACTAGGTTCTTTAGTTTAAAAGCCCCAAAGCTTCAGTATCGAACTAGTCCAGTATGCCCTCAGCATCATAAGCCAAGTCCGGGAGATTGTCCAGCCACAATTTCAGTCTCACTCGTTAGTTCCTTCTCCTCTGCGTCCCTCAGGACAGCCTAAATCATCTTCAAAGTGTTTTCCAACTTCTTTAGCTCAGAATCAACCCCTCCTCGAAGTTAACTGACAAAGTTGACCAAATCACGGGAAGCCAGCTTGTCAAAGAAAGCCTGAAAGAAAGCTAAGAGTCAGAGCTCTGCCATGGAAAACCGAATCAAATGGGAAAGAGAGAGCATGCAGAAAAAAAAAAATTGTTGAATTATGGAAACAAGAAGTCCAAAGCCCGAGAGGAATTAATAAGATTGAACACCGTGTGGACTCCGCAAGCTGCAGCTGCCCTACAAAATTAAATAATTCAGTGCCCCTTTTGTGAATAATTACATATGACCTTAGCATAAAGTATATATAAATAGAGTTACGGTCAGTGCGACTGACTCACCTACTCTTTGTACATTAGACATGTGTTCATTACTCTTTCTTTCTTCAAATCACATAAAATAACTGTCTCATTATCAATAAAATATTTAATTATATATTTTATCCATTATTTTCAATGAAATTACACTTAAATTGCCACCTTACTTCTTTATTTATTTTTTCTACTTAATTACCCCTCAAGTATGAGTCCTTTTTTTTTTACTAAAAGATTCTAACAAATCATATATAGAGCAAATGCACACCTGCACTTCAACAGTTCAATAGAAACAATTTCAATTTACTAACTTCTTTGTATATGAAAAACTGAATTTTTACAAAATAAATACATAAATTTTTGCTACATAACATGACCATCACACATTATCATTAACAAAACGTAATATTCAACATTTACATTTCAATTTAGTTCTAATTGATACGTCATTCATTTATTATATAATAAAGTAATAATTTTATAAATCATAAAATATACCATCTAATAAATAAGTGACACATAAAATTAAGACTCAAATACAAGAATGCCAACATTATTGATAAAATACATTTTGAACACTGTATTTTATTAAAAAATAAAGAAATCTTTCGTTAAACTAATACTAAGAACAATTTAACATTACTATATAATTTTTAATTACTCTTACTGCTCATTTAAACCACTCACTCAGCACACAATTGAACACTAATATTTTTCTTCTCAACATCAAATCTACTTCATCATAAGAAATAAAGAAAATAGAGAACTTTAACAAATATTCACCATGAAATAATATTTTCAAGATGTGAACAGATTAGCATTGCTTGACAACAATTTCCTCAACAATATTAAGAAAGCTCTTCTTTGACGCACAAGTACAATGACAGCAAAGCATCAGTGGAGAGTAGCCAGTAGCCACACAACTCAAGCATTTTAACAATGGAATCAGTCAGAATCAAGTTCAGTTCTATATGTACACTTTGAACAAGACTTAGCACAGAAGTTTTATCTAAATCCATGAGCAAAAGAAGTCAGACGACGACAAATTAGAGTTTAGAATCTCTTGCATCACAGCCGAAACCTCTGGCCCAGAGGACACCGCACAATTTTATCACGATTAATCTCCCACTGAGCCAAGTCACTTTTTTATAACCCATTGAAAAACAGAAGCTAATGATGTTTCCTGATACTGAAATGAAATTTTGTAGTTTTGTTAATACGCTATACAGAAATGGCAATGAACAAACAATGGCCATGGGTTTCGTATCCTCAGTCAGCCTCGTCCCAAGCTACTTCCATCGTTCTACTACTTGTCATCCTTTTTAGTAGGCATTTCTAGGTGCAATGCACATTGCCATTAGCTCTTGAAAGAGCAGCTTACATGCATACGGGATGTGGATCTGCCAACACAAGCACAAGCCCATAAAAATGTAAAACCTAGCAAACGGTATCATATACGTATTTTGTATAAAAAGCAAAAGAGGTGCGCTAACTAGAAAAGATTAAAAAAGAAACATCTGAACAATATTAGTTCTTTCCTGGCAACCTTTGCACAAAAACTTCCAGTTATTCAGGTCTGCAATAGCCATCAACCCACAATGCTCACGGACGTGGACTCGGTATGGATCACTTTGCACAAATAATCTCTCCTTGAGAACGCAAACAGCACCATGAGCTCGTACAATCTCATTCCATTTCTCCAAATCGATAGCCACCACCATGAGACTGCCCTTGAAGAGGTTGTCTTGTGAAGGTGTCCGACGTGCCCCGAGCACAGGAATGGATTTTATCTTCAACCATATGCTTCAGTCTTTGATTATACCTGGGGCTCAAAAAGAGTTTGGAACCAGTCGCTTGCCAGTGTGGCCATTATACATGGTCTCAGGCCTATGCTTTTGATACCCACACTTGTGTAGAGCTTGGATGATATCGCCCTCCTAAAACAACAAACAAGTTTTGGTAGATCGAAAATTTTCAATTAACAGCAAACAAATCAAAATCAAATTCTACTTGTGGTGATTCTATTTCAAGGATTGTCAAATTAACAAAGCCTTCAACTAAATAACTCAAAATCTAAAACTTAAAAAATTTGAAACATACAGAGACGTGTAAAAGGTGTAGCATCCGTAGAAAGTCTGGTCGCATCGCATTAGTTTTTCATTTGAGCTACTGCAACCTTACACAAAATACACTCAATCAGCCGGCCAAGAGTCATCAGAGAGGGAACGTCACATGAATTTTGTTGTAGGACATTATTTTAGGTAATTTAGGATACCAGAATAGTTATTGTTTTAAGATTTTCTATTTTAGTTTGAGTCAATTATTGTATGTATCTTAATCTTTTATTTTCATTATAATTATAATTTAGTTTCTCATTTTAAAATTAGCTTAGGGATTTATTTTCATTATAATTGTGATTTAGTTTTCTTTTTTCACTACAAGAATTATATTCTTTCGCGACCATATTTTCTGTGACGATATAATTTTTGTCACAGAATGTCACTTTTTACGACCATAGGCAATCTCGTCGCTAAATGTCTTGTTTTTCTGTAACCAAAATTAAGTTCATCACAAAAACTCACTTTTTGCGACCAAACACAATTTTCGTCGCAAAAGCATTTGCCAATTATATTTACTTTTAATTTATTTGCGACCAAAAAAATTGTCGTCACAAATTCTATACTTTCAGCGACCACTTCAAGATTTCGTCGCAAAAAAGAAAGTGATAAAAATAATGTACGACTTCCTTTTTGTGACAAAACTAAATTTTCGTCTCAAAATATCTACTTTTTGCGACCCCTTTCAAGTTGTCGCAAAAAGTCGAAAGATTTTGGCGGGTAATCTACCGCCAACCAAATAATAAAAAAGATATTTATAATACGTTTTGCGACAAATAATTATTTGGTCGCTAAAAATGAAATATTTTGGCGGAAATTGAACCGCCTTATACAATTAAACTCAATTTGAACAAGTTTTTGCGACCAAATTTAAACGTGGTCGCAAAAGACAAGCATGTTATATATATTTGTATTATTCTTCTCTCTTTCATTTTTATCTCTAAGTTCTCTCACTCTTATAATTCTCATTCCCTTGTTCTCACTCTATCTTCCTAGCTTATTTTCCTTACAAACTTTTTTTCTTGGTTACATAATTTTATTTAATTATCATGTGTAGAAGTTAACTAACCTTTGTGCTTTTTTTTTGTAGAAATTAAATATTGAAGATCATATACAAAGAGGTGAAGAAAATCAAGATGCAAGGAGGTGAAGAAAATCAAGAAATTTATGAATAAATATAGTTGTTCCAAATATTACAATGTTATTTGAAGATCATTATGTAATTGTTCCAAGTGTTACAATTATGTAATTGTTCCAAGTGTTACAATTATGTAATTGTTCTAAATAATGTAATTTCATTTGCAAAATTTTTTGTGTTTTTTTTTTATCAATAATAACTTTTAATTTAATTTTTCTACTTTCATGAAGTTGGTTATAATTGTCTTAATTATTAAAGAAAAATTAAATAAATTATAATTTTATAAAATTATAATTAAAACATAATATTATATTTAAATTTTTTGCAACCAGCCTTACCTTGAAAATAATTAATCTACGACCAAAATTGCTCATCGTAGAAAACATGATTTTGCGACAGCTAAATTTTGTCTCAGAAACATGAAAACCGCGACCAATAGTTATTGGTCATAGAAAACTTATCAGCGACCAATTAAGTAGCCGCAAAATATAACAATTGACAAAAGATGAATTAATCTATGACGATGTATTTTGGTCACAGAAAGCCATTATCAGTGACGAATTTAACGATTGGTCGCGGAAAAGATTCCTCGACAGACATAATGTGGCGAGTTTACGACAACCATTTTTTGGTCGTAGATCAGTTTTAGCGACCAAAATTATATATTCTGCGACCAGTGTTTTGGTCGCAAATGACGGCATTTCTACTAGTAATTTGAGTTAACTTAGGAAAGTGCGTTTCTATTATAAATAGAGAGGTCTTATAATTATTTTCATAACTTCAGATTCAATTATTTAATAAAATTCCCTCTTTATAATTTCCTTTGGAATTATCTATCAAACTCTCTCTTATAGAGTCGTTTGGATTCAAGCGTTACCTAATCACGCTTTACGCGTTATTAAAAATCTCATTGAGTCGTTTGAGTTAGAATGATATCTAATCATGCTTCAATTAGAGTGTAGTCTAATCTCGTTGACTTGATCCAGTACTAGAACGATATCTAGTGTTTTCTATCCAATCAATTGCACTTCCATTACACTGCTCCATCAATTGGTATCAGAGCGGTTCTATGCCAATTGCACAGCTTTCCTGGCTACCCATATCCATCCCCCACCAAATCTATCACTGGTTATTAAAAAAAAACAGCAAAAAAAAATCCAAAAATCCCAAAAAAAAAATTTGAAAACCCTAGTCGCCACATCCACCTCCACAGCCGCCACCTACCACTGTCGATCGGCCAACCACCGCCACCACCAAACTTGCCGGCCACCGTTGACCAAAAGTTGACCAGCTTCAATCCTGAATCGTCATCCATAGCCACAACACGCAACACCCACGCGCGCATTCTCCACACACGCGCCACCATCGATTTCGTTGCCCCATCATCGACCACACCCATCATCAAACTCCACTATGGCTGCTCGTTAAGTCCTAACCACCATTGAGTTTGATTAATCGTCGTAAGCTCCTCCACAATCCAAGCACCACAACCGCCACTTCAAGTCAGTTTTCTGGCCAACACATTGTGAATCCGACCAATCATCAGCCACTATCGTGTTCCTCACTATCAAATCCTTCAGATCCATCCATCTTTGACCTATTTTCCAGTCACCGTCGCTGGTAAGTCGGTAACCTATATTTTGTTTATTTACAAGTTTTGAATAATATTTTCTTTATTTATAGTTTTGCCATTGTGTGGAAACTTAAATGGAAAACCACCATCCTTGCCCGCCTATTTATCATGTGCCGATATTATTTGCATACACTCGTCCAAACCAATTTCTTGATTGGCTGGACAAGGTTGAGCACTGGTTTCTATTTTGGCGCACTCCTAATTAAGAGCAAGTTTCATTTGCTGCTAGTAGATTAAGCATAAGTGTTTTAGAGTGGTGGCATGAGTTGCAAACTTCTCAACTTGACCAAGGTAAATGCAAAGTTCAATCATGGAACCGAATGAAGCGTATTTTACGATATGAGTTTATCCCTCTTGATTATTGTTTGGTACAACAAAGTACATGATCCATTTATGCTTATGCTTATGAGTTTGAACAATTTTATGGATGAAAATATTACTATGAACTTGAAGAGAATACAACTACAAGATTTGTGAAAGGGCTTGATTTACATGTTCAAGAAAGGATGCCTACATACACTGTCCATAATTTACAATAAGCAATTCATTTAGCCAAGCACATTGAATCACAAATTGAGTCCCAACGACAAAGAAACTTTGATGATGTGAATAAGAAACTTGACGAAGTTCAGGATTTAATCAAGGAATGATGTGTCTCTATGAAAGTGCTGAGAGATGTACCAATGAGTTCCCCTATCGTTGAGGAAGAAGTCTAGCGTGAGATACCGTAGGAAAAAGTACAATTTATTATTGATTTAAAGTTTCAATCTGACAAGTTTTCTGAGAATGCACATGATGTTTCCTTAAAAAAGAAGACAAGTGTTGAAGATGATGAAATACTTGACCTATCTAAATTTTTTTAAGGAAGAACAACCTCATCTTGATTTAAGCAGCGAGCCTAATAGTATAATCAAGGTTGTGCCACAAAATCAAGTTGAAGAAGTTGCAATAATTGAAAATGGTTCTACCTATTCACACTGAAGACATGAAGATTGTGCTTAAAGAAGATTTGATTGAAAAGGTGAAATTTAGTGGAGAGAGCATTTAGCGAGAATTGGGGAAGGGTAAGAGTTATTTGATCGTTGTTCGTTTTTTTAAGTCTTCATCACCTGGAAAAATGTACAAGCAAAGGAAATTGATGAAATATGGATTCTTCAAAGTTTCAAAAAAGAGTGATGAGAAGGACAATAAGTTCAAATTACAAGATTAATTGCTCCTACACTACAAGTTTCATCCTCTAGATTATATTCAAACTTGAGGACGAGTGTCTTTTAAGAGGGGGAGAATGATGTAGGACGTTATTTTAGGTAATATAGGATTCTAGAATATTTATTGTTTTAGGATTTTCTATTTTAGTTTGAGTCAATTATGGTATGTATCGTAGTCTTTCATTTTGATTATAATTGTGATTTAATTTCCCATTTTAAAGTTAGCTTAGTGATTTATTTTGATTATAATTATGATTTAGTTTCCCTCTTTAAGTTAACTTTGGGAAGTGTGTTTCCTCTATTATAAATAGAGAGGTCTTGTAATTATTTTCATAACTTCATATTCGATTATTTAATAAAATTACCTCTTTTATAATCCCCTCTAGAATTATCTATCAAAATCTCTCTTATAGAGTCGTTTAGATTAGAACATCATCTAATTTCGCTTTACGTGTTATTAAAAATCTCATTTAGTCGTTTATGTTAGAATGATATCTAATCACGCCTCGATTAGAGCGTAGTCTAATTGCGTTGGCTTGGTCCAGTACTGGAACGATATCTAGTGTATTCTATCCAATCAATTCCGCTTTTGTTATGCTGCTCCATTAGATTTACAATGATATCAGGGGTGATGCCTTCCAATGTCCATGCCATGTCTTCCTAGTTGTATGTCATCCCAATTGTTCCCTTCCGAACGTGCAGACTATTAAACTTATCTCTAATATAGGGTATCCAGACAATTTTGATCATAACTTTCACAGACCCGAACTCCCCATCAGCATTCGTTAGCAAAACCTATAAAGTTTAAAACACCTTCAATTATGAATGTAACTTTTCTGACACTACATAGCTAAATTTATAAAAATGAAATAAATAACATGTAAAAATGCAAGTAAAATTGGAACATAAATAGTACTCGATCTACTACATAAATATTACTCGATCTGCTATCCCTGTTTCACTAGAAGGTAAGCTTGTTCGAAGGTCACGTCTGGTGTAGATAGATGTCTGTTGATCCAGAGCAATAGGAGAAGTCTTTCCAACGATCACATCTCCTTCAGAAACTCTTGTTCCCTAAGGAAACAAAAATAACGAATCAATTTAAGAAAAGAATGAGTTTCTTCAAGAAAGAGCAAGACGAAATAGAAATCAACTTTAAATATATACCACTAGGAGGCACAAGACCATCATCATCCAATTTATCATAATTACCATGATGTATGTCCTACAAAAAAAAATTCCTATCTACATCCAATATTTCAAGCAAACAATAACCAACACTCCACCAGCATCCTGAATTTAGCTCATAGTATTAGATTTATTCAGACAATATTTCATCCAAACAATAACTACCAGTGTCTTAATTTTAGTATTCGCCCTTATATTCGATGGAGCCAGACACCCAAATTGTTGTTCTCTAATAGTGCTCATCCCTTTCTCCTTATCCCTGTCAATATAGGAGAAATTTAATAAAGTATATCTCAAAGAAAATAAAACAAACTGAATCAAGCATATATTTAATTATTAACATTAGAAAGTTTACATTTAATAAATTTTTAATTATCATTTTTAATTTACAGTGTTGATAACACTATTACATTAATAAATCCCTAAACTATTTTACAAATGATTAATTTTTATTTATTTTTAACTGCACTTTTTTTTTGTGTTTCGTAGGTAAGTCCCTAAAATCATGATGCTTGGATTAGGAAAATGGACGTGAAATTTGGATCCCATAAGCTCAAAAGTTGTTGGAGATTTTGTAGCCGTTTGATCTGGCATTATTGCTGAACGATTGAGATCATGTCGCGTGTCTAAGCTCACGTACACCATGTTGTGCTTGATTTTGCACACAAAATTTTGGTAGATCAACTACCTTAACAAATTAGCTCAGCCGCATTGACAAATTAGCAGAAGGAGCGACAAATTAGCTCAACTCCCCCTTTGACTTCAATTATAGCCATTGATTATTGCTTCGGAAAGAAGTGGAAGAGCCAGCAATAAAGCATCATGTGTTGATACAAAGACTTATAACGGAAGAAAAGTCATCAAAAGGATCCTGGCTTATGTCGGATACCCTATGTATTCTGAAGAGTACTTGGGGTATGCTATGCAAGGGTAGGAAGGTTAGGAAAATATTAAAAAAAGTGACATGTGATAAAGGAGACCTTATCCTAAAATGATTGGTGGATTTTTTTGGCAAATAAGAAATCAATAAAGGAATATTGTGTTGGAAAAGAAGACGCAACGACTTGTTACACCTGCAAATAAGACAAAAAAGTAGTTACCAAGACAGTTAGGACCACCTATCCTCACCTACCATGCCTGCAAGTTCCCAACAGCCTTAGTAGAGGTATGAGGGACCACCCCTCTACACCCAACACGTGTGTGCGCCTCAAACTTGTTTTCCATGCTTATTCTAAAATACCCAAATTGTCACATGTATAAAGGACAAAAATATTTTTGCCACGACAATAAGGAACACGAACAAAATAACATCAGGTCGCATGGCAACCGGAGTACTCTTTATAAAATACTTAGGTTTTATTTTTATGACACACAACCAATACACACACATACCACTAAGGCTTATATTCTTTTCAATCTCTAGCCACTATTATTGAGACTTTGCAAGCTCTCGAACATGAGGTAACCCAACTCTCACTTCAGAGTTAGAGTGTGGTCGCCATCCATCCTGCCTCTACCTTTGACATTTTCTTCATTGTTTTGCAGGTCTAAGGTGAGCTCTGTGAGTCCAGTTTTGAACCTCTCGCCATTTCTGCCACCTTCTTACCCTTCTTTCTTCCCTAGAAAGACCAAAATAACACGCACACTCTGACTAAGCAAGGCACCTTACATCCCAATAAAAATAAATACATTGTTTTTAGCTAGGTTTTGTTGTTTCTATTCACATACCCAAAATCTACTAAAAATAATTATGTTAAATCTAACGATCCATAATGATTGCAAATTTTAGACCTTTGGATTATACTATTAAATCTCATCTAAATGGTGGTGATTGTAAGCTCACCAAAATATTATGTAAACACCCACATCTGATCACCAAATTTTGCCTATAAAAAGGTAAGAGCTCTTCTAATTGAGGGTGTGCTAGATTTTTGGAGAAAGAAGAAAATGAGAGAGAATTTATGGTGGATTTTAGGGATGCGTATTTTGGTGTGAATGTAGAGTGAATTTAAGGACAAAAATCTCTTTCCTTTCATTTATTTTTCAATTTTCTTGTATTGTAGTTTACAAAGTTTATTAAATAAAATGAGTGTTTTCCTTTTAAATATGAGTGGCTAAATTTTATAAGCTGAGGTGAAAAAGATAGCTCAAGGATTCAAATTATGGAATTAATTACTCTCTCAAGTGAGCTTAAATTTATTTTAGTTGTTAAATGTTTATAATTTGTATTTTTTTCTTTACTAATTACTTTTATGTCATGCTAATTTATAGATCTAGATCTCCTTGGATTGATATGGATCTTTTGACATAATGTTGATACTCCAATATAGCTGTGGCACATTAGGTACTTGATCCCATATTTATCCATACAAATGGTCAATTAAGAATTAAATGGCATAACAATTAACCGGCTGAAGAAATACAAAATATAAATATGAGAGAGTATTACGAGCATGATTTGAAAACCGACAGTGGATTTCGTAACCACAACATTATTTCTAGATTGATCTCTATTAATTTCTTTTTCTGTAATTATTATTTTTTAATAATTGACTACTAGATTTATAGATTCCTTGTGGATCGACCCCAACTCACTGGATTATATTATAATTAGACACTTTTATACTTGGGAGTAATCAATAATTTTGAGTCGTGTTAATTAAGATGCAAAATGTCTCAACTATAGGTTACCTAAAAGTATGGAAGGAAAGAGATCAAAATAATGCTCAATCTACTGATGAATGGTTCATAACAACAAAACTTCCTTGATGATAGCCACTATAACAGGCAATAGTGACAATTACATTCTAATGCCAATAACAGAGACAAAAAGATTATGAGAAAACTTTGATCATAAGGAGCAACAATAAAACAACATTAAATTCTATACTCACCACACCAGTAGGAAGTTGGTTAAATTGAAGGAGTTTTATAGCTTTCCCAGCAAGTAGAGGTTTCTGAGGGTAGTAGAGAACATAGGCTAAAGCATCCTAAATCATTTAAAGGAAAAATAAAATCATTATATATGACATGTTGAAAATGAACTTCCAATCACAAAAAATTGAAACCAAATACGGTACCATATGTCATTGGTAGTTTGCAGCATAGATTCCAATTACTTGCTTGCTCATTGCAGCTTGAAACACATTACATGGGGGACTAAAAGCAAACCCCCCAAAAAAAAAAGAAAAAAAATTGGTGAGATTGAGTCAATAGATAAACATATTTTACTAGATAAATGTCATTAGCACGATGCACCTGATTATGGTTCGGAAATGGTATAACTGAAGCATAAGCTCCCAATATCAAGGATGGATGAATCTTATAATGCGTGTAAGCATTAGAAGTAGCCTAATTTGGACGAAGCCTTGCATTTACAACTTCCGGAAGCAAATTTGTGTTAATTAAATTTTTAGCAAGTTAAAAATTACGTCTCACAATAATGGGTTTTCGACCAACCAATACCATTTTATTCACATTGATTGTCATGCAAATCATTATGGTTTCTTTTTCTTGTGGATCAATATATTCTATAAACCCCTTTTTTAGAAAGGTTACACTAACAACCATCTTCGGAAGATTTCTGGAAGATTAACAAGATAAAAGTCATGTAACTGCAGAAAAGACAAATCATTAATAAAAGAGAGAGAGAGAGAGAACTATTTGGCTAACCTTGTCATAGAGGGTGTCGATATCTTTTTTCTTTTTAAGAAGTCTTTGATTCTGGACAATAAGCAATGGATGAAAACAACGGCCAAAATCCGTGTATATACGAAATTCTTTTGAATGGATATCCCTAGAAACCCCAATTGCAGCATTTATAAAGTCCTGCACATGGGTAGAGAAACAAAATAGTTTAGAAAAAGGCATAAATAATGCTAAAGAAAGTTTAGAGTACACCAATCTGTTTGCCAACTTTTAATATAGAGGTTTCCTTATGAATAGATGAAATAGAAGTATAATGACATTGATAATCTTATGAAATGAGAGTTATCATGACACTTTTAGACTTAAATCATGATTACTTTGAGAGTAAATGATATGTTTTTATTGCATTTTAGTTTTATTTTGTATGAATAACCATTTTAGTTTATTTTTAATAAATTATGTTGTTTTAGAATAACTGTGTGCTTAGATTGTGAATAATTGTAGGTGATTGAGAGCTCAAATTTCAAGGGAGGAATATTGTTAAAATAGGCTTGAAAAAGACAAGAAAAGAACAAGATGACAAAAAAATGGAACCAAGTCTGGAACAGTGCAGTTGCTGTAGCTGTTGTTGTAACAACCATTACTGTAGCAATCCTGGAACAACAATAGAAGATTTTGCCCGGAATATTAGTAGAATTGCGATATGAAGTTTCCAAATATGGCAGATATGCGCCTTGAGCTTTCGTTTACCATAATTTTCAACTATAAAAGAAGCACACGCACTAAAAAGCGGGTCGTCAATGAGAATAAAAAAGGGAAAACGAATAAAGGAATAAAGAAGGAAAATAATTGAAGAGAAAGAAGAAAGTCTGCACTAGTCACAAATCTGCAGAATAATTGGAATTCAACTGTTCTCATTCTTTTCTTTGTTTCTTATTTATTCTTTGATAAAAAAAGATGTACTTGATGGCTGAAACTTTGTTGTTTATTTTTCTTTTACAAATTATGAACTAAATGTAATTGTAGTTGAGTGACAAATCATCTAGACGGGTTCTTGACTGATCATATAAGTTGTTGCACATTACTGTAGCATTTTGCTATAATAGATTATATAACATTCATTATTTCGGTTAACCTCCCATTTAATGATACAAGCTATGAGAGAGCCACACAAGGGCCTGTCTTACTGGAACATGTTAGAGCAATACTTGGTCTCAAATTGAGTTTCCTGGATTGAGTTTAACTTGAGTCCAAAAAGGGTCATGCTTAATTTAAGATTAGTGATGTACTAGATATAAGGATTCACCTTGTAGGGTAAAGAGAACATAAGCATAAAATGTCATATCTTATGTGGACATAACAATTGGTCACTGTTAGGTTGCCTACGGTATGAGATGTCCAACATGCAACAACTGATGATGCATGAGGATTCTGCTCAGTGCTATAGCAGATGCTGCAGCAACTAGAGTTAACAAACGAAACACAGTCAGCACCATAATGAGAGTTTGATCACTCAACTACTCCATTCTCTTTGATTTATCTTTTCGTCTAGTTTGCATTTCTATTTGTTGCAATTGATTTTGTTGCATTTTTATTTTTGTTAGTTACACCATTTTTTAATTAATTCCATTAAGTCAATTTAAAAAGCAAGATTGCATTATTGAAATAGTTCTAGAAACTCTAGTGGTATCAATCCCTGTGGAGACGATATTGATTACTCATCACTTTATTGCTTGTCGTGTACACTTGCACATTAGTATCAATAGCAATTGGGTTAAAATAATCAACAAACATTTCTTTTCAAGCGTCTCAAAGCTTGGGCCAATGAACCAACATTATGCATGACACCCAGCAACCATTGACATGAAATTTTGTAGCTTGTAGAATAAAGTCTGTAGTAGCATCCTGCATTCAGGAGAAAATTGAAATAATGTGAATGAAATATGTATAATTAATGTCTAAGTGCCATAAATTACAAAATGCACCTTGGCATCTACTATTGGCTCATATTCTAATAACTCATTAATGGGAAATACTAACGAGACAAGGGTTACATTGACTATCAAAGCAAGATTGTTCACTAGTCCACAGGCCTGGATTAACCAAAACAAACTCTTGTAAGCTACAATAAGAAACAGAGATTATAGATATATCTTATAAGCATAATTTTACTTACTTGTCCTAAAGGTGTTGTAAAGGAACAAATCTTGCTTCATTGTGTATTATGTGCCAACCTATGTTTTACTTGTGTACCTAGTAAATGAATACTTCTTTAGAAAAATAAAGTGAAAACAATTAATTATATGCAACAAATGAACAAAATAACAACATGGTGATGCATAAGAGAAAAACAAAACTAAGCATGAATGAACCCTCAATAAAACAAAATCATGCACAACAATAAGTAGTTTACTTTTTTGCCTTATGGGAGAACACAATGTTCGCAAATGTGACAAGGTAAAGGCGCATGTCAAGTTATTCAACATCTATGAAAGACCACAAGATCAATGTAATCAAAAGGTATACTATAATGAATACTACAAAGTAGAAATTGAGTGAGCAAAAATAACTATCATGTATTCAAATATATCAAAAATAAAAAACCTATGACACTTCTGTTCTTGTAATAAATGCATCTAACTGACCCTAATTACCAGTAACCAAAGAACACTTTATACCATGGGTAATTGTTTTAGCTAAAATATCATATTCCAAATTAACATATGGATCCTTATCCAACCCTTACAAAATGGATGAATTGTATGAGTGCAGACCAAAAGAAATGAAAAAATAGGAATGATTCAAAATCAAACAAAAAGGAAAAAAAGAAAAAAGCAATAAAACTTAGAACTTTCTTCATATAAGTTATCATATTCTCGTTTAGCTTTCTAAAAAACTGCATAAATACCAACAATAATAAAAATTTGAAAAAGAAATGCATGATGCCATTTGGGTGATCGTCGATTGACTCATAAAGTCTACCCACTTCTTGCTTATTTGAATGATGCCTACCATGGACCAATTTACAGAAATATACATAAAAGAGATAGTAAGACTATATGGTGCACAAGGTTCACCTCAACATTTTGGAAAAAGTTACATAGAGCTATGAGAACAAAATTAAAATTTAGTACAATATTTCACCCTTAAACAAATTGTTTGTCTGAAAGAACGATCTAGACACTAAAAGATATGTTGCGAGGATGCACTATCGACTTTCAAATATCTTAGAGCAAATATCTACCTTTGGCTGCATTTGCCTGCAATAATAGCTATCAAGCAATAATCGGCATGGCACCCTATGAAGTTCTATATGGTAGAAAATGCAGGTTGCCTATTCATTGGAATGAAATGGGCGAGCAAAGGTAGCTTAGGCCTGACCTGATTGTTGTCTTATCTAAGGCGATCGAGAAATATAAGTCAACAGAAAAGTCATGTAGGTAAGAGCTAAAGGCCTTTAGAATTTCATGTTGGTGATAAGGTATTTGTAAAAGGAAATTTAATTCCAAGGTTTATTGGACCATTTGAAATACTTGAATATGTCAAGAACGTTCCGTACCAACTTGCTATTCCACCATCGTCAAAGATACATAATGTCTTTTCATGTCTTCATGTTAAAGAAATATGTTGCAGACCCCCTCTCATGTGCTAAATTTTAAGGCTCTCCAAATAGAAGAAGACTTAACCTATGGAGAACGTCCAATCCAAGTACTTGATAGAAAGATAAAGGAGATAAAAAGCAAGAAGAGTTTTCTAGTTAAATATGACGAAATAGCTCATGGAGGAGGCAACATGGGAACGCGAAAAAAATATGAAGAATAAGTATCCTTAGCTATTTAATAGGTAAATTTTGAGCATAAAATTTTCCTAAGGAGGAGGAAATTGTGAGGTATAAATTTCTCATTTGAATATAGTAGAATTAAATTTTAAGCTACAAATTCCCTTAACTATTAAAATAATAATAACATAAAATATTTATGATAGTAAATTTTAGAGTAATGATAGCATAAGCGATGACATAAATAATGATGCAACAAAATATTTGTAGAATATTTATAAATTCTAGAATTTACAAAGATATTTATGGAAGGATAAATCTCAACCATTAATCAAAATTTATGGTGGAACAATCCTAATCATCCATTAGCTTTAGGAAATCTTATAAGTACCCCTATCCCTTTCATTTTCCATATCTCCTTTGGAATTCTATCCTCTTCTATTCTAAGTAATAACATCAAAGAATAGAGAAATCCTAAAGTTATGAGGGTTTAGCGAAGTCAAGATTAAGAGGTGAATAACATTTCAACTGCAATTTGCGGACAAAGTTCTTTTCATACTTAATTCATTTTTAATTATTTCTTTATCTTATGGTGACTATTGTGATGTGATTATTTATTGTTTAATCTTTATATGATCGGCTATGCCGCCGATATTTGATATTTTCTTATTTAATCTTTGGTCGGCTATGCCGCCTATATTGTGATATTTTCTCATTTAACCTTTATATGGTTGGTTATGACGCCTATATTGAGATATTTTTATTTAATTATGATATGGTCCGCTCTGCCACCAATATTATAATCATGTTTTTATTTAATCTTTATATGGACAACACTACCGCCTATACTGAAGATTGTTGTCTTTAAAAAACTTTGTACGGTTGGGCTTTGTTATATATCTAGGAACTTTACATGTTATGATATAGGTTGCATTAAACACATGCATTTCATGTTAATATATTAAGATTACTTTATAAAGAAAACATTTTAAAAATGAGTCTTGAACAATGGGTTGTTGTATTATTGGGGTAGTAAAGTTTCCAAGGAGGGCAAGCCCTTAAAGCTAAGTAAAGTGTAATCTTTTGGGGATAACATTATGCAATGCCCAAAGATTAACTATTAATTTAGGCCCAAGGGGATGTTGTTTTAAAGATTGAAAAGTGCCAACCTTGTCGTGCAATGTACGTAGGGCCCTAACAAAATTGTTTTATATTTCTATGTTTCTTTTAAAGATTTAATGTTCACAATCTCATCCATATGCATAACAATTTATACTTGCATCAAGGTGTTATCTTACTAGGCATTAGCTCATGCAATCGTTATATTGTAGGTAATGATAAGTAGATCAAGCTCGCGCCAAGTCCCAACCAAGATGAAATGGATATGGGTATGTCAAACTGTTGGATTGTGATGGGCTTAGCTATGTTGCTATAAAAAAATAAATATCTTAAGTTCTCTTACATAATAACGAAGTTTTGAAATATATACTAAGAAATCTCTATGTGTCTCTTATATTTTGTAACGAAGTTTCTGTTTGTCATGTAAAACTTTTAATTATCCATATTTATATTAAAGAAATATTAAAATTTTAAATATTTTGAAATAAATCATCTTATTTTAGTTATAAAAGTGGGATGTTAAAAGAAAAGAGATACATCTCCATTCATATGATCACAAGTAAAGTCAACTACCTTGATACAAAAATGAAACAAACCATCCTAAACAAGCCTTCTAAGTAATGAACCAGCAAGGTCCAGCCTCTTGTTGCCATAATGATATCTATCATCTTTAACCCACCGGCCAAGTGCACAAAGAAGAAGCCGATGTATAATATAGCTTAAGAAAGGATCAATAAGATCTGTAACTACTCTAAAGTAATGACAATGATA
>MKYO02030245.1:74374-95317 GCA_002013955.2 Citrus medica | reverse complement strand
GACTTTCAAATATCTTAGAGCAAATATCTACCTTTGGCTGCATTTGCCTGCAATAATAGCTATCAAGCAATAATCGGCATGGCACTCTATGAAGTTCTATATGGTAGAAAATGCAGGTCGCCTATTCATTGGAATGAAATGGGCGAGCAAAGGTAGCTTAGGCCTGACCTGATTGTTGTCTTATCTAAGGCGATCGAGAAATACAAGTCAACAGAAAAGTCATGTAGGTAAGAGCTGAAGGCCTTTAGAATTTCAAGTTGGTGATAAGGTATTTGTAAAAGGAAATTTAATTCCAAGGTTTATTGGACCATTTGAAATACTTGAATATGTCAAGAACGTTCTGTACCGACTTGTTGTTCCACCATCATCAAAGATACATAATGTCTTTTCATGTCTTCATGTTAAAGAAATATGTTGCAGACCCCCTCTCATGTGCTAAATTTTAAGGCTCTCCAAATAGAAGAAGACTTAACCTATGGAGAACGTCCAATCCAAGTACTTGATAGAAAGATAAAGGAGATAAAAAGCAAGAAGAGTTTTCTAGTTAAATATGACGAAATAGCTCATGGAGGAGGCAACATGGGAACGCGAAAAAAATATGAAGAATAAGTATCCTTAGCTATTTAATAGGTAAATTTTGAGCATAAAATTTTCCTAAGGAGGAGGAAATTGTGAGGTATAAATTTCTCATTTGAATATAGTAGAATTAAATTTTAAGCTACAAATTCCCTTAACTATTAAAATAATAATAACATAAAATATTTATGATAGTAAATTTTAGAGTAATGATAGCATAAGCGATGACATAAATAATGATGCAACAAAATATTTGTAGAATATTTATAAATTCTAGAATTTACAAAGATATTTATGGAAGGATAAATCTCAACCATTAATCAAAATTTATGGTGGAACAATCCTAATCATCCATTAGCTTTAGGAAATCTTATAAGTACCCCTATCCCTTTCATTTTCCATATCTCCTTTGGAATTCTATCCTCTTCTATTCTAAGTAATAACATCAAAGAATAGAGAAATCCTAAAGTTATGAGGGTTTAGCGAAGTCAAGATTAAGAGGTGAATAACATTTCAACTGCAATTTGCGGACAAAGTTCTTTTCATACTTAATTCATTTTTAATTATTTCTTTATCTTATGGTGACTATTGTGATGTGATTATTTATTGTTTAATCTTTATATGGTCGGCTATGCCTCCGATATTTGATATTTTCTTATTTAATCTTTGGTCGGCTATGCCGCCTATATTGTGATATTTTCTCATTTAATCTTTATATGGTTGGTTATGACGCCTATATTGAGATATTTTTATTTAATTATGATATAGTCCGCTCTGCCACCAATATTATAATCATGTTTTTATTTAATCTTTATATGGACAACACTACCGCCTATACTGAAGATTGTTGTCTTTAAAAAACTTTGTATGGTTGGCTTTGTTATATATCTAGGAACTTTACATGTTATGATATAGGTTGCATTAAACACATGCATTTCATGTTAATATATTAAGATTACTTTATAAAGAAAACATTTTAAAAATGAGTCTTGAACAATGGGCTGTTGTATTATTCGGGTGGTAAAGTTTCCAAGGAGGGCAAACCCTTAAAGCTAAGTAAAGTGTAATCTTTTGGGGATAACATTATGCAATGCCCAAAGATTAACTATTAATTTAGGCCCAAGGGGATGTTATTTTAAAGAATGAAAAGTGCCAACCTTGTCTTGCAATGTACGTAGGGCCCTAACAAAATTGTTTTATATTTCTATGTTTCTTTTAAAGATTTAATGTTCATAAGCTCATCCATATGCATAACAATTTATACTTGCATCAAGGTGTTATCTTACTAGGCATTAGCTCATGCAATCGTTATATTGTAGGTAATGATAAGTAGATCAAGCTCGCGCCAAGTCCCAACCAAGATGAAATGGATATGGGTATGTCAAACTGTTGGATTGTGATGGGCTTAGCTATGTTGCTATAAAAAAATAAATATCTTAAGTTCTCTTACATAATAACGAAGTTTTGAAATATATACTAAGAAATCTCTATGTGTCTCTTATATTTTGTAACGAAGTTTCTGTTTGTCATGTAAAACTTTTAATTATCCATATTTATATTAAAGAAATATTAAAATTTTAAATATTTTGAAATAAATCATCTTATTTTAGTTATAAAAGTGGGATGTTAAAAGAAAAGAGATACATCTCCATTCATATGATCACAAGTAAAGTCAACTACCTTGATACAAAAATGAAACAAACCATCCTAAACAAGCCTTCTAAGTAATGAACCAGCAAGGTCCAGCCTCTTGTTGCCATAATGATATCTATCATCTTTAACCCACCGGCCAAGTGCACAAAGAAGAAGCCGATGTATAATATAGCTTAAGAAAGGATCAATAAGATCTGTAACTACTCTAAAGTAATGACAATGATAGAAGGATTATAGTTACCCAAAATAATAAGCTTTCTTAGTTCTACAGAATTCAGTCATAACATGAGGAAGCATTTCCTTTTCAAGGATATCCTTGGCACAACTAAAAGAAGAATGCAAGGAAGATTCCCATTAATACAAACCAATTTAATAATGAATTATAATATTATATTATTAATTTAAAATACCATAAATATCTTTTGGTATATCTATGAGAGTAAATTTCTAAGTTAATACTCAAAAAACTTTTGGACTGTACTATAAATTTAAAGTGCAATTATACAGAATCTCATTAAATTATAGATCATAATTTGTATATAGATTGTAAACTTTTTTTAATAAATTATTTAGTATATATCTCTAAATAATATTCAATTTTTTTTATTTTCATACAACATCAAAAAGAATTATGATTAGGCGAGCAAAATTACCACCTAAATGAAAACATATTCACACATTTCTATATTTTTTTACATGAGCAAATTTTCAAATTATTATTATTTTTTTAAAATATAAATTTTAAATTTTCATCAAAAAACAGATCCTTTAGGCGTTTCCCTTATAGCTTTATACATTGAGATCTATAATTTTGAATCAATATTTCATTTTTTTTTCACGATTAATGTTCTTAATTTCTTTTTTGTCTTGTTAGTGTTTAATAATTAACATGAACTGTATAACATTTTGAATTGTCACTTAATTTTTTATTATCAGTGTTTTCTTTAATGTTTTATGCTTTCAATGCGGTAGGATTGGCAAGGGAAATATTGGCAGAGCATCAGATGTAAAAACTGCTGTTGGTGTCCTCTCAAGTGGTTGAATCCAAGCGAGGCTGACGAGCAGCCAAGCTTCCGGTGGCTCTCTCTGTGATTATAAAGATGTTCAAGATCAAGATTTTTTGGTTTGAGCAAAGAGTTGTCCTTGGGAAAAAAAAAAAACTGTAATTTTGTGGACTAATTTGCTGAATTTAAAACTTGCTCAATAACATCAAAACGGCAAGACATGAAGACGTTTTGGCTCAGACTTAAGTCATGCACGTGATGAAGGATATGAAGGGGAATCAAGTTTTGTTGCAGGCCATTATCCACGTGGCAGAAACTGGTGCAATCCGGGTTTGTTATCGACTGTTATACAAAGCTGATTGTTGAGGCAGCTTCAGTGAGGCATTAAGAGCGTTCTAGAGAGATATAAGAGACAGAGAGAAAGAGTCATCCCGTTTCTTGTCATCTATTCTGTAAAAGCTTTATAAATTCAACTCGAATCATCAGTAAAAACTCATTCTGGTAGATTGTGCTTCTTTGCACAATTGAACCACGTAAAATCAGTCTTCTTTTCTGTGTCTTTTGGTTGCTAATTTAGCTTGATACTTGTGTTTCTGGTCTCTAAAATTTGTTTACTAGGTTCTTGTTAATCATTGAGTCATCAAGGTTGGTCATTTGATTCATATGCAACTTGAATTTATCTTGACAAAGATCTTGGGCAGTGTTTGATTAGTTGGGATTTTTTGAGTCAATCAAAACACTACAAATTTCTTATTACTTACGAAAATCATGGAAAGCATTACTTTTAATAGTTAGAATAAGATATGTTGTAGATTTGCATATGTTTATCTAAATCTAAATTTACGAGATCAAAGTTGGTTGTTTGAAAACTTTTTGACTACCATTGAGAGGTTGAGACAAAAAATTAAGTACATCAAAGTGTGCGGGAACACTTTTTTTTTTTTTTTTTTTTTTCATAGTACAAAGCAATTATTTTTAAAGACTTTTTAGTGAACTTTTCATGGAATTTGTTCTGTTTTTAGTTATCTTGTGTTGGCTACTGCAACCTAACTGATTTTTATTTGATCATACAAAAGTAAAAAGTTTAAAAACTTGGGATTATCGTTTAAGTTGTATAATAACATATTAGATTGAAGTTAAAAAAATTGACCTTAAATACCGGTAGTGAGATGAATCAACTTGGGTCATTGATGTGAATAGACACTTAAAACTAGCAATCAAGGAGTTGGGATAAGCTTGCCGACAAATTTCTCTGTTCATTCACTATACTTCAAAAAAAAACTGCCGCACTGATGGTGAAATACAAATATACCAAAACCAATTACAAACGCATATCAGTCTTTCTAAAACAATTATGGTGTTTGAATTGGGTTCAATTATGCAATTATCTTGCTGACCCAATTTTATATCTGACCTGCAAGTGAGAACAAATGGACCCAGGCTAACCTTTGCCGAGTACACTTCAACAGCAGCTCCCAAAGAGCTTTAAAGCACCGAGGAAGTTGAACTAAAAGTGCATTTCATAATTTCCATCAAAAGTATAGCGTGTGTGCTTTTTCTTTTCTTGCTTGTTTCTTTTTGAGGGGAAAATTGAACCACGGTGCTTGTCATTTCTCACACTTTCTGGATTTATTTTTTGGGAAAAAATAAACTAAATAAGGTAATACTTGCTCAAACTGGACACTTCTGGCTTCACCATTGGTAGTACAAACATACATGTATAAGTAGTACAAGCACTAGTTTAGATTTACCGTTAGCATATCTAAATCATTTTTTGTTGTGGCATACTTTGGCTACTTACTGACCATATTCCCTCCTAATATGAGTTCTTTTTTAGTAACTTTTACGTAAATAATTCGTGGTTAGTAAGTTAAAATATAATAATAACAGTTAAATCTCAATTATACAATATTATTATACGATTAAAATGTAGAATAAGACCGTTAAAAGCTAGAGAGCTTAGAATAAAAAAAGTTCCTTTATGCCGAGCTCATATAGTTCGTTGGCACTCTAGATACCTATACACAATCTGAATACTAAATCTACTTTTAAAAATTTCATATATAAAGTAAAAAGTGATATTACTGAAAAATAAATGCAAAGGCAATGGAGGGGGAGCTTGACTCCTCACGTGGAAAAATAGGTTGCTAAATTCTCAAGTATTTTGTCTTCTTTGAACGTTCACATTAATGTTAAAATTAGGACCATAAATTGTTGATATACAATTGTTAAAAGACAAAAATTGATTTAACTTTCAGTGTTGAATATTGGCGGTCCATTAGATGTCCACATTAAATCTNTTTTTTTTTTTTTTTTTCATAGTACAAAGCAATTATTTTTAAAGACTTTTTAGTGAACTTTTCATGGAATTTGTTCTGTTTTTAGTTATCTTGTGTTGGCTACTGCAACCTAACTGATTTTTATTTGATCATACAAAAGTAAAAAGTTTAAAAACTTGGGATTATCGTTTAAGTTGTATAATAACATATTAGATTGAAGTTAAAAAAATTGACCTTAAATACCGGTAGTGAGATGAATCAACTTGGCTCATTGATGTGAATAGACACTTAAAACTAGCAATCAAGGAGTTGGGATAAGCTTGCCGACAAATTTCTCTGTTCATTCACTATACTTCAAAAAAAAACTGCCGCACTGATGGTGAAATACAAATATACCAAAATCAATTACAAACGCATATCAGTCTTTCTAAAACAATTATGGTGTTTGAATTGGGTTCAATTATGCAATTATCTTGCTGACCCAATTTTATATCTGACCTGCAAGTGAGAACAAATGGACCCAGGCTAACCTTTGCCGAGTACACTTCAACAGCAGCTCCCAAAGAGCTTTAAAGCACCGAGGAAGTTGAACTAAAAGTGCATTTCATAATTTCCATCAAAAGTATAGCGTGTGTGCTTTTTCTTTTCTTGCTTGTTTCTTTTTGAGGGGAAAATTGAACCACGGTGCTTGTCATTTCTCACACTTTCTGGATTTATTTTTTGGGAAAAAATAAACTAAATAAGGTAATACTTGCTCAAACTGGACACTTCTGGCTTCACCATTGGTAGTACAAACATACATGTATAAGTAGTACAAGCACTAGTTAAGATTTACCGTTAGCATATCTAAATCATTTTTTGTTGTGGCATACTTTGGCTACTTACTGACCATATTCCCTCCTAATATGAGTTCTTTTTTAGTAACTTTTACGTAAATAATTCGTGGTTAGTAAGTTAAAATATAATAATAACAGTTAAATCTCAATTATACAATATTATTATACGATTAAAATGTAGAATAAGACCGTTAAAAGCTAGAGAGCTTAGAATAAAAAAAGTTCCTTTATGCCGAGCTCATATAGTTCGTTGGCACTCTAGATACCTATACACAATCTGAATACTAAATCTACTTTTAAAAATTTCATATATAAAGTAAAAAGTGATATTACTGAAAAATAAATGCAAAGGCAATGGAGGGGGAGCTTGACTCCTCACGTGGAAAAATAGGTTGCTAAATTCTCAAGTATTTTGTCTTCTTTGAACGTTCACATTAATGTTAAAATTAGGACCATAAATTGTTGATATACAATTGTTAAAAGACAAAAATTGATTTAACTTTCAGTGTTGAATATTGGCGGTCCATTAGATGTCCACATTAAATCTGTGTCACATGATGATTTATACCTTGACGTCATGAGGGCCACGTAAAAGAAAAATGTACTATATATAATATTTTGCCACATAAAAGGAAGATGTACTATATATTATTTTCCAATTTTTACTGTAACATGGTACAATTAATTTGTCTATCGATCTGGATCACTTGAATATATATCATATGGGATTTTCATCAGGTGCGACTCATGTAATATATGTGTTAGTGATCAAATTCATGCATGTACATATTATGTGTTGACGATTATTTTTGGTCAACCGAAGAGTTGAATAAAAGGGATGATATAAAGAGCAAAAAATTAAAAATTTACGTGGTCCAGCGCTTGACTTACGTCCACGGGAGTTAAGAGAGCAAATTCACTATTAAATAATAATTACAATGGAGTTTCTCTTGCGAATTTTTTCTTTGCTTGCCTCTACTCCTCTAGAGCTCTCTATTTATAATATAAATTTTTAGTATCCTGAATTAGTAAAATTTATAATATAAATTTTTAGTATCCTAAATTTTTACTAATTCTTAATTTTTATCGACTTCTCCTATTTAATTAGAATTTTATTTGAAGTCTATTTTCTCTCCTTCTCAAGGTAGGTTATGAAGCTTTTAGATTAATTAAAATTTTATTACGTTTTTCTTTCTTGTGTGCTGCAAGCCATGTTTCCATTTATTTGTTGGTTTCCTAGTTCACTTTTGACATTTCTTGGTTCTTGGTTCCTGGTTCCTGATTCTTGGTTCTTAGACTTTTGCCTCTTTCTACTTTTCACTTTTATTTTCCTGGTTCTTGGTTCCTGATTCCTGATTCTTGGTTCTTGGACTTTTGTCTCTTTATACTTTTCACTTTTATTTTCCTAGTTCTTGGTTCCTGGTTCCTGGAGTTTTGTCTGTTTCTATGCTCATGCTCCATGTTGCTTCATGGATTTCATGCTTCATTTTCTCTTTGGCATCAGCTACCCCTAGCTCTTTTAGGGCTTTATTATTCAAGCTCAAAAGAGCTACTTCCTCCCCTATTTATACCTTGGATGTCACCTCTTCTACGCATCAATGAATCTAATGCTCATTTATAGAAATTGGTCTTTTTTCTCTCGTTCATCAACATTTTTTTTGTCTTGTCTATCCAATTTTTTTTTTGTGAGTATTTGCCATTATTTTTCATTCTCTCTCTCTTTTTTTTTATATCAACAATGTCATCTGATTCACCAGACTTTTCTGAATCTGAACTTTTTGAATATCCTCTAGAGGAAGATGATTATCAGCCTATAATCAATCAACCATTTACCGTAAACTTTACCCCCGCTTCCTTTTTTCCCTCTTCTATCTCTACTAATCCCTCTTCTACCTCTACACAGTGGGGCATAGATAAAGAGGTTTACCACATGGGTGAAATGTCACTCGAATCCCTCCGTGTCTCTTACGACATACCTCGTTCCATTTCCTTAGAAAGGACTGGGGAAAATGATAAACCTAGCCACCCTCCTCCCAACATTGTCACCATGCACCTTGATTTTTTTTTTCCCACGGTGTGAGACTCCCTTTTCATCATTTTCTTAAGTACATGCTTAGCAACTTCAAGTGTGCTCTTGCTCAATTAAGTCCAATTGTATGGCGTGCTATGATAGGCATGTACATCCTTTGGAAACAGAAAGACCTCCCTAGCCCTATATTCCAACAATTTCAATTTTTTTACCAATTGATGGCCATCCCCAATCCTAATCGAGGCCCTCCTATTAAGGGTTAGTATTACATGCGCACCTGGCCTAAGCATTCGCCCTTAATTGTCCAAAAGAAATCTTCTGGGGGTCTTGGAAAGACTCTTCATTTTTTGCTGGTGGAGACTAGGAGTTTAGGGAATTTAGTGATATAAACCCTGAGTGCCAACTTCAAACCCATTTTTTTACCCATGTAACTATCTGGGCACTATTTTGATATACTACCGCGACGTCACTAACTTTTTTTTTAGCTACTTGGAATACACCTCCTCCTATTTCTGGTAATGAGAGAGAGTTGCTACTGAGTGTCCTCAATATTCCTTTAGAACACAGATCTTGGACATATCTTTCCCAACTGGGTTTTTTTTTATATCAATTTATGGTTTTATCTCCCCCGCACATCTTGAAGATTCTCCTAGAGGTGAGTTTTTGCTCTTTTTCCATATTTTTTATCATGCAGAAACATGTAATTTTTTTTTAGCCACGTCTTATGGGAATGACGGAGCTTGCAAGAAGAAGAAGATTGAAAAGTTTCCTCCTTCTAAGATTAGTAGAAAGCTACGAGACAAGCTTACCTTTCATGTTGGAGGATTATCTTCCAAGCTGCTATTCCCAATCATCCTCAGCAAGAGACCTTGCCGACTGTTAACATGGTTGTGTATCCACCATCTGTCAGCTCTTCTACTACAACCAACATATCTGCTTTTGCTCCTTTCCCATCAGACTCCAGCCAAAGGACTTTGCCTGTGGTGGAGGGCTTACCCAGCTTTGCTTACTTTGCTCAGACGTATCTTAATTCTTTTAACCAACTCTGGCCCTAGTACGTTTCTTCCAATGACGTGAGGTATATTGAAAATTGTGACCCAACTGACATTATGTTAAATACTATCTGTCAGGTACCTTACACTTTCTTACTCTTGGTTTTCAACAAGATGTCCATCTATTAAAATTTTAATTACTTCGCTGCAGCTTTCCTGTGGGATCCAAGTATCCAGAAAAAAAATTAAAAGTTTGATATTAGAAAGGAACACACTAATTGAATCTGGGCGAGCTTCTGAGAAGCGGATTGTTGAACTAGAGGGAAACTTGGCTGAAGAAAAAGCTTGTGTGGTGCAACTAAAGGAAAATTATGATAACCTGAAAACTTAATATGAAAACCTGAGGGCTTAGTCCCAATCTGAGATTTAAGATTTGTCTAATTCCCTCAATCAACTTAATTTTCAAATGTCCATGGCCAAAGCTTTGATTGTTGAGGAATACACGACTTCTGCTGAGTTTGCCAACATTATTGATGATAAATTTTGGAAGGGTGCTGCCAAGGTGAAAGCATTGATGGAAAGTCATTATCCTCACTTTGACTATAACTTCCTAGAAGATGATGAAGACGAGGACTGATCATGGTATGATGCCCCCCCTTTTTTTGTATAAAGCTGGTGGGATTATATGATGCTTCTATTTCCCACTTCTGTTGTAATGGACTTATGTGATTAGTGTTAAAAATTGTATGTTTATTAAGGGAAAAAAATGTTATTTTATTTTATTAATATAATTTATATTTGTAACTATGTAACATATTGTGAATTTCTAATTATTTTTCTAAATATTTGATTTTGTATATTTTTGTGTGTTTATTAGGTAAAAATAATAATTCCATGCAATTTGAGGCTCCGAACAAATGCATGGATGTCAAATTTAGATTTTGGAAGTCCGAAAAATTATGTCATTGTCGAGGAGGATCCAAGACTTTTGTTATAATTTTTTACGTTTTTACCACGGTAAATGTGGTAATTGTAAAATTATAAATTTTTATCATATTAGGTATGGTAATTGTTAGTGGAATGTGTTGGATATGCTTGAGTGGATAAGTTAGGTTTATGTTTTATTAGTGGGATTAATAGTGAGACAAATGTAAGGTTAAGATGTAATTAGATTTTTTTATTTGTGTGGTGTGGATTTACCATGTATTAGTATAAATAGAGGGGGGGTGGACACACCTCTCCACACCTTCTCTTCTCTTCTTTTCCCCCAAATTCTTCTTCTCATCTCTCCTTGTAATTTATTTTCAATCAATAAAATTAGTTTTATTTCAATTTTCAAATTCCATTTTTAATTATGTGTTTTTCAATTTTAGTAATTTCCTTTATAAAAAAAATGTTTAGCTAAATATTAATAGTTAGGGGAAGGTGAAACTCTTAGGAAATAAATATGATTTAATGAAATTCTATTTTTAATTTTATAAATTAAATTATTTTCTATTTAATTTTATACATATTTTATATTATGAGATTTTGATTTATTGTAGACAAACAAGGGAGTTTGGCACAATAAATTCTTTTTATCTAAATATAAGGTATGGTAAAATGGTATTTTGACTTATTGTAGACAAATTAAATTTTGGCACAATGAATACTTAATCCATCATAAAATTAAAGGGAAAATAATAATAATTTATATAATTAATCTTTTGGGTAATAAATCTAACAATTGGCTAAAAGAATTTATTAAGTTTTATTTACTACTAAGAGTGAATCAACAACCCTAACTAATTCAATTTCATAGTTTTATTTAAATTAAGTTGTTTATATTTAAGTTTTATTTTCAAATTTTAGATAAAAATAAAATAAACAAATTAAATTTTTTCTTTGTGGGTCGACCTCGGACTCACCGAGATATATTATAACTAGGTACTCTTATACTTGAGAGTAAATCAAACACTTTTAAGTCGTGTCAAGTTTTTGGCGCCGTTGCCGGGGAGAGGTATTTATTTTGTTTTATTTTTCCTTTTATTTTTTTACTTTTTGTGTAAATTTTTGTTTGCCCCCTTTTTCTTTTCTTAAATTCTCTTCTACCCCCACATCTTTCATAAATCTAGTTTGACCCCAACAATTCTCGTTTCTTATTCATTCTTCTCATAATTACGTTCTGGCCCTAAAATCTTTCCGAATCTTCACTTTCATCATACATGGCTAGGGATGGCAAATTTCAGGTCTGGGTCTGAGTTTAGCTGTTCCGGTTCTGGACCCCGATGTTAATTTGGTATTCCGGATCCGGATATAAACCCGGATAATTTATCCCCGGGTCCGAACCAAGTTTAACTCGAAAAAATTTGGGTTTCCGGATTGCGGGTTTCAAACCCGGATGTCTGTATTTTTTTACTATTTTCCAATTCTCTAATAGGCTATGGATACAATGGAAAAAAATACACAGCCGCATAGTGATGCAGTGGAAGTTTAAAGTTCAAAATATACCGTTGATTCTAGAGAATGCCGGAATAAAAGAACAACTAAACTCACGTTGATTCAAAAGAATACTGTTGAGTGTTAGAAAATGCATATTTATAAAGGAGAAAACCGTCATTTTACATTTCAAGTCTTACTAACAACCCTTACTTTTATGTGTTTAAACTTCTTGTAATTTAATTATGTGTGTTTTATTTTAATTAAGTATTTTATGTGTTTTAGGGGCATCATAGTTATTTCACAATAAACGAGAGATCAGACGGCAAAACAGACATCACTTTTGAACTCAGGACGGTCGAAAACCTTAGGAGGAGCATAAAAGAAAAAATGGCACTGTTCACATGTACGGTATTGTCTACGTTACTATTCACGACACTATTCATATAGACGGATCGATGACATGGCATTGACCGAGGATGTGGCATTGACTGATGAGGTGTCACGATCCTGTTGGACTAAAATTCTTATGTACTGTTGATGGTGACGTGGCAGCATATCAGTGGACCAAAAATCTCGTGTGTACATGTATCACACAGGATTATTTTCAATCAAACCGTGTTACTGTTCATCCGCGTGGTCAAACCGCATACTATTCACGCGTATTGTTGACTGATGACGTGGCGCAATCCTGAGCGTCCAAACTATTTTTAATCCGATGGCCATGATTTACTCGATGTATCCATAAAAAGGGGACCTCCCCTCTCCCCTAATTTGATATCTCTGAATCCATTTTTGGGATTCATTTTCTGTAATTCCTTCCCCATCTTGTATTTTCTACGTATTTTAATAAATTCTCATTTTGCCCCTAGTTCAATTATGAGTAGCTAATTTTCTTTCAAGCTTAGGTTGAAGGTGAAGTCTCAACATGTGTCATGGGCTTTATTTGGTAAATTTATTTTCTCTTCCCCTCTAGTTTTCGTGGATGTTTTGACTTCTCGTCGACAAATAATAATAAGCTTGTCTAGATACCGCCATGGTTTCACCGGCTCCAGAGTACAAGGTTATTATTATTTAGCACGATAAGCCCTTAGCACCATATTGATTATTATCCCCCCTCATGATTTAATTGGTATTAATAAGGAATATTTAGCCCATGATGCATGATGATATGGATCCAGATACCCAAGTAAGTCAATTTAATAGATTTACACTTTAATTTTTTCTCGCCATTTCAATTCCAAT
Organism: Citrus medica; assembly: GCA_002013955.2. Taxonomy (NCBI): domain Eukaryota; kingdom Viridiplantae; phylum Streptophyta; class Magnoliopsida; order Sapindales; family Rutaceae; genus Citrus; species Citrus medica. The sequence continues at coordinate 82,285 of MKYO02030245.1, read as the reverse complement.
TTTTACGATAATCTGAATCACTTCCACCACAAATCCAACCACCTCATACAAAATTAATTCTACATATAATTAAAATCCACCTCCTCATGGGATCGACACTCGTCACCATTAGTCTATTCTACAATAGATTCGTGCACTTGCGAGTTTAATAAAATTTGCACAACAAATACCGTGAATTTAGGGGTTAAGACTCGTTGATTCCGTAGAATACCAAGAATTAATTGAACTCAAATACTCACAAACAGATTTGAAATTTGAAAATATTATTGAAATAAAAACATCTGCCTTCAAAAGATACAAAAGACACTTATTTATACTAACTAAGAGACTTATCCTAATTTGATTAGAAAACCTATTTTAATAAGACTTATACCTAAATTAGGAATATTACTCAAATAATTGTGAGAGAGGATAATTGAAGCAATATCGTAATAAAATAAACTTAATTAAATGTATCCAAAGTTCAATTGAGAAGATAGTAGTTGAATGATCAAACTCTCCTAATGGGGTGACTATTGTTTACCGAATTAGCACCAGTTGTTGTGATAAGTGCTGCAGCACTGGGTAAAACAAATCTGCATCCGCAACTGTCGCATGTTGGAAATCTCATACCTTCAAATCTACTAACAATGACCAGTTGCTCATAAAGTTAATGTATGGCGTTATAATCTTTAATCTCTCTCTGCTCTATCTTAACTGAAACTATTAAATGAGTGGTCAACCGCAATAACAATTATGTCATAAAAACTATTAGAGTATAATGCTACAACATTATCATAATATCATATAAGAACAGTTAAGAACCCATTGGATTATTTGTCAATCAACTACAAGTAAATTAAGTTCATGTTCTGAATGAGAAAAATAAACATAAATATATTGATCGCAGAATACATCCAATCAATCAAAGGAAGAAAGATAATATAAGTGGAGCACGATGAAGGTTTAAGGATCTTCCTCTTCAATGATGCCGAACAGCCCTCCTTACTCTTGATCTTCTTCTTGCCTTTGTAATTGTTTTTGAATGCTTATTCCACTCCGCCATTCTTTGTGGTGCATGCCTCCCTTATATACTTGCAAATTAGGTTTTCCGAACCAGCACCCATGCGCGTGCCTGTATTTAAATTAGGAAACATGCATATTGTAATTTAATTACTGACCCGTGCCTATATTTTCTCCCGTGTTTCTCCCAGATTGTTGCAGCATTGGTTGCTCTAACATCCGCTACAGCACTTGTGTCATTTCCGATTGTGCTTTCCTTCTTTTGTGATCATCTTCTTTCATCCTCTTTCTCATCTAATGTCTCTGCATCCTTTTATGAATTTAAAACCTACAAATTAAAACTTGTTTTTAGCACAAATTACTATGATTCACGCAAAACTTGTTAAGACTCAACTAAAATGAATGTTTATGCAAAAGTTCGCCAAAATGTAATCAAAATACATTATTTTGCTTTCTAAATGGCCTTTATTCAAGTCTAGAATAGATGTTGATGCTGAAGAATAACCCTGAACTTTCCAAACTTGGTGACTATATCCATCCAATCTGTCCAACGACGCAACATAAAATCTTCATTCAACAATTTTTCTAAGAGTACCTTGTCGTAACATCCTTTCGAGCTCTCAGAAAAACCAATAACAAAAGAGTGCTTCTTAAAATTTTCTACTTGTTGAAAAATCTTGTGATACCTCTCCCCATTTGAATCGGGTGAATAATATGAGACTGTATCAATTGCTACCTCATCTTGTTCCTTAAGATCAATATAGTCATCAAATCTTTGCGGTTGATCCAAATCGATGTATGTATGTGGAGAATTTGTCCATCTCAAAATGATATATGTTAAGGTTAATACAAGAAGTATTTTATGCTATCTGTTATTATTTTATTTTGTATTTTTTTGGTAGTTTTTATATGGTAATGTATTCTCATTATTTGATTTTTTTCTGCAGTTGTGATATTCATCATGGATAAGGGAAAAAATGTCCCTGAGATTTCTTCGCCTGAGCAATCCGATGCCCATTTCGATGAGTTTTTAGATGAACAAAATGATGGATTTGTTGGTGAGGAATTAGAGTATCATGAGGCACTTATCCGCGAAGGATATGATCCTAAAACGCCCCAAGAACTTAATCTTTTTTTAAGAAAAAGTATTGTTACTGCTTGTCTATGCTTTAATAAACATTTTTGACTTATCTGAAATTGTTTTTGATAGTAGTGAAAAACACTTAAAATGATAACCTTTTAGTAACAATATTCTACTGTTGGTTAGTCAATTAATTTACCAATATTCTACTGTTAGTCAATTAATTAATTTACCAAAATGATAACCTTTTAGTAACAATATTCTACTGTTGGTTAGTCAATTAATTTACCACTATCATTATGGTCTCATAAGGTGCTAAATATACTAAGTACAAAGACCATTCTAGGTGATTAACCAATACCATTGATCACCAAAATGTGATAAGCAACACCGTGGTGGGGGTTATTGGTTAATTCGATCATTATGGCCTCACTCAAACCAAAATCCCGGGTTACCACAGGGAGGCCAAAGTTCTACTAAGCGTTGTATTTAATGAAAATGTTCCCTTTAGTGCTACAAGGGATTTTAAGATTTGAACTCCCTGCACATTGTTAGTGTGTATTATTTAACTTGTGATGATATCAGAGGTATATGTATAAATTTGGACCCAACATAGAAAAAAACAAAATTTATTGATAATCATTTTTATTTTATTTTTCATGTCTAAGTTGTATTCAAGTTATGTGGAAGTTTGATATGAACATTTGAATATTGAAGCAGAAGCGTATTTAGCAAGTAAAGCCTTGCCATCAATCATTAAATTCGATAACACCGTCTCTGAGGTAGCAATCTTCGAACATAAATCATTAATTTTGTAAAATTTTAGTATATCGTGTTAATTTCTCGGCTTAAGTTTGTAATCTGTGCATATTTAGAAAGAAACGCTTTACAATCCTCAAGATGTGAGTGGAATCATAATGTCTGGCAGGTGGGAATTTAAATTCCTATTTCTGGGTTTTTTTATTGAACACTATTTCGAGCAAAATCGGTGCAATGTTCGTCAATCCAGGGTTTAAAATCTCATAAAGATTCATTTTATCTTTACACAAATTGTGGAATTGTGGGTAAATAATCTCCTCATTTGTAAAGGTATGAATTATGCTATAAAGGCCTCGATACAACAACAATAGACTCTTCTTCAAATGTGAAAAGTAGTCTCATTGAACAGCAAACTGCTTCATTGCTTCTTTGTTAAGCCAAAAGAATCAAGACTGACCCATGGGCGGATGCAGATTTCAGTAATGGACTAGGTGGTGCACAGGCCAGCTAGTTTTTGGAATATTTTCAAGTGTGATTCGAAAGAAAAAGTCTTATTTTCTTTAAAGTTTGTAAAAGTGCTCTTTCTGGTATTAAAACTTTGAAAATTAATTTCCTAGGTGATTTTGAAAAGTTTCAACTTGTCACATGTCTAAAAGCCCAATTCTTTAGAATTTAATTACAATTTTGATTTTACAAAATGTATTATCCACCCCTAATAAGCAATAGCTCACTAACCAAAAAATTGAAAAAGTGATGTTTTTCTTTTCAATTTTATTGATAAAGGTTAAAATAAACAACTAACATAAGCACTTCCTAAACTTAGATATTATCATTTCATCATCATAAAAAAATCAAAAGTAACAAAAGCAAACTATAGATATGTCGCCAAATCTCACCGAACACCAGTCCATTACTCATGTTGTTATGTTGCCAACACCAAGTGTATCTTATGTAAAGCATGCATCGATAATAACATATTCATACATCATTTAAAAACATGAAACTCGCTGAGGAGTACGAATATTATCCATAAATATTATAGTCGCGATGCTATTTATTGTCATGTGAATGTTCAAAATTATAATATATTTTAAATGTGTACCAACTGAGCAAAATTCTTAATTACGTCCTGAGGTAAACTTTCCTGCTTAGTCTTTCTGCATTATGCTACGATCAATTTATTGATCCTCTTGTGTCATCGATGGAATGTTTTATTTGCTTGATATATTAGTGCATTTGGTTGGTTCATTATCTGTGATGGTGCATTGTATTTGTTACTCGCAGCTTGGAGTGTCTTTTTTCTTAGCTTGGTCGAATATCTGAAGGCGTGTTAATTTTTGTTAATTGATTTTCAGAAGTGTGCGCGCTAATGTTTTTGAGATGTTTTATAGAAATAAGCCCGGAAAATGATTGGATAATATCGATCCTACTGCTCTTTTTGCCATTCAAAAATTAGTTTATGTTATCATGTTTCTGCTTGGTAATCATTTGAGTTCACATTAATGATATTAATGTGGGGCTTCTATCTGTAGTTAATTTATTTATTTTTGATATTTTTGTTTATTTTTTATTGTACTTGTGGAGACATCAAATTTTCCTTTTTCGATTAATTCAATTTAAATGCTGTCCTAAATATCAGATTAATTACCTTATATACATCCCAAATTTTTATCCTAAAAATTTATTTCAAATTATGTGGTATTTATTAATTAGATGATAAAATAATACAACTAATTTACTTTATAAATAACTTAATGGACAAACGCATCACATACCACGCATTTGAGGTAAAATTTAAAACAAAAATTTAATATTCTATCATTACTTGTTTAATTTTACTAAAAGTTAAAGACACAACTAATCTCTTATTTGGAAAATTAAAAAAAAAAGTTCCATCACTTTTGTTGAAAAAAAGAAAAGAAATAGAACTGTCTCCGGTTCCAGAACTTTTCCTAACATTTTCATTAACATTTTCATTCTTTCAGATCCACATCAACTACTCAATCCAAGAAGCTCCCAACATTTTTGCCATAAAGCCATAGGAATCAGCAGCTTCGTTAATCTGCAATAATATATGGAAGTCCAAGGTAAATAGCAAATAAGGAATCAACTACACAAAAACAAGTAAAAATAAGATTAAATTACCATTTTCTGTGTTGGACGTCCAGCTCCATGTCCAGCCTTGCACTCAATGCGACCAAGTATTGGATTGGTCTGAGGGCTATTTTCCAAGCTCGTGCACAAAACATATTGCATAGTCTGAGAATAAATAGAACGAAGGAAGCATGAAATAGTCGCCCATTGATCACAGGCTAACCATGCGTAGGCATAGGCTTTGCAGAGGAAGAAATAAATGCAAAAAACATAAGACAATAATTTCATAATTAAGGACTCACCGCCAATAACTTCAATGAGTGCAAAGGCACAACACGATCATCATGATCAGCTGTCAATAGTAGGGTAGATGGGTATTGAGATGGTTTATCAGGGTCCTGCTCCCATGGTCTTCTGACATTATGTAATGGGGAGTACCTGCAGAAAATAAATGTGATAAAATGAGCATATAAAGTAATAGCTTATAAAAAGAAGTAGAAAGAAAGTCAGACACTAATCAGTTACCAAGTGACAACAGAGCATATTTTTTATTGTCACTGATAAGTGATCAAATGACATAAGGTGCTATGTCAGGCTGATAAAAATAATATTCTGAATCAAAGCAACACAAGTTGTTGAGCTCATAAGAAAGGAAGAAGGGGAAGTGGTTGTGCATTCTGTGAAATTGACCAAAGTTAACATCTCTACACGGTATTACGTTTTGCAAGGGAAAAGGGTTTTTCATCAATTGCTAGATTTGGTGTAGAAAACGTTTAACATGTCAGGGATTTAGAACTTTGGACTTAAATACATAAAAGCCTATCACCAGTGCACAATATTTTTGGACAGGGAACGCGGTTTTACTCACTTGATTAGCCAATCAAACTCTTCCTTCTTCTCTGGACAACCATATTCAGAAAACCCTGCATGACCTACAAAGCAAATCTTGATGAGTACATATACAATAGTTAAATTTTTTCATTGCTTAGCTAAAAAGATTTAAACTAACCTATGGTAAACTTGTGGAGCCGAAGCATATCCATTACACCAACATGAGCCAGCGCACAACCAAAAAGATCAGGTCTCTGTAATAAGAGGGAAAAAAATTACTGATGCTATTTTATGAATTCAATACGATAATAACCACAGAAAACTGAAAAATACAAAATCAACTAAGCAATCCACCTGATTTATGCAAGCCCCAATAAGAAGCCCGCCATTGCTTTCTCCTTCAATACACAACTTTCTAGACTGGGTATAACCAGCAGATATTAGATACTCGGAAGCAGAAATGAAATCATCAAAGCAATTCTGCTTCTTTGCAAGTGCACCGTCTTTATGCCACTCCTCTCCATACTCTCCACCGCCTCGGATGTTGGCAATGCAGAAGACAGCACCAAGATGCCTCATGAGAACAGTGCGGCTTACACTAAATGAAGGTGTTATACTTGCGTTAAATCCACCATATCCATACAATAAACAAGGGTGCGATCCATCCAATTTGATATTCTTTTTGGCTACAATGAACATTGGTATCTTGGTACTACCGTCCTTACTAGGCACAAATACCTGGAAATGATAAATCCAATCAGACACTGAACAAAATGCAGTTTGCCAAGAAAAAAAGAATTTGATTATACTGAAATTTCAAGGGAATGAAGCCCAGAAAAATAAAGCAATTAATATGACAACCTAAAACTGAATGAACAATAAACTCTGAAAGCTGGCATCATCTATTGTTAATAGATAAACAACAGTCACCTACCTGATGAACATGGAACTCGGAGCGATCAAATCCAGGTACTGAACAAAATGCAGTTTGCCAAGAAAAAAAGAATTTGATTATACTGAAATTTCAAGGGAATGAAGCCCAGAAAAATAAAGCAATTAATATGACAACCTAAAACTGAATGAACAATAAACTCTGAAAGCTGGCATCATCTATTGTTAATAGATAAACAACAGTCACCTACCTGATGAACATGGAACTCGGAGCGATCAAATCCAGGTACGCTAGTCTCACGGAATATCTTCATTTCTGGAGTCTCAGTTTTTAAATTGCATTGATATATAATGCCAGGGGTAAGGAAACTAGTAAAACTAATAAAAACCATACTGTTATCACGACGTACGGATTTCGCATTAACTGAGCCGATCTCAATTGGTAATTGGTGTAGCAGGGAACCGGTTTTCAAATCCCTTATCTGAAGAACATACTTCACGTCACTCAAGTAACTCAAAATCATTTGATTAAAATTAGCAGCCGATGCTGACTCGAGCACGTCTCTTTCTGCCTCTGGGACAACTTCAGACCAATTATTTGGCTCCCTGATATCTACTCGGACTATTTTGTACTTTGGGGCATCTTTACTAGTGCGGAAGGTAAATACACTGTCGTCGTTTGCAACTACTTCATACTGTGCATCGAATCTATCAATTAGCTTAACAAATGGAAGCAAGCCATTGCTTTTCCTAAAACCTTCCAGACCTTCTGGCAGTGCAGACAGATCATAATAGTATACTTTGTTGACTTGATCAAAGTTCTCTCTTATATACATGACAAGGTACTGTTGAACAGAATAAAATGTGAAGTTAATTTACAACAGGTCCACAAAAATTTACAATTTTTTCCAATAACAATCCTAATCAGAATCAATTCAATCAGACCTGTATGCAATGAAAATACATATCATGCATCATAATAAATTCCCCATATAATTAACTTTAGTATTGGATGCTTCTCATTTCATAAAGTAACCCAATAACAGAATAACATGGGTATCTAAAATCTACATTTTCACTAAACAAGTAGTGATACAAATAAACCTCGTTTTAAAGAGTATCATCTTCTAAAAATATTATAGAAGAGAGGTTATTATTCTTCATTATATCCCCTGCTGTGACCTTTGGATATCAACCATGAATCAGCTTGCCAAAAGTTGTGTATCATTAATGAAGCTTTGCATCAACTATTT
>MKYO02030245.1:34413-73448 GCA_002013955.2 Citrus medica | reverse complement strand
AAAAGAAGAAAGAAAGAAGAAAAAATGGGCTGGGCGAAATGCTTGAAAGGGAAAATGGAAAAAGAAGCAGTTTGAAGAAGAAAAGGAGAAACACGGTTTTGAAAAAGAGGAACACGATTTTGACTTTTTTAATCATTATTTTGCTATAAATAAAAGTGTAAATGAAGAGTTGTAGTATTTTATTAAGAGAGCAATTTTTGAGAGGTATTTTTTTGGAGAGTTTAGAGAGCTTGAAATTATAAATTTTTGTTATAGTGATTTAAGAGTTTGGGTATATTAGGATTTTGGAAAGTGAATTAAAATATTATAATATTTATAATATTTTTTTATTAGTAAAATATTTTTTTCTATTTTAGTCCGTGGATGTAGGTTAAAAGTCGAACCACGTAATTTTTTATGTCTATTTTGTTACTTGTTTTTTTATTTTTCTTTCAATTTTATTTTAGCTGCGTGTCTGCTTCACCTACTAATTTCCTAACAGTGGTATCAGAGCCATTGGTTGTATTTTTTGGAGTCGGGGTACTGTTCACGCAAGGGGTACTATTCACGTCTACGACACTATTTATATATACGGTACTGTTCACATATATAGTACTATTTACGTATATGATATTATTCACGTATATGGTACTATTCACGTAAAATGGTGATGTGCAAAACATTTTTCACATCCACAACTAAAATAGTTAAAAAGCTTTAATAAATCTAAAATGGTAGCCACAAAATGCTTAAAAAGCACAATTTTGGGGCATTCATTGAATAATCATCAACTAACATTTCAATATCACAAACATTATAAGTTATAATACAACAAATAGAGAGAATATACAAAATCAAAAATTACACAAAGAAACTCTTCTTTCACAAGAGCTCTCATGCAAATAGAGCTTCGTGAATGGAAGCATTCTTAGGGGCTGTAGGACCCATATGGTCACTCTGAAAGTGAGAGATTTAGTTCTTACCAGTAGGCCTTTTAGCTAGGGCTTTGGAAGGGAGGCAGCGAAGGAGTGTGAGAGGTGATAAGGGGTATTAATAACTCAGTGTTAGGTTGGTTAGGTGGTTAAAGTATTCTCAACCTCTTAGCATTAATTTATCCATGGATACAGAGGAGCTAATTCGCAAATGCAGAGCAATCACAATAAGAGAGGAAGACAGACCCCAAATGTCAGTGGAAGTAAATATGAAAGCAAGAAGAAGGGAAGTTTTGGCAGGATGCCTGGTGGGCAAAGTTCTACTTTCTAGAAGTGTCAACAAAGAAGGTCTCAAAAGTGCTTTGTAACAGGCCTGGCGAACATGCAAAGAAGTTAAAATTGAGAACTTGGGAAGCAATATTTTCATGTCTAAGTTTGCAGCTGAGGCAGACAAAAGATGAGTATTCATGGGTGGCCCGTGGCACTTTGACAGAGCTTTGATTGTCCTTACCGAGCCGAGAAGAATTGGGGAGATCTCCAAGCAATCATTTGCTTATGTTTCTTTTTGGGTGCAGATCCGCAATGTTCCAATTGCGTGTATGGAGAAGGATTTTCTCCACAAGTTGGGGGGAAAGATTGGGGAAGTAGAAGAGGTAGAGACAGACGAAAATGGAGATTGTATTGGGGAACTTGCTAGAATAAGGATAACTATCAACATAACACAACCATTGAAGAAAGTATTATTCCTCAAACAAGAAGGTGAAACATATATACCAATGCAAGTGGTGTATGAACGGTTGCCCGATTTTTGCTTCTGCTGTGTTATCATAGGGCACCAATACAAGGAATGCTCCAAGTACCAGGGGCAACCAAAAGAAGACCTTCCTTTTGGGATATGGATGAAAGCTATCACAATTGGAGGACGCCTAAAGAAATACCGCAACAAAGAGAGATGGCAAAACGAAGGAGATAGAGTTGAGAAATCGGTAAGCTCGGAGCATCATGAACAGTTACAACAAAACCAGCAAGAACAGATGAACCCGAATGATAAAAACGGGTTAGAACCCGATATGGAGGAAATGGGTCAAACTAAAAAGCATGACAACAACATCGAGGTGCAACGGGTAGTTGAGAAGCGCACTTAATGAAGGGAGGGACAAAATTGATGGCAAAGAAGCAGGTAGACGGCAAAATGGAAAGAGTGGTTACTGGCAATGTAACAGCTCCTAGAGAACTGAGAATTCAAGCGGGAGATGAAGTGTCAAAAGTGAGGGAAAATTCGAAAGCAACTGGGGTTGAGATGCATAAGGAGATAATGGGCCCAAAAGCTATTCTCAATAGCCCAACCAGATTAAATCATGAAGAAACGAAGAAAGAAAGAATAAAAGATGGGCTAGGAGTTTCCCAAAGTCAAGTTAACCGAAAGAAATGGAAAAGGCAAGCTCGAGCCTTAAAGAATGAAGAAGGAATCAAGTTGGGATTAGGTGCTCAAAAAAGACCAAACAATGAGGCAATAAGGCCAAGCCCGAAGCAAAAGAAATGTAGAGGTGCTAGCCCCTCTCCAGCTAAAACAAATAAATACACTACCACAACAGTAGCAATAACTAAACAACACTGGGAGTCATTGGAAATGGAGGAGATGGAACTCACAGCTGCAATCACAGAAGAGAGATCGACGGAGGCTGGCAGCCGGCCCCGCCGGAAGCCATGATAGTTCTCAGTTAGAACATTCGGGGTTTGGGGAATCCCCGAATGTTTCTAGCTCTCAAGAAAATTCTCCAAATGCATGGTCTTCACCTTGTTTTTTTTATGTGAAACGAAGTTGATGACCTCGCAAATAAACGGGGTGTGCAATAAGCTTAATTATGAAAATTGTTTTGCTGTAAGTAGTACTGGGAGAGGAGGTGGTCTAGCAATGCTTTGGAACTCATAAACGAATGTGCAAGTCAAATCTTTCAGCAATCACCATATCGATGTTGAAATCCAGATGGAAAATGGTAGACAAGTTCGCTGCACAGGGGTCTATGGTCACCTAGAAACGAGATAAAAACGGCACACTTGGACTTTACTGAGGCGTCTAACAGATTTATCTTCTAGTCCCTAGCTTTGCTTCGGAGATTTTAACGAAATCCTTTATCCATGTGAAAAGAGTGGAGGAAATGAGAGACATCCAAATTTAATCCATGACTTCAAAGAGGCCTTGAGGGATTGTGACCTCCTGGATGTGGGGTTCAAGGGGTATCATTTTACTTTGAGCAATGACAGGTATGGTCCTGGCTTTGTTGAAGAAAGACTTGACAGATTTATGAGTAACAATGCTTGGAGGGACATATTTTCGGACTGTGCAGCCACCAACATTGACACATGGACCTCAGATCATTGTCCTGTATTGATGAAGGTTCAAGAACGGGGTAACTAGATAATCAATAACAAAAGGCAGGCTACTCGAAGCTACTACGAAGATATGTGAAGCTCCTACGATGCGTGTAAAGAGATTATTGAGGAGGAATGGAGCTGGCAAGGAAGCGGGAATAATGAGAACCCTGTGCGCCTATTTCAAAAGGTTTCCAAGAAATCCTTGTCCAGGCTGCTGCAGTGGAGTAAAGAAGAGTTCAAAGGTAGACAAAAGAAGCTGGAGAAGCTAATGAAGCAGCTTCAAAGCCTCAAGCAGAGAAGAGTACAGTATGAAAATGGGGATTCGATTAAAGTGGTGGAAAGGAAAATCCAAAATATGCTAGTTGATGATGAAATATATTGGAAGCAACACTCAAGGGCTGACTGGCTGAAGGAAGGGAACAGAAACACAAAAATTTTTCACCATAAGGCTTCATTAAGAAAGAAGAAGAATCGGATTTGGGGAATTGAAAATGAAGCTGAAAGGTGGTTGGATAAAGCCGAGGAAGTTGAGTATGAATTATGCAAATATTTCTCCAATTTGTTCACTTCATCCAAGCCGAACCAAGCTCAAACAGCAGCTGCTCTTTCTGGAATGAAAAACTAGAGACGCCTTTCACAGCTGATGAAGTAGGGGAAGCCCTTTCTCAAATGTGCCCGACCAAGGCTCCAGGTCTCGATGGTTTGCCAGCAATGTTTTATCAAAAGCACTGGCACTTGGTTAAACAAGGGGTTAACTCTACATGCCTTCACGTCCTCAATAAGCAAGGTACCTTAGCCCCTCTCAACCACACTTACATTGCTTTAATTCCGAAAAAAGAGAAACCTAGGAAAGTTACCGACTTTAGGCATATTAGTCTATGCAATGTCATTTATCGGATTGTTGCTAAAGCCATAGCTAATAGACTTAAGCATGTTATGCACAAAATTATCTCCCCAATGGAAAGTGCTTTCATTCCCGATCGGTTGATTACCGACAACATCATTATAGGCTATAAGTGCCTCCATAAGATAAGGCACTGCAAAGGGAAAAAAATGGATTAGTGGCCCTGAAGCTTGATATCAGTAAAGCTTACGACAGGCTGGAATGGAAGTTCTTAGAGCACACAATGGAGTCCCTCGGTTTCTCAAAGGGTTGGATCAGCCTAATTATGCGATGTGTTAGCTCCGTTTCATTTTCAGTTGTTATAAATGGTGCTGTGAGCAGGGTAATTCAGCCTCAACGAGGTTCACGCCAAGGCTGCCCCCTCTCCCCGTACTTGTTCATCATGTGTACGGAGGCCTTTTCTTCCCTGCTGCTGCAAGCGGAGCAACAAAAGCTCGTCCATGGTCTGTCATTAGGGAAGGACTTAAAGATCTCTCATCTCTTGTTTGCGGATGATAGTCTGGTCTTCACGAGAGCGTCTGTTGCCGATTGTCAAAACTTGAAAAGGATCTTTGACTGCTACTCGACGGCCTCTGGTCAGCTGTTCAACTTCGAGAAATCATCTATGTTTCTCAGCGGTAACATCCAGGATGGGCAAGCTTCAACAATTAAGGATATTTTTTAGCTCAACATTGTCTCAAGGCATGAAAGATACTTAAGATTGCCTTCCATGATTGGTAAGAAGAGAAGTAATTTTTTTAATGACATCAAGCTGAAGATTTACAACAAGGTATCGAGTTGGCAGTATAAATTCTTCTCCTGTGGGGGTAAGGAGGTCTTGATTAAGGCTGCAACTTAGGCCATTCCTGCATACGCAATGAGCGTCTTTAAGATTCCCTTGGGCATTTGTGATGATATTCATAGAGTAATAGCAAACTTTTGGTGGGGCTCAAAGAAGGATAAGAAGAATATTCATTGGTCAAGATAGGATAAGCTAAGTCAGTCCAAGTGCAGAGGAGGTATGAGATTCAGGGACTTTTCGAGCTTCAATCAAGCGTTACTAGCAAAGCAAGGCTGGAGGATACTGTAATTTCCAAACTCCCTAGTGGCAAGAATTTTACAAGCTAGATACTTCCAAAACAAGGATTTTTTGAATGCAGGGCTCGGCTCCAAGCCCTCCTTTATATGGAGAAGCATCTTATGGGGCCGGCAAGTTATTTCCAAGGGCTCAATATGGAGGGTGGGAAATGGTCAAAGCATTTTGGTCCATAAGTCGAATTGGTTACCCAGGCCCTCTACTTTCAAATCAATTGCCAGACCAAATTTACCAGCTGATGCAGTAGTTGCTGAGTTAATCGATGATGAGCATTGCTGGAATGAGAGTCTGATTTACAGTGTTTTTGACAAAATGGATGCGGCAGCAATTGTTAGAATCCCACTCCCTAGAAGACCAATGAGGGATGAAGTTATTTGGCATTATGATAAGATAGGTCAATTCTCAGTCAAAAGTGGTTATCAGATTGCTTTGAGCCTGAAACTTCCAGCCACTCCATCAAGTTCAGAAAATTCCAATAGCCAATGGAAGTTTATCTGGCTGCTCACGCTGCCTGAAAAGATAAGAATTTTTGTGTGGAGGGCTGCTAAGAACATTCTTCCATCAGCTGAAAATCTGTGGAAGAGGAAGATTATTCGAGAACCCTTGTGTCAGCTCTGCAAGAATGGAATGTAGACTATTTTTCATGCTCTAGTAGGCTGCAAGGCTGCTAAGAAAATCTGGAAAATGACCAGATTTGCAGAGGACCTGAAGGGTAGCAGTGATCAAGATATTCTGAGTTTTTTGTTGGCTTTAAATTCAAAGAGAAGCAAAGCTGATATGGAACTACTGGTGGTGACCCTCTGGATGATATGGAATGCAAGGAATAGTTGGCTTTTTTCCATGGTCTGTCATTAGGGAAGGACTTAAAGATCTCTCATCCCTTGTTTGCGGATGATAGTCTGGTCTTCACGAGAGCGTCGGTTGCCGATTGTCAAAACTTGAAAAGGATCTTTGACTACTACTCGACGGCCTCTGGTCAGCTGTTCAACTTCGAGAAATCATCTATGTTTCTCAGCGGTAACATCCAAGATGGGCAAGCTTCAACAATTAAGGATATTTTTCAGCTCAACATTGTCTCAAGGCATGAAAGATACTTAAGATTGCCTTCCATGATTGGAAAGAAGAGAAGTAATTTTTTTAATGACATCAAGCTGAAGATTTACAACAAGGTATCGAGTTGGCAGTATAAATTCTTCTCCTGTGGGGGTAAGGAGGTCTTGATTAAGGCTGCAACTTAGGCCATTCCTGCATACGCAATGAGCGTCTTTAAGATTCCCTTGGGCATTTGTGATGATATTCATAGAGTAATAGCAAACTTTTGGTGGGGCTCAAAGAAGGATAAGAAGAATATTCATTGGTCAAGATAGGATAAGCTAAGTCAGTCCAAGTGCAGAGGAGGTATGAGATTCAGGGACTTTTCGAGCTTCAATCAAGCGTTACTAGCAAAGCAAGGCTGGAGGATACTGTAATTTCCAAACTCCCTAGTGGCAAGAATTTTACAAGCTAGATACTTCCAAAACAAGGATTTTTTGAATGCAGGGCTCGGCTCCAAGCCCTCCTTTATATGGAGAAGCATCTTATGGGGCCGGCAAGTTATTTCCAAGGGCTCAATATGGAGGGTGGGAAATGGTCAAAGCATTTTGGTCCATAAGTCGAATTGGTTACCCAGGCCCTCTACTTTCAAATCAATTGCCAGACCAAATTTACCAGCTGATGCAGTAGTTGCTGAGTTAATCGATGATGAGCATTGCTGGAATGAGAGTCTGATTTACAGTGTTTTTGACAAAATGGATGCGGCAGCAATTGTTAAAATCCCACTCGTTAGAAGACCAATGAGGGATGAAGTTATTTGGCATTATGATAAGAGAGGTCAATTCTCAGTCAAAAGTGGTTATCAGATTGCTTTGAGCCTGAAACTTCCAGCCACTCCATCAAGTTCAGAAAATTCCAATAGCCAACGGAAGTTTATCTGACTACTCACTCTGCCTGAAAAGATAAGAATTTTTATGTGGAGGGCTGCTAAGAACATTCTTCCATCAGCTGAAAATCCGTGGAAGAGGAAGATTATTCGAGAACCCTTGTGTCAGCTCTGCAAGAAAGGAATGGAGACTATTTTTCATGCTCTAGTAGGCTGCAAGGCTGCTAAGAAAATCTGGAAAATGACCAGATTTGCAGAGGACCTGAAGGGTAGCAGTGATCAAGATATTCTGAGTTTTTTGTTGGCTTTAAATTCAAAGAGAAGCAAAGCTGATATGGAACTACTGGTGGTGACCCTCTGGATGATATGGAATGCAAGGAATAGTTGGCTTTTTAAAGGAAAAAAAGATACTCCTCAAATCCTTGTTTCTAAGGCTGAAGCTGTGATGGAAGCTTATCAAAGAACCCAAATACCAGCAGTTGCTCATATTGGCAATCAACGAAGCTTGATCCGCAAGGCTTGGAATCCTCCCCAAAGAGGGTACTTCAAAGTCAACGTGGATGCTGCTACCAACTCAGAGAAGCAAATCTCAGGCCTAGGGGCTGTAATTCGAGATGAGAATGGGAATGTGATTGCAGCTGCTATTAAGGTATCAAGATTCTTTGGGGAAGCTGCTTATGCAGAGGCAGAAGCTATTGATTGGCCTGCAAATTGCTGATCGTGCAAGCTTAAGCTCGCTGGTGGTGGAATCAGATGGTCAAGAAGTTGTTAAGCTGGTAAACAACAACCAGGGCTGCAGATCCGAGATATACTGGATTATTTCAGAGGTGCAAAGTATGTTGAAAAACTTTGACTCTATAAGTGTTCATTATACTCATAGATCCTGTAATATTTTAGCCCACTCTCTAACAAAACTAGCTTTAGAGAGACTTAAAACTATTGTGTGGATGGGTTTATTCCCTCCTCATTTGCTGTACTTATTTTCTTCTGTGAAATGAAGGCATTTTCCTTTCAAAAAAGAAAAATTACACAAAGAAAATGTTCGAGTTTAACGGAGACACCATGGCTGAGTTGAACGAAAGATGGAGCTGAGTTGAAATTGCGAATCCATGAATGCATGAAGTCTGAGTCTACGATTAATAGGTCACCCATTGAAATTCATTACATAACGAGATGGATTTGGATTTAAGAATAAAAAATCTTTCACCAAATAACCTGCTACCACGTAATATTAATAATTCAATATTTTGATATTTTAAATTACTAAGTTTTAAAGAAAAAAATTGATTTAGGCTTTGTCCACCTTTACCTTTTTTAATTAAAAATTATTAAAAAATTTATAAACTCACTATGTATGTAAATTTTTCACAAAACCTAAAATTCATAAGTATTTACTATAAAACTTAGATTTGTCTTTATATCATCTAAACTTTAAGAAAATTTTCTTCTCTAAACATAATGCTACCTAGGCAACATGGATCTTCTTTAAAATTTTAACATATTCTTTTATTATTATTAGTATTGGTACCTATAACTATCACTACAAAAAAATTATTAAAGATGACGGACAACTTATAATAAATTTTGAGTATATAATAAAATTATGACAGACTTGTGATATAATTTTTAATCTATCATAAATTAATGATAATTTTGTAATATAATTATTTTCTATCACAGATTAATAATGATTTTATGATAAAATTATTTTTTATTATGGATTAATGAAGAATTTGTGATAAAAATTTTTTTACCATAAATTAATGATAATTTTATAATAATTATTTTTTACTCAGTCACGTGTCAGACTTATATTTCGTTACTTAATATGTGAACAAGTATACTATATAATTTTATAAAATGAAAAAGTAAACCCTAAATCTAACCTAATTAAACACACGCTGCTCCCCTGTTGCTCTTCGATTTCACTGCCGCTTCGGGAAAGAACAAGAGGAGTCCCCGTATGTTTTCAATGGAGATGCCGGGGACGGTACCGGTGACGGGAGGGAGCTTGTACGAGGTGCTGAGGGTGGAGCCAACGGCGACGATTTTGGAGATTAAGATGGCGTATCGGAGTTTGGCGAAGGTTTATCATCCTGATTTTGTCGGGTAACGGTCGGGATTTCATCGAGATCCAGAACGCTTACGAGACGCTGTCGTATCCAATGGCCAAGGCTGTTTATGACATGTCTTTGGTGAGTAGGAGGAGGACGAGAACGGTGTCGTTTAGGTGTTCGGGTCAGTCTGGGTTTCACCCGGCCCGTAAGTGGGAAACTGACCAGTGTTGGTAGGAATTTTCAATTTAGGGTCCAACATTCTTGTTTACGTAATTTTTGTTTACGTAATTTTCATTTGATTTCTCAAGTGTGTGATGATGTGTTGATTTCTCAAGTGTGTGATGTGTTGATGGTTCTATTTTTGCTGAAGGTATTACCTGTGATGATAAATTATGGCGATAATTAGGGATAAAACTGAGGATTTTAAAGATGTCGTGAGGCATGCTGCTGTTTATGATGAGATATGTTTAATCTCTCAGTTCATTTTGTCTCTAAATGTTTTTTTAGGATGCTTTAACTGTTGAAGAGTTCTTTAGAAAATTTGAGTTATTGAGGTAGGATTTTTATAGAGTGTTTCACAATATGTATATGACATCTATATGAAAGATCCTAAACATCTTGTGGATGATTAATAATTTTGAATTTTGAGGACAAAGCATGGGTAGCCCTGTAAACTTTCTGGAAAAGGATGTTTATAACATTCGTGTGTGTGGATTTGCTTGTTGTTGTTCAAACTGCAATCATCACTTCTGATATCTTTTAAGTCTTAACTTCAACTTCCCATGTTGTGATTGCTTTTAACAGCCCAAACTGGCAGCCATAATGGCTTCTTTCATAATTCATAAACCACGGGAAATATCATCTTTCATTACACTGTTGCTCTGTGATTTGTTTTAAATATAGATAGGATTTAATATCTAATGCCTTGAGAGTATCTTGTATGTATTATTCTCTGGGTAATTCCTCAGTTCATCGGATTCTGCTTTTGGGATGGATATGATCAAGAGAATGCTCCAGACTAGGCATCTAACCATGCTCAGCTAAATATCAGCATTAGCGATCTAAATAACTCGACAAACTCTGAAGGTAAAATGGTATAATTCTGCTAATAGAACTGCTGATAGGAGTATTGGAGTTGTTAACCTTGTATATGAGAAGCAATCCATAAGAGCATGTTTAGTTGCACAATTTGTGTAAATGTTGTCCGTTTGTATACTTTAACCTTCATTTTTTCTTTCCGCTTGTGGTGATTAATTTGCCTATACATACTATTCTGATACATTTTTTAATAAACCGGAGCCAATAGTAAGGTGCTGCACATTGTTTCGTTCCAAAATGTGTTTGATAGGTGGGGAAATGATGAGCTTTTTTTTTTTAAATTGGTGTTGTATAGACTTATCGACGATGACCCTTCTACTGCAGAGATTTATTTTAATTGGCTAAAAATGCTTCAGTCATCTTTGCTGCTTATTTATTTATTAATTTATTTTCAAAGAGTCTTGAAGCTATTGGATTGATCTTTTGGCCCACCCTTGTTGCATAAGTTTAGTTCCAGAAGTAATTCTAATTGGGCATTAACATGGTTAGAGCCATTGAAAATGCTTGAAACATAGAGCAAAACGACTACAGAAACTTAAAGAGTTAGATCAGAAAAACCAATTATTGACATTAAGCTCTATCCAGGTATTTCTACCTTTTTTTCTTTAACATAAACTTCTCTTTCATTTTTTTTGATAATGTTTCAAATTACATGAAGCTCAAATGTTTTAGTTGCTGCATGGTAAAATTGAACATTATTACTTTAGCACAACTTTGGGATTAGTTGAGGTTAGTTTGGAGTGGGCTAACCATTTTTTCTGACATCCTTATTGCATCAGCAAAATGGTTAGTATGAGTTTAAAACTATAGATATTAGTTGTTACAATTTGCTGAAATTTAAAATTATAGTGTCAAATTATTATGGTTAAAGATTGTAGTGTTGATGTCATGCATTTGATAACATAGGGTATTTTGATTGATTCTGCATAGACTGGTTTGCTGGGTTTGAGTTGGAATGTTGCTGGATATATGGTTGGAATTAGAGTGCTATTGAAGATGGTGGATTGCTGGGTATGGGTTGGAGTGTTGCTGGGTATGTGGCCGTTAAAATATTGCTGCTGGAAGATGTATTGTTGCTGGAAATCTTGCTGTTGGAATATTTCCATTAATCTTTGCTAGTTTTGTTGGGTAACCTGGCTTGGTGGCTAGAATTTTAAATGTTTTTCTTGTTTGGAGTTTAATTGGAATTTAACAGTTGTTTTATATTTTTGGATGGTATTTTTTTTTAATTTGGGATGTTTTATTATGTATTGGTGGCGATCACATTAGATACTAGATGTATCCCTTTTAAAATTAATTTTTCGGATCGAATGAATGTTAATTAATATTAATTGTTTTTAGTTTTTTTTATGATATTCATTTTATTAATTAAGTAAATTTGTAAACTGAAATTCATCAATAAAATATAATTACAATATAATTTTTTAAAAAATATGACTTTATGACGTGAAATATCCATCATAAAGTCTATCATAAAAAAATTTCTGCCATAATTGAATATTAAAATTCCTGCCAAAAAATTAAAAAAAATGGTGCAAAAATTTAAATAATTAAAATTAAAATTTAATTATTTTTATATTAAAATATTATGTGATGGATATATGATTGAGTTACCATCATAAATTTATGACGGAAAATATACTGTCATAAATTAATGACAGTGACAGATGACGCATGAGTTGTCTGTCATGCTCCTTATTTTACGACAGTTATTTTTCGTCATTTATTACATATTTTCTTATAGTGTATTGGTAATTCATTATTCCACTTCTTTATTTTTAATTTTTTTTTTCATATTTTGTAAATGTATGCTACATACATTATGGACGATTATGTGGAATCAATTTTGAGTGCAACAAGTGACAAACTCGCTATTGCTCAAGAAATTGCATAGAAAAATAAAAAATAAGTCGTGAAACATCAATAATTATTTTATTAAGATTTTCTTTTGTTTAGTTTTATAATTATAGACAACCGTAAATTGTAAAAATTTTTGTATGCTTTAAATTAAAAATATGTTGCAGTTCTTTTTTATATTTTTTAAATCACAAGAAAGAGGGGATTAAATAGGTCAGATCAAATAATATGACAAAAGAATGAATAAGTTTGAGTTTCCATTCCTTGATCAAATAAGTTAATAGATAGGTTCCAAGAAGCATAATTTAACAGGATATGCTTAAAGATAATCAAAAAGTAACTTTTTAGTCATCTAACACTTTTATGATTTGAACACGCAGGAGCGGATTGTAATAGAGAGGCAGGGATGGTGGCACTTGTAATATTTTTGGGGAAAAAAATGTAAATGTCGTGATTATAATGAAAGTAAAAAAATATCCCTAAATTTATTAGTATATTTCCAATATCTTTAGTCTTTTGTATCCTAGACCCAAACTTCTACTACAAATGCTCTAATCACTCACCTTAACTCCAAAAATCCTACAATTTTATTATAATTTTATTACAATATATCTTTACTCATAGGCAGTAACAAATTATAATTCTCTTCTTAAGTTTAATATTCATTTCAAAAATATTTTTAATCTGTCTATTAATTTGTTGTTGCTCTAATGTTTGACAATGTAATAACTAGAAAATGCTTTCATAGTTATTTTTTACTTTACATGTGTAAAATATAAAGAATTCTATTCAAAATTCTAGTTGACATCTAAATACTAAGCTATACAATCTCTAAAATTAAGGGAATAAAAGTATGAAAGTATATAAATTTGGATAACAAAATATTTTGGAATTGAAAGGATAATCTATAATGCATCAAGGCAATCAATTATATTATCCAACACTCACCTCTCAAGATGGCAGTGACACGACTCAAAAGTGGTTGGTTATTACCAAATATAAAAGTATTTAGTTATAATATAAGCTGATGAGTCTAAGTTGAATCATAAAGAACTTAAAAATCTTATATTTAGTGTTTTCAATTATCTAAGTAGTATCAACAAATAGATTCCTGAAAATCATACGAGAAAGAAAAGCAGCCCAAAAACAAAGTGCCTACATCTTTTTTTGATAAAATGGGGCTCTAAAAAGAGCTAGAACAAAACAAAACGATGGTAAGCCAGCCCATACAAGTCATGGTATAAAACAGGAGTCCCACCAAGTAGGGGATTACCAAGATGATGAACACCTAGAGGAAGAGATAGAGCATAATTAGCGAGATAGTCTGCTTTGAAATTCGCCTCACTATAGACATGGTTAATGACCACGTTCCAATTCTGCTAGATAATCTCCTTGATTGACTGGAGAAGAGAAATGTACTCATTAATAGTATCCACAGGCTTCTTAACTAGTTTAATGATGCATAGGCTATCAATTCCTACCACCAGCCACCTTATCCCATGATCCCATGCCAATTTTAGACCATGATATAAACCCTATAACTCAGCCATGGTAACAGAGGAATGCCCTATATTCATTCTGAAGCCAAAAATTCAAGCCCCATTGTGATCACGAATTACTCCACCGGCACTTGATGCTCCTGTACGCTTACAAGCTCCATCGGTATTCAACTTGCACCACGGCCAAGTGAGGGCACTCCATGCAATCGATTTGTCTACTCTCCTAGATGTTGTGACTAGGCCTATGTTATTTATGCAGTTGATTTCCTGTGCCCTGGTTCGAATGTCATGAAGCATACTCAGGCTATTAATAGAGGAGTGCATAAATTGAAATTGATTGGGCCAGAACTAGAGATGCCAGATAGCCACTCCAAAGAAAGTCATCCACTTCAAATTTGATCCCACAATCCTATCACTCGTGAGGTTTTGAAAGAGCCAATCCCTCAACAGCAAAGAATAGAAAAGCGGATGCAAAAAAGTAGGGATGACATGATTCTAAAAACGTTTGGCTACCATACCGTCTCGAATAACAAGCAGTGTATCTTCCGAAGGACAACCACGCTGATCACAAAACTCTCCAAGCTGAATATGCCTCCTTGTCAACTCATTTTTCATTTTTAACTTATTGTGCATCACTAGCCAGAGAAAAATCCAAATGCTTTGTGGTCCCTTCCACCTCCAAACTTTGTTCCAAATCTGATCCTTTGCATGAATGGCGGTATTGGAAATAGCATAATAGGCAGAGTTGACTGTGAACTCTCCATTTGTTGATTCTGCTCAAAAGACACGGTCATCACCTCTCTCAGGCCTAGGAGGTTGAATAGAGGCAATTTGCAAGAGGATATTACTTGGAAGCAAGTGCCAAACAAACCCTACTGCCAATTACCATCACTATCCACAAAGTCAGTAGTCACCTTGTGTATGATGTTGTCAAAGACTGGGCTAAGGACATAAGAAATCAAAGGTTGTCTCTTAGTAACCCAGCAATCCCACCAGAACCGCACCAATCGGCCATTTCCCAAGTTCCAGCGAATCCCCAGCCGTGTCTCTAGCCAAACTTTTCCTATGGATTTCCACAAGTGAGATCCATATCCAGTGGGTAAAATGTAAGGTAGATTTGCAGGGTTGATATTATATTTAGTACACAAAACTTGAGACCAAAGGCTGTTAGGTGATGCTACCAAGTTCCATCCCAATTTCATTAATAAAGTTTTATTCATTAGCTCAAGGTTGTTGAAACCCAAACCACCACAATTCTTAAGTTGGCAGACTCTATCCCAACTAACAAGGCTCATTTTTTGTTGAGGATGAGCCCTGCTCCAAATAAAACGCCTAAATGCTTGATCAATTTTATTTTTGATACACACTGGCAAGTTGGTAGTTTGCATGACATAGATAGAAAATAATTGTAAGACCGATTGAGCTATAGTGATCCGCCCTGCTAGAGAAAGATGATTCGCATTCCACCTCGACAGACGCCGCTCAACTAGATTAATGATGCTCTAATATGTGCCATTAGTGACCCGTATGTGAAGAAGAGGCATACCGAATATTTACCAAGATCAATCGTCATACCGATGCCCATGGTATTAATAAATTTTTTTGCTTCATTACTCTAAACATTCCTAGAGAAATATACTCTGGCTTTAGCCTTACTAACTCGTGCTCCCAAGTTACTACAGTAAGTTTCAAGAATTGAATTAATTACCGAGGCTTGAGCACACGAAGCCTCTGCTAAAAGAGGCATATCATCTGCAAAAAAAAAGGTGAGTAAGAGGAATTCCATGGCGAGAGAGGTGCACGGGAGTCCAAAAACCTGTGTTGACCACATCACATATACCATGGCTGAGTTGTTCGATGCAGAGAATAAAGATATAAGGAGAAATGAGATCACCTTGCCGAATACCTCTAGTTGGTAGGAACTCATCAGTGAGCTCACCCTCCCATAGAACTTGCATTCACAAGGTGGTGATGCACTCCATTATAATTTGAATTAGTTTTGAGGGGATACCTGTTTCCATTAGCAATTAGCAATACATTTAAAGATGTGTAACAAGCTGACAAGAAAAGTGTGCCCATTTTTGTTGATGTTCGATGCAATTTTTCCCTAATTTTTATTACCACAAGATCTCTCCTAGATTTAAGAATATCTTTGATCTTTTCAGGAATTTTCAGCAGGGTTTAATAAATGCTCTCAAACACATTTTTTTCCATGTACATAACATCTAATTGATGATCCACCAACAAGTACTTCTAATACTCTAATTTATAGAATATGGATTTCTTCCTCCACCACAAATGATCATGATTCTTGAAACTTTCGCACTTTTTCTATTATGTTTGCCCTATTTATTATCAATAGAATCAACGAGATAAAAAATCTCCTCATTGTATATGTGTGTGATATGTGTGTGTGTGTTGAGAAATGAGATCACCTTGCCGAATACCTCTAGTTGGTAGGAACTCATCAGTGAGCTCACCCTCCCATAGAACTTGCATTCACAAGGTGGTGATGCACTCCATTATAATTTGAATTAGTTTTGAGGGGATACCTGTTTCCATTAGCAATTAGCAATACATTTAAAGATGTGTAACAAGCTGACGGAAGAAAAGTGTGCCCATTTTTGTTGATGTTCGATGCAATTTTTCCCTAATTTTTATTACCACAAGATCTCTCATAGATTTAAGAATATCTTTGATCTTTTCAGGAATTTTCAGCAGGGTTTAATAAATGCTCTCAAACACATTTTTTTCCATGTACATAACATCTAATTGATGATCCACCAACAAGTACTTCTAATACTCTAATTTATAGAATATGGATTTCTTCCTCCACCACAAATGATCATGATTCTTGAAACTTTCGCACTTTTTCTATTATGTTTGCCCTATTTATTATCAATAGAATCAACGAGATAAAAAATCTCCTCATTGTATATGTGTGTGATATGTGTGTGTGTGTATGGTTTCAGAGCTAGGTCTTCCTAACTTCCCGTATACTAAAAAGTTGTTTATAGTCCATAGCAACATAGCCCCCAAATTGTGGGATTATAAAACTATTGAGGCAGACAATAGACGTGATAAAGTGGCACACAATCCACTCATTACTTTACTAGTATTGTAAATAACAAAAAACCATGCATGACCATAATTGGAGTTTTTGATGGTGCCGAACTAAAAGGTGATAGGTCTGGTGATAATCACCAAGAATGATCAAAATATTATCAACATGTTATGCCCAATATGAAATACTAGCTTGGCAACCCAAGAGGGGGGTGAATTGGGTTTTGAAGAGTTTCTTCAATAGCAATACCACAATTCAATATAAAAAACTACCACAACCAATAATAATAATTATTATTTCAACAAGTCAATTTAAAAGGTAAGGATAGAGAAAAAAAAAACGAGATTTTTACATGGTTCAGCAAAACCCGTTTACATCCATACCTGCAAGCTCAATACGCTTGAGAATTTCACTATCCAAGCCTTTCAACTCAAGGTTTCAAGATGCTTATAATTGACTTTCAACGTGTCAATAAAACCTTTACAACTTGAGGTAATCTCACGCCTCTAATCCCAAATGTTTTCCACACTCCCAATCACTTAATTTTGATATTAAGATGAATATTACATAGAATTTCACTCACACAATATATGTGTTTACAAATAAAAGCTCAAAGTATGTTTCAACGAAAGAATAAAAAAATGTAAGACAATTCAAATATGCAAGAGTAAGCTCAATGCCAATCATTTGAATTTGAGTCTTTTTATAGTTGAAGAAGAAAACTAGCTGTTATTGACTTTCTACGTATAATTGGATCACTATTAACTGCAAGTTGGATTGCAGTTTTGACTCGAGCAAGTTACCGTTAGGCCACAGTTCAAATTGTCGAATCACCGCTTTTCAATAGTCGAATCACTTTTATTGTCTAAAGACTTTCTGCCCATTATCGGTTAAACGTTAACAGTAACGGGTTAGTCGTTTGCTATAGTGAACTTATTTTTTGAAATTATAATTTGGCCTCAAACCGTCCTAAAGTTACACTATAACCCAAAACTTTAAAAAGCTTTACAAATAAGTCTATTTTCAGAATTTCAAAACAATACATGATGATTTCCAAAACTTTCTAAACTTATGCTATGCCCCAAAACTTTATAAGACTTTTCAAATAGGTTCATTTCTAGAATTTCAAAATAGTAGTTATTGATTTCGAAGTTCTCAAAACTTGTTTAATTAGAATACCAACTTAAAAACAACCAATTTCATAAAATCATTTTTTCACTAAGTATAAAATCATTTATGAAGATAATGATTTATTTAAAATGTATTAAAAATAATTTGAGCTTTTAAATGTTTAATATTTGTTAATCTTGTTTGTTATAATCAAAATTAACATTATGGATACATATATGTTAACACAATATTTATATATTGGTGGGCTAAAATATATAATATGTAAGTATTAAAGCTGATTCTTCAAGCTATTTATTGGTAGGCTAATATTAAGAGGGAGATTGCAAAATATGTTAAAGAATGCTTGACATGTCTGCAAGTCAAGGCTGAGCATCAAAGATCGTCTGGATTATTACAGTCTTTAATGGTGCTATAGCAGAAGTGCGAACACTTAGGCATGGATCATGTTTCAGGATTGCAAAAAAAAAAAAAGGGTATGATACAATTTGGGTGATTATAAACAGGTTGACTAAGTTTGTGCATTTTGGGGCTCAAGAGTTTCAACAAACTTGTAAAGCCATTGTGAAGATAAGAGAAAGAATGAAAGTGGCTCAATGCAGACAAAAGAGCTGTGCAAACAATCGGAAGAGGAACTTAGAGTTTAAAGTGGCAATAAAGTGTTTCTTAAAGTAGAGAAATTCTAGAATACATCGGAGGTACCATGTCAGCCATACAATGAATAAATGATACCATGACATGTGTGCATTTACTTTAAAAAACTATCATGCAAGTGATGATTTTATTAAATTCAACTATGCATGACATGTATGCATCAATTGTTTATAATATATTAGAAATATTCTAGAATTTCTCCTTAAAGTAGCCCCGATAAAACGAGTTATGAGATTTGGTAAAAAAGAAAAGTTGAGCCTGCGGTTTATTGAACGATCTAACTTCTTGAACCTTTTTAAGACAATCCATTTGGGTTAAAATAATGTCAAAAAAGAGCTCGTGGAGTGGTGCTATAATTTTTCACAAAGGCAAACTTCTCAAAATAATAATAATGATCATTTTCAATATTGTAATTCAGGTGTTAAATGATAATAATGATCATCATTGGCCATAAATAACTTGCATTGTCATTTATGAGTAAGCTCATTCAATTACGAAACAGTCCATTTTTACATTTGTAACATCACGTTGCAGCGTCTTTGCTCTGCATCCTAGAATTGATCCAATGCTGTAGAAAAAAAGAGAAACAAAAAGTTCAACATAAATAAAAGAAAATTGATATTTGGCCATGACAAAAAAGATGGCACTGTAGTATAAACAGTGCTGTCATTTTGTGTGTACAGTGGAATTGTTGCATGAACATTTTCTTATTTGCTACCTTGATGGTCTTGATTGTGTCTAAGTATCAGTGCTCTAAATAAAATATTTATGCACGACGGCAAAAATGAACTGGAACAAGGATTTTTGTCATAACACTATTCAATCGTGTTTTCTACCTTGGATTGGTGCGCCCTAGATCCCCATGAACAAATTCCTTGATATATGTTCTAGCCTGCAATTTCCATCCCATCCAAGGGCTAGAGGTAGAAAATTTCACTCATGTAACCAAAGAGAAGAAAATAACTTTTATTTTCCTTTTTTCTCCCCTAGGGGATTACGTAGGCAAGCAAATTGGTAAAAATAATATCTGAAAAGTGTAAATCCTTGTATCCTTCTTATAAGATTCTAAAGGCCCAATGTTGCTTTGCTGCTATCTATTGCTCACACTACTATCTACTATCATTGAAGAGGCAAGGAAGCACACCCTTGCACAGGCAGCTGTATATCAGCCGCAACCTAAATTGTATCTCCTGCTGTACCTGTAATCAGATAAATGGCAAAGACATATTCTGAAGAAAAGTAGAAGATAAAAGGTTGCCTGAATCTATCTAATCCAATTGATATTTAAAGTGTTGGATAATAAAAGGTGTCATATTCCTAAGCACTGTGGATTTCTGGAACATACAGAATTCACTCAAGATTATAATGAACCGTTACAAAAGTTCGTGGCAATTTCATCATGTTGAGAAATTTATTATTGGAAGTTGGTTCCTTCAGGCTTATTTTCAGACTCTTTATAGCTATATGAAAACTATTCCATGATTTATGGGCTTAATTTCTTTTTCTTCATATGCATGTATCAAGATTCAAGTATAATATTTTTTCGGCTGAATTTATTATTAATTAATAGTCGTAGATAAAATATTTAAAACATATATATAATTAAATTTCTTATAACATCCTGCAGTACTGCCTGAGATCAAATACAGGTCGGATTAAAATATCCCGAGTCTCTTATTTTCATTTCCACATGCCAGATGGCATGTTGATGCAATTTGCTTTCTTGGTGTTGAATGATTCTTAAGAAATTTTATTTGACTGGCCAGTGGAGGAACTGAGTTAAAATCAAATACTGACTTTTCTTTAAGATTTTCTAAGATACTTTATTTGACTGGCCAGTGCAGGAAATATATGTTAGAAGCAAATACTGACTTTTCTTTAAGTTTTTCTGATAAACCTTTTGTGTATATGTGAAAAATTCAACTCTACGGCATGCTAAAAAAGTTGGTCGCCTCAAAAGTAAATTTCTACAGCTACTCTTGAAAATCCATACACGAAATTATATGAATAAAGAAAATCTGTTTCAAGACCGCAGTGTGAAATGGAAATGTCTAGAATCAGTCAATGCAAGACTTGACTTTTGAAAAACGAAGAAAAAGAAGTTTATTTTACGGCCATCTCAAAATTTCGATGATGATCGTGATATGTGGAGTCCACGGTTTTGAATCTAACCATTTCTGCAGGCTTTTGATGCACTGCTTCCGATTTTTGCTCTACTTGCATTCAATCCAATTTGATCCTACACTCCACTCCTTTACTTTCCTGTGAACAAAAGTACAAAACTAAACTATGGCTGTTGGAGAGCTCTTACTCTCAGCTGTCTTTCAGGTGCTTTTTGACAGATTGGCTCCCCATGGTGGTGATTTGCTCAACTTTGTTAGCCAACTTGGAGGTGGGGTTGCTTCCGAGTTGAAGAAATGGGAAGACTGTTTGATGATGATTCAGGCTGTGCTGAGGGACGCAGAGGAGAAGCAACTGACGGACGAGGCTGTGAAATTGTGGCTGGACGATCTCCGAGACTTGGCTTATGATGCTGAGGACATTCTTGATGAGTTTGCCACCAAGGCTTTGGATCGCAAGTTCATTGCAGATCGTGATCATGGAGCAAGCAGTAGCAAAGTTCAGATGCTCGTCCCGGCACCTTGTTTCGGTTGTTTCAAAATTCAGAACACTGTTAATTTCAATGGCAAAATGCGGTCCAGCATAAAAGATATCACCGGCCGATTTGATTGACTCTGCAATCAAAGAATTCATCTTGGATTGCAATTGACCCCTGGAGGGACATCATCAACTACTACTGCACAACGAAGAACACCCACTTCAAGTGTGTCAACTGAACGTGCTGTTTTTGGAAGGCAGCAAGATAAGGCCAAAATGCTTGAAATGGTACTGACTGATACGTCAACTGATCATTCCAACCTTGCTGTAATACCAATCGTTGGCATGGCTGGGGTCGGAAAAACAACCCTTGCTCGGGAGGTCTACAATGACAGGGCCGTTGAAGACTCCAAGTTCGATGTAAAAGCATGGGTTTGTGTCTCTGATGACTTTGATGTGTTGAACATTTCAAGGGCTCTTCTTGAGTCAATCACCTTCACATCATGTGATCTCAAGGCTTTAAACGAAGTGCAGGTTCAGATAAAAAGGGCTGTTGATGGGAAAAAATTATTGCTGGTCTTAGATGATGTATGGAACGAGGACTACTGCTTGTGGGAAGATCTGAAAGCTCCATTCCTGGCTGCTGCACCAAACAGTAAAATTATTGTCACCACTCGCCATGCACATGTTGCAGCAACAATGGAACCAATTCAACAATAAACCTACAGTGCCTGTCAGATGAAGATTGCTGGTCCCTGTTCATGATGCACGCGTTTGTGGGTCAAGATATTACTGCACAACAAATTTCAGATTTATTTCGCGAGAAAGTTGTTGGAAAGTGTGGAGGCTTGCCCCTAGCGGCAAAAACTCTTGGGGGACTTTTACGTTCCAAGAGACATGATGAATGGGATGAAATATTGAACAGCAATATATTGGATCTTCCTCAACAAAATGGCATTCTCTCAGTGTTAAGATTGAGTTATCACTGTCTTCCTTCTCAGTTGAAGAGATGTTTTGCTTATTGTGCTATTTTCCCTAAAGATTATGAATTTGAGCAGAATGAGCTTGTTTTTTTGTGGATAGCTGAAGGTGTCATCCAGCAATATTCCGAAAACAATAAGCAGCCAGAAGAATGGGGAAGAGAGTGCTTTCGAGTTCTAGTGTCAAGGTCAATTTTCCAGCAATCATGTGTTGATAGCTCTAAATTTGTAATGCATGACCTAGTTCATGATCTCATTCAATTGGTTTCCGGCGACACTATTTTCAGGTTAGAAGAGGTCAATAAGCCATCGAGAAGATTTGAAAGGGTTCGTCATTATTCTTACAATCAAGGATGGTGTGATGGTAAAAATAAATTTGAAGTTATCGGTAATGCTCAACTTGCACAGCTGAGGACATTCTTGCAAATAAGCACAATAGGAGCCACCACTTACATTAGTAACATGTTTCTATCGGAGTTGTTGCCAAAATTCAAGAAGCTAAGGGTGCTATCTTTAAAAGGATACTACTGAACTTGCAAATATTTATATTAAGAGATTGTTATTGTTTGATTAAGTTGCCATCCAAAATGGGGAATTTGCTTCAGTTACGTCATCTCGATATAAAAGGTGTTGATGCCTAAAATCTGATCTAGTCTATTAGCGATTTAATATCAAATTTCTACACCAGCATTAGATTTATTTGGTAGAGAATCGATTGGTCAATCGTTTAGATGTCCTGCAACCACCGGCGATTAATCTGTGAATACTTGAAATCATAGAAGACGGTCAGAGGCGCCAGAAGTTTTTCCGGCGTGAAGCCTCCGACGCTCAAGTCAGTTTCTAGGCCTTTCGGAAAAATTTGTGCCACCACTCATGGGGCTTAATAAACATTGCCTTCAAACCCAAAGCTTTTCGAGGAATTTACAGAAAGTAAAGTATAGTGTAAAAGCAAGAATTTTCCATGAGAGGAAGAGAGCCCAAAAAACTCCCTTGGAGAAGAGAGAAAAAATAAATAAATAACCCCCCCTAGGTAACTCCCCACTCCCCTCTTTCCCCCCTTGTTCTCTCCCACTTTCGGAAGTTATGGATGAGATAAAAGTCATGCCCCCACTCTCCCTTTTTTTCCTCCTTTTATCTGTTACCAAACACCAGTCCCCCAGTTTCTAGTGTTGAGAGTTTTAACGAATCAAGACTGGAAACTATATAAATTTTAAAGTGAACTCAAGGTGGTTGCCATAAATCGGCTCGGGATTGCTTAAATTAACCTTGCCCTTAACAAAAAAGTTTCAAGTTTTTAAACTTTTACATGCTTTTAAATATACCATTTTCCTACTCACATAATCATGTAAAGCATGTTTCATAAGTTTAGGTATTTATCTCACCTGAAGTAGGTTTTAAGACTTAGTCATTTATCTGCTTTAGAACATTTTTCGCTCATATAACTCTTGCTCACGTAATCTTAGTCGAGCAAGAGAGGCAAACTTTGACTTCGTCTCACTGCGAGGAGGTTTGGAGACTGTAAGCCTTTTACTTGTAGTACCCTTTTTTTTTTTTTACTTTCTGCTCGGCTTCACATGGTCGGGCAGATTCTAGCAAGCTTGACTTCTTATCTCGCCATCGAGCAGGCTTTGAGACTTTGGAGCCTTTACTTGCCTTAGAAACTTTTTTGAAATTCTCATTGTCTGCTCGCCTTCACATGGTCGAGCAGATTCTGGCGAGCTTGGCTTCCTGTCTCGCCATCGAGGAGGCTTTGAGACTTGTGGAGCCTTTGCGTGCCTTAGGAGATTTTTGGAACTTTTGTGGTCTGCTCGCCTTCGCTTGGTCCAGCAGATCCTAGCATGCTTCGCTTTCTGTCCCGCCATAAAACAGGCTTTGAGACTTTGGAGCCTTTGCATGCCTTAGAAGATTTCTGAAACTTTTGTAGTTTGCTCGCCTTCGCTTGGTCGAGCAGATCCTGGCATGCTTGGCTTCTAGTGAGCCTTTGCATGCCTTAGGAATTTTTATAACACTTGAGGGTCTGCTCGCCTTCACTTGGTCGAGCAGATCCTGGCACACTTGGCTTCTAGTCTCGCCATAAAACAAGCTTTGAGACTTGGTGAGCCTTTGCATGCCTTAGGAATTTTTATAACACTTAAGGGTCTGCTCGCCTTCGCTTGGTCGAGCAGATCCTGGCACGCTTGGCTTCTGGTCACGCCATAAAACAGGCTTTGAGGCTTGGTGAGCCTTTGCGTGCCTTAGGAGATTTTTGGAACTTTTGTGATTTGCTCGCCTTCGCTTGGTCGAGCAGATCCTAGCATGCTTTGCTTTTTGTCCCGCCATAAAACAGGCTTTGAGACTTTGGAGCCTTTGCATGCCTTAGAAGATTTCTGAAACTTTTGTAGTCTGCTCGCCTTCGCTTGGTCGAGCAGATCCTGGCATGCTTGGCTTCTAGTAAGCCTTTGCATACCTTAGGAATTTTTATAACACTTGAGGGTCTGCTCGCCTTCGCTTGGTCGAGCAGATCCTGGCACGCTTGGCTTCTGGTCTCGCCATAAAACATGCTTTGAGATTTGGTGAGCCTTTGCATGCCTTAGGAATTTTTATAACACTTAAAGGTCTGCTCGCCTTCGCTTGGTCGAGCAGATCCTGGCACGCTTGGCTTCTGGTCTCGCCATAAAACATGCTTTGAGACTTGGTGAGTCTTTGCATGCCTTAGGAATTTTTATAACACTTGAGGGCCTGCTCGCCTTCGCTTGGTCGAGCAGATCCTGGCACGCTTGGCTTCTGGTCTCGCCATAAAACAGGCTTTGAGACTTGGTGAGCCTTTGCATGCCTTAAGAATTTTTATAACACTTGAGGGTCTGCTCGCCTTCGCTTGGTCGAGCAGATCCTGGCACGCTTGGCTTCTGGTCTCGCCATAAAACAGGCTTTGAGACTTGGTGAGCCTTTGCATGCCTTAAGAATTTTTATAACACTTGAGGGTCTGCTCGCCTTCGCTTGTTCGAGCAGATCCTGGCACGCTTGGCTTCTGGTCTCGCCATAAAATAGGCTTTGAGACTTGGTGAGCCTTTGCATGCCTTAGGAATTTTTATAACACTTAAGGGTCTGCTCGCCTTCGCTTGGTCGAGCAGATCCTGGCACGTTTGGCTTCTGATCTCGCCATAAAACAAGCTTTGAGACTTGGTGAGCCTTTGCATGCCTTAGGAATTTTTATAACACTTGAGGGTCCGCTCGCCTTCGCTTGGTCGAGCAGATCCTGGCACGCTTGGCTTCTAGTCTCGCCATAAAACATGCTTTGATACTTGGTGAGCCTTTGCATGCCTTATTAGTAAACTTTGATTGGCTTCTCAACGCTAGCCTTGCTCTCATTTCTTAAATTATTCTCATATTGAGTAACTTTCAAGAAATCAAGTTAACTAATTTATACCGTCAGCCCTAATATGAGCACAATCAATTTAATGAATATAAGGCATCCTCATCTCACATAGCAGAATTTAGAGAAATAATTAAATTTTCATAGAAAAAACTGCTTGTAAATCAAAATATAACTTCTGACCTGTTCTGATTCCTACAAATGTGTGCCTTCGATGTGCTCTTATTTGAGGTTTTTTTCTTTAAATCCTTAAATATGGATTTGCTCTGCAAATTGATCAGCTGTAATAAACTATCAAAAATTTAATTTTTGACCTATAACGTATAACTTGTCCAGAAAATAGCTCACATTTACAACTTGTGCTTTAGCTATTTATATATGTTTGGGCCTTTGATGGATAAACATCCTTGGTGTTTTTATTACCATCTATAATATTTGGTTAGCAATATTATTAAAGACCTTTGCTAAAGACGCAGAGCACCATTTACTAACACTATAGATATTGAAATTTATATATAAAATAAATCATATTATATAAAATGTGTAATCAACAAATAAATGGTAATATAAAAGTTTAAGCAAAGTCATATCACTGTATCAAGGAAATACGATCTCATGCTAACCCAAGTTCCATCAATCCTTCGGTCAAGCATGTTGTGTGCTAATATATGACTATGCTATATATTCTATAATATGTAATCTTAACTATTTTCTATTAACGACTTCATAAGTCAAAACCCCATCCATCAGATTTTTGAAGTCAGGTAGTGGATTTAAAGGATAAATATAAAACTGAGGTTTTAGAACAAGTGCACCTGAGATTGTGCTCTGCATTATTTCATTGGTACTTCATCAAACAAATCCCGAGCTTGACTCTGCTTTGCTCCCTTCTTAGAATTATTCTGGATTTTAGTCCTTGGCTCTTGCGCAATGTTCTATTGAGCGTCACTCCCTGTAATTTCAGTTGCAGCCTTTGTTTTCCAGTCCAACTAATCTCACCATCTTGATTGTTCCTCTGTAGAGTCCTAAGCTTGCTCTTTACAATTTGAGGCTGCGATTTTTTTTTTAAAATTCTGTCAGTCATTTTGTCGAACACTTACTGTGCGTGATCTCGTATCACCACTTTTAACAAATATCATCTGAAACCTGTTTATGAAATTACAAACTCACACATCTCTGCATCCAATTAGTAATTAAATCTCGAAATGATTAAACCCATCAAAATGCATCCTGAAACCGCAGCATAATCCGATTGGGAAAGTGGTTAAAATCTTAATATCTAAACTTGTATGCGCACAAGACTTTAATGGTAAGCACATGATTAGCAGTTGACTATAAACCAACAAGCATGTGGCCACTAGTTTGTGATATGATTTCATATATTCAGTATATGTATTTTTTAAATCTATCCTCTATAATCAATTTCTCATGCTCATGAAAGCCAAATCACAATTGATCATTTGATGCAATATATCATGCACACAAACAAATAAATTGAAAGTAATTGCAGTAATTTAATTGGAAATACAAGTGGAGATGAATCTGTGACAGATTTTACCGATCTGAAGCTTCTAAATGCCAACATTGGGTTAGTTTTTTACCGATTCACTTTGCTTCTTTCACGTGAGTTCAGAAATAAAAGACAGGTTGCTTCAATTCACACATGATAATATTTTGCCTTCGCTTTGGCTAGATGAAAGTTGATGGAGATAACAAATTGGCTTCTTGTATCGGTCCCCACAGACGACGCCAAATGTTGATGCCTAAAATTTGATCTAGTCTATTAGCGATTTAATATCATATTTCTACACCAGCATTAGATTTATTTGGTAGAGAATCGATTGGTCAATCGTTTAGATGTCCTGCAACCACCGGCGATTAATCTGCGAATACCTGAAATCATAGAAAACGGTCAGAGGCGCCGGAAGTTTTTCCGGCGTGAAGTCTCCGACGCTCAAGTCAGTTTCTAGGCCTTTTGGAAAAATTTGTGCCACCACTCATGTGGCTTAATAAGCATTGCCTTCAAACCCAAAGCTTTTCGAGGAATTTACAGAAAGTAAAGTATAGTGTAAAAGCAAGAATTTTCCATGAGAGGAAGAGAGCCCAAAAAACTCCCTTGGAGAAGAGAGAAAAAATAAATAAATAACCCCCCCTAGGTAACTCCCCACTCCCCTCTTTCCCCCCTTGTTCTCTCCCACTTTCGGAAGTTATGGATGAGATAAAAGTCATGCCCCCACTCTCCCTTTTTTCCTCCTTTTATCTGTTACCAAACAAAAGGTGCAAATTCACTAAAAGGGATGCCACCGGGAATGAAGGAGTTGAAGTGTCTTCAAACGTTGTCTAATTTTATTGTGAGCAAGGGAAAAGTTTCCACTTTGACGGATTTGAAGAATTTAAATTTTCTTGGCGGAGAACTTTCCATCTCAGGATTGGAAAATGTGGACCGTACGTGGGAGGCAAGCGAAGCGATGTTATGCGAGAAGCAGAATCTTGAAGCATTGTCATTGCAATGGGGATCTCAGTTTGACAACTCACGAAATAAGGATGGAGAAGAACTTGTACTTGGCATGCTAAAACCTTGAACAAACATCAAGAAACTTGCAATCGAGGGCTATGGTGGAAAAAAATTTCCTTCTTGGATAGGAGATACATCTTTCTCCAAGATGGAGGTTCTTAAATTAGAAAACTGTGAAAATTGCACATCCTTGCCATCGCTCGGGTTGTTGAGTTCACTTAAACATCTTACTATTAAAGGTTTGATGAAACTGAAAAGCATGGGTGCTGAGGTTTATGGTGAGGATTGCTCAAAGCCTTTTCAATCATTGGAGATTCTCTGTTTTGAGAATTTACCAGAGTGGGAGTATTGGGACACTAAATTGGAAGAAAATGATATTGTTGCAGGATTCTCCAGCCTCCGTGAACTTTCCATGGTCAGATGTCCCATGTTCTCTGGAAAATTGCCAGAGCATCTCCCTTCATTAGAGAAACTAGTTGTTAGAAAATGTGGAGAGTTGGTGGTTTCTTTCTCAAGCTTTCTGAATCTTTGCAAATTAGACATTCATGAATGCAAGGGACTTGTGTGCAGCACTCCAATTGACTCAAAGTTGATCGAGTCTTTGACTATTTCAAATGATACATTGCAGATACGCGGATGCAAGGGGATGATACATAGTGATTGTCCAGAAGCAGACTCTGTGACAGTTATTTCCAATATTTTGGAGTTAAGAAAATTTTTAAAGCAAGGACTTCATCAAGTAGAGACTTTGCGGATTGGAAATTTTGAATGGATCAGGTCATGGCATGAACTTGAGCAGCCAGAGAAAGGGTTGCATGTTATCACCTCCCCTGAAGAGGTGTCGCTTGATGAAAGCTGCGTAAGTCTAGTTTCATTTCCAGAGATTAAACTTTTTCTCAATAATCTGCGGTCTCTTAAAATTGGAAATGCCAGAGCTTTAAAAACATTGCCTGAGGAAATTATAGGCAACGATTCACAACTGGAAAGTTTGTACATCCGAGATTGTGATTCTGTAATATTCATTGCAAGAAGCAAGCTACCAGCATCTCTTAAAAGGCTTGAGATAGAGAATTGTAAGAACTTGCAGCATTTGGTCGATGGTGGAGATGATGATACTTCTTCTTCTTCATCAGTGAAGCTGAAACATCTGGAGATAAGGCGCTGCCCAGAGCTCACAAGTTTATCATCAGGAATCCAGCTACTTGAGGGGCTTGAATACCTCCACATAAGTAGTTGTCCAGAGCTGAAGTCAATACCCAATGGCCTGCATAATTTACAGAGCATTTGGATAGCCGATTGTGAGAAGCTTGAAGCCCTGCCCAGTGACATGCACAAACTCAACTCTCTTCAACATTTTTACACAAGTGAATGTCCGAGCATTGTATCTTTTCCAGAGGAAGGTTTTCCCACCAATCTAACAACACTTAGTATTGGAGTTGATGTGAAAATTTATAAGCCACTCATTCAGTGGGGGTTGCACAGGCTTACCTCTCTCAGAAGCCTTGATATTTATGGATGTGATGAAGCAGAGTGTTTTCCGGACGAGGAGATGGGAATGATGTTGCCGACCTCTCTCAGAAACCTCTTTATTGTTAAGTTCTCGAAATTGAAATACCTATCTTCAATGGGTTTTCAAAGCCTAACCTCTCTTGAATTTTTGCTGCTTATTAAATGTCCAAATCTTAAATCTTTTCCAGAGGAGGGCCTTCCAACCTCACTCCTGGATTTAACAATCGAAGCTTGTCCGAAGCTAAAAAAAGAGTGCAAAAGGGATAAAGGAAAAGAGTGGCCCAAGATTGCAAACATTCCTTGCGTTAACATAGATGGCAAATTCTTATACGAGTAACAATCATATTTAGAGTAGATTTTATTGCTCGATTCCATCTCACATCCCCTACAACAAACAATGTGCTTTCTTTTATCCCCCATACAGTTGTATCATTAGCTAAATTGATAAAAAATGCTTCTTACTTTTTATTTTTTTCTTAAATTTACTACCATGGAGAGAATATAGTCGATCTGTCCTAGTCTAGATTTTCTAATATGCCATTTTTTGTTATTTTAAAAATTTATTTTTTAGATTGCATACTGAAAGATATATCACATCACATCTATTTTTTTTAAAAATCAAATGAGGATTGTCAATACAGCATTTTCAACTCAATTATTTTTCTAATCTTGTCACCGTGGTTGATAGGTGTAGAATCTGATTCGTTCGATTCACACAACAAAAAATCAGATTCTACCCAAGATCCTTTGTCAAGATCAATCGAGTTGCATGTAACAGATTAATCGATTTGGAAGAATCAATAAACCTCACTTGAATCAAACAAAGGATTATTAACAGCACAAGAACTGAACAACTAAGAGCAGAGAACAATCAACAGAACACTCAGCAAATTTAAAGTGGTTCAGCCATTAATGGCTTTCATCCACGGGTGAATCCACCAGCAGGCTTTCATTGAAAGATTCAAGGTGTTTGTTACAGAGAGCTGAGAACAAAAGAACAAAGACTAAGATTTAACTCTCTCTCTCTCTCTCTCTACAATTCCTCTCAGTATTTCTCTAGCATTCACGCAGCTTCTCCTGATTCATCAGCTTATAAATCAGTCTCTTAACAACCCAGAATGCACAGCTATATGACACGTGTGCAAGGATTGCTCGCGTGATTTACTTAATTCAAGTGACTCCAAAACGCTTGCACTCTTTGCCGTTTCAAAGTAATAAAACAGCCGTGCTTCTCATGTGAGTTTGTTAAGCCATTAAGAAACTTGAAACGCCGCCGTTTAGTAACCAGGTGTTTGAATTCACCTTACAGCTAGCAACAATAGGTAATCAAAAGAAATTTGCAAGCTTGTCTGTCGTAGTTTTGGAGTTGCAGATTTTGATTAATGTTAATTTTGGATATTTGTTGTTTTGGATATATAGTTCCTTGCGTTTATTTTCAGATGATGGATACATTTTCTTGTTCAAACAGCATCTCAGTTGACTGATATTAAGCGAAAGACTAGAATGGGTTTGGGTTTTTTTTGTGGTTTATTCCTTAAACGGGCACCATTGACTTTCTTTCTCAGGAAGCATGTCTGGTTAATTTGTCTTTTGTTTTGTTCAGGATTGCGTGAATGCCAAGAATGGATTGATGAAATCAATGCAGCTTCGGCTTGCTTTTCTTTCTTGGTGTTGAAGGTAACTCAATTTAGCAAGTGTAAGGCAGCAGGAACCCATTAGACAGAGAATTTCAGGTGTGTCCACCCCATCTGTACTTGTTGATTTCAATGACAACGTACTTGATAGATGATGTTTTTCATCTCTGATCTGGAAGTTATTAGCCTTTTCATCCACTTGACAGCGATGAAATGAATTTCTGAGCGCAGTGGCATTGTAATGATTGATATTTCAGATATATTAAACGTGGCAAGTTCCGTTTGTTTCTTTTCAGATTACCAATTCAGTCGTCCAAGGGGAGCGAACATAAGCTGGAATTCCGTTGTAAATATTATTGATTAAAGCTTTTATCTTCTAGTTTGTGTTAAAGAAAAAATTACCCGTTCTGGGAAAACAAAGATGTATCAGTCTACTTGGCTTAAGTTTACAAATTTATTTAATATTCTTTCATTGCCGTTCACCCACAAGAGTATAAAAATCAATTAAGTTGAAAATGAATCATAAAACTTCTGGAATTAGAACCGACTTTAATTAATCAGCACAAAACGTACTAGCTATCCACGATGCATTAAGCTAACAAATTAGATGGATCATCCGAAAACAAACACAATGTATCTTGGAATGTATATCCATAACAGCATAAAATACTTATGGACATTATTTTATAACTTAGCCACAACCGATATCTAATAGCAGTCACTCACAAGACACTCGAGTTAATAAAAACTTTAAGATAAATGCAAATATAAGTCAATGTGAAGCCTGGGGTAGTTATATTCTGTTAAGAGTAAATGAGGTGGCGTGCTGAGCTGGTGTTGGTGTGGGGCCATCAGTTGTTAAAGTTGTTGCCTGGAATTATAAAAGAAAACAAGCTGGTAGTTAAAAAGTCT
Source organism: Citrus medica (assembly GCA_002013955.2). Taxonomy (NCBI): domain Eukaryota; kingdom Viridiplantae; phylum Streptophyta; class Magnoliopsida; order Sapindales; family Rutaceae; genus Citrus; species Citrus medica. The sequence goes on along the minus strand of MKYO02030245.1, from coordinate 41,407 downwards.
TAGTGATTGATTTTGAGTGGCTTAGTGAGAGAGATAGAAAAATCCCAGTAGGGGAGTTTTAGTCTTTGTAATCTCAAAAATCATCTGTGACGCATCTCATTCAATAAAAGTTTCAGAGCAGAGTTGATTTCAGTCGTGGATGTAGGCATCTTGTTGCCGAACCACGTTATTTGGTCTTGTCAAATTCTTTATAATTGCTTGCTTGTTGAAAAAATTATAAAAGAAGTTGTTTGTTTCTAGAGAAAATATTGAGTTGAAGATCTGGATTAATCGTAAACTGAATTTTATTATTGTTGCTTTAATCACAGAGTATTACAAGCTGAGTATTTATACTTCCATCAACCTTGGTTACAATCAATGTAACTAATTAACGAAGTAATCAGCTAACTCTTATTGCAATATGTTTTGTATTTCTAACTGTATGAAACTAACTTTGCTGAGCTGGCATCTGAGCTGATAGTTGTACTCCTACTATCCTCTGCATCACGTTTCAGCTTAAGCTTTTCCTTCTTCTGCTTTTCATTACTTCTTTCTCCATAATGAGCTATCTTCACAGCCCCCCTCAAACTCAGCGGACACAAATGAACGTTGAGTTTGGATCTTAAGTAGTTGAATTTTACAAATGATAAAGGCTTGGTCATTATATCAGCAACCTGTTCTTCGCTTGGAATATATTGAATTCTCAGCTCTCCTGCAACTACTTTATTGCGAATAAAATGCATATCTATTTCAATATGCTTGGTTCTTGAATGGTACACTGGATTTTCTTGCAAGCTCAGTGGCACTAACATTGTCACACCAAATTATTGGTTTATCTGTGCAATTAATCCCCAGTTCAGTAAACAAAGATTGCAGCCAAGTAAGTTCAGCACTTGCTGCTGCCAATGCTCTATACTCACTCTTAGCACTAGATCTTGTTACCACAGATTGCTTCTTTGAAGACCATGAAATCAAATTATTTCCCAAGTAGATGCAATAAGCACCAATTGATCTCCTGTCATCTAGGTCACATGCCCAGTCTGCATCTGTAAAACCAGTGAGCTGCATGCTTCCTTCTCTTGTAAATTTCAAACCATAGTCTTGAGTGGATTTCAGATACCTCAATACTCGTTTACAGGCCAGTTCAACTGACTAAGCTTGTTGAAACATACTGACTAAGCTTGTTGACAGCAAACGCAATTTCTGGTCTGGTTAATATTAGATATTGTATTCCCCCAACTATGCTTCTATAGTGTGAAGGATCCTCAAGATAATAACCAAGCTCTCCTTGTACAACTTTCTACAGCTTTGTTCCAGCACTCATAGGAGTATCAATTCCTTTGCAGTTTATCATTTCAACCTTGGACAACAAGTCTCTAACATATTTCTTTTGTGACAAATAAATGCAGCCTGCATCATATAACACCTCAACTCTAAGAAAGTAGGATAAAATTCCAAGGTCCTTCAAAGTAAAGGTTGTATTAAACTGAACTATAAAGCTTTCCAATTTAGCAGTATTTGGTCCTGTAATCAAGATGTCATCCACATATATGAGTACTAAAATCAATGAATTTGAACTTCTTCTGATAAACAAAGAAGAGTCTGAACTGGTGTTAGCAAAATCCCACTGCAGCAAACAATTTTTCAGTTTGTCATACCAAGCTCTTGGAGCTTATTTGAGTCCATACAAGCTCTTATATAGCTTACACACATAATTGGGTTTCTGATCATCAACAAATCCTTCAGGTTGACACATAAACACCTCTTCTGTTAACTCTCCATTAAGGAAGGCATTATGTACATCAACTTGCCTTACTTTCCACTGATTCATCACTGCTAAGCTCAGTACTACTCTGACAGTTGCTGGTTTAATAACAGGACTGAAAGTTTCAAAATAGTTTACACCTGCTATTTGTTGGAAGCCTTTAGCAACCAATCGTGCCTTGTATTTAGCAACACTTCCATCAGTATTGTATTTGATTCTGTAAATCCATTTATTCTCAACAACTTGCTGATTAGCTTGTCTTGGAACCAATATCCATGTATCATTACTGATTAAGGCATCATATTCCTCCTTCATGGCTTGCAGCCATTTTGAGTCATTTAATGCCTCCTGTACAGTGTCTGGTTCTTTGTGAACAAGATCAGCAATATATACTTTTGGCTTGAAGATACCTGCTTTGCTCCTAGTTATCATCTGGTGTGTATTTGGTGGTGTATGAGAATGTGTAATGGGATTATTAGGTTGTTGTTGAGGGGAGTTGAGTGTGTGAGGTAATGATGAATTAGATACAGGGTCATGAGATAAAGATGGATAGTTGAGAATAGGTGAAGAGTTACTGATTGTACCTTGTTGTGATTCTGGAGTAACTTCTTGCTGTGCATGATGAACTGAAGTGCCTGTACCAATGCTTTCTGAACTTACTGAGATTGGATTATTAGTGTTGTCATTAAGAAAGGTTGGTATGATAGGTAGAGTGGAAAGATGATGAACTTGTTGAGATGTAATAGAAATTGAAGACTGAGAATCAGAGGCTGAATGTTTGAGGAATGCAGAATCTGTGGTATATGGAAATGTGAACTCATAAAAAATAACATGTCTGGCAATACAAATTTTGCCTGAAGCATGCAAACACTTATATCCTTTATGTGATGGACTATAACCAATGAATACACACTTGCTAGAATGATAAGCAAATTTATGTTTGTTATAATCTCTCAAATAAGGGTAGCATGTGCAGCCAAAGCATCTGAGCATATTATAATCAGGCTTATGCTTGAAAATCTTTTCATATGGGGTCAAAAGGTTTATAACAGGTGATGGCAATATGTTAATAAGGTATACTGCTGTATGAAAAGCATCCCACCAGAATTGGAAAGGTAAATGAGCTTGAGCAAGAAGAGTTAATCCTAATTCTACAATATGTTTGTGTTTCCTCTCAACCAATCCGTTTTGATGATGTGTACAAGGGCAAGAATGCCTAAAGATAATGCCAGATTGGTTTAGAAATTCTGTAAAAGGTCTATACTCCCCTCCCCAGTCAGATTGCAGAGTTTTAATGGTGGTGGTAAACTGATTTTCCACTTGCAATTTGAAGAGTTTGAAAACTTCTAAGGCATCTGACTTGAATTTTAAAGGATATATCCAGGTGTATCTACTGAAGTCATCCACAAAGCTTATATAATATTGATAACCATCTCTAGATAGATTAGGTGGAGGGTCCCCACAAGTCTGTATGTATGAGCTCAAGAATTTTGGTAGTTTTGGTTTCTATGCAGGGAAAATGAAGTCTATGAACCTTGCCCATTTGACATGCTTCACATGTTGTTTGATGTAATTGATGAATCTGATATGTAGGAACTGAAATGGATTTGTCAGTTTTGAGCATATGTAACAGCACTTGAGTGCTGGGATGGCCAAATCTTCTATGAAAAAGTAAAGCTTTATTGATTGAATTAGCAGAATGTGATACAGCAATCTGATAACAAGTTTTAAAATTTGCAGTTTCACTGACAGTATCAGTATGACCAGCAAAATCAACATGATAAAAGGACAACATTGAAAGTGGTTTATTTGAAGACATATAGAAAATAAAAGAAGAGGATGGCTGAGATTTTGAAGGAGATGAATTTATTAACAGCCTGTATAATCCTCTTTCAACAAGGCCTTGCATCAATACTTGCCCCTTCAGAGTATCCTTCACAACACAGATATTTCCAAGAAATTCAACAGACAAGTTATTATCAGCAGTGAGTTTAGAGATGCTCAAAAGATTCTTAGTAATTGAGGGAACAAGCAATATATCTTTTAAAGCTATAGGTGTGTGTTTGTGTTTGGCATTTGAACTTTTAAAAGTGAGAAATGCATCACCAATATGCGTTATATTCAGACCTTGTCCATTGCCAATAATGAGCTGATCTGATCCACTAAATTGCTCCCTGATGTGCATATTTTCCATGTTATTTGTCAAGTGATGTGTGGCACCACTGTCTAGATACCACCCCTCATCAACTGGTCCTTCATAATTGGTAACATAGGCAGCTCCAGGAGTAGAGAAAGAGTTTAGTGATTGATTCATTGAATTCAAATCAGGTATCTGCATCTGATGACTAGAGTAATCTGGATAGTATTGTGTTTCAAAAGGTCCAGCAGCACTTTGATAAGGTTCAAAATTTGCTAGATATGCTGACCTTTGACCTCTTCCCCTTCCAAAGTTCCTAGATTGAGGTACATAATTCTCAAACCTATACCAACAAGCATCTGCAGTGTGTCCAGACTTATGACAGATTTGACATATTGCCATATTTTCTCCAGATCCATTTTCAGCACCAATGTTACCATTAGAAATGTTTCTATTATAAGAGGCTGGTCTATAAGACTGCATATGTATTGATTGTCCTCTACTAAGATTATAAGCACCAGGACCATTACCACCACTGACAAAACCTCTTGAATTTCCATTAAACATCATTCCTCTTCCTATACCAAAATTTCTATTCCCAGCATTAAAGTGTCCCTGATATCCATTATAACCTCCTTTTCGGTTATATCCCTTGGTTTAAGGATAATGCAGATTCATCATTCCATAATTGGCATTAAACACACTCTTAGCATTTTGACTTTGTTCCATTCTAGCTTCATGTGTCAGTAGTAGAGCATATGCATCATCATATGACATTTTATTTGCAGTGATTATTGATGCAAGATCTAAGTATCCAGGTCCTAATCCATTTAAGATTTGTATTAGTAGATATTTTTCAGAGATAGGACTTCCAGCACATGCAAGTTTATCAGCAAGTGCTTTAACCTTCAAGCAATATTCCTCAACAGTCGTATTTTCTTTCCTAAGAACATTTAATTCATAACGAAGTTGCATGAGCTTAGCTTCAGATTGAACTCCAAACTGTTTTTCAATGCATTTCCAAGCCTCAAATGAACTTTCATAGTTAAGAATAGAGCTGAGAATACCTTCGCTGATTGAGGATAAGATCCAGCCAAGAAGAGTTTGATCTTGTGCTCTCCAATGGATGAAAGCTGGATTCTTTATTTTCTATATTGATCCATCAACTTCTGTGTGAGTAATGTATCGATCTGGTACCACTTGATTGTCAGAAATTAGATGTTCAAGTCAATTTCCTCTAATCGAAGTAAGAACTTGCTTACGCCATAGCATAAAATTTGATTTATCAAGTTTGACTGGAGTACTGAAAGAAAATGAAATCTGAGTTGATTGATTTGAAGTAATGTGATTTGGATTAGAAGTTGTACTGTGACACAACTTAAAACTAATTTTAACTCCCAAGTATAAGAGTGTCTTGTTATATTATAACTCGGTGAGTCCGAGGTCGATCCATATAGAAAAGATTTAATTAGTTTATTTTATTTTATCTAAAAATTGAAATTAAAACTTGAATATAAACAACTTAATTTAAATGAAACTATGGAATTGAACTAGTTAGGGTTATGGATCCACTCTTAGAAATAAATAAAACTTAATAAATTCTTTTTGCCAATTTGTTTTAGATTTATTACTCAAAAGATTAATTATACAAATTATTATTATTTTCCCTTTAATTTTATGATGGATTAAGTATTTATTGTGCCAAAATTTAATTTGTCTACAATAAGTCAAAATACCATTTCACCATGCCTTATATTAAGATCTTAAGAATTTATTGTGCCAAATTCATTTGTTTGTCTACAATAAATCAAATTTTCAAAATATAAAACATGTATAAAATTAAATAGAAAATAATTTAATTTATAAAATTAAACATAGAATTTGATTAAATCATATTTATTTCTTAAGAGTTTCACCTTCCCCTAACTAATATTATTTAGTTAAGCATAATTAAAATAAAAAGAAGTAGTAAAATTGAATTACTTATAATTAAAAGAAATAAAAACAACTAAAATTGGAAATAAAACTAATTTTATTAATGAAAATAATTATACAAAATATTAAAAACACACCTGGAAATCAAGATTACAAGGAGATGGAGAGAATTTGAGAAGAAGAGAGTTGTAGAGAGATGATTAAAACATAAAAATGAGGCCCTATTTATAGAAAAATAAATTCATAATCCAGTGCTTTGCGGTCCATCATAGGCTTCATGCATGTGCTCCTCACAACCCTTAGATCAAGATCCAATGGCTGGTCAAACTTCAAAAGTCAACATCACACATGGCATCATTTGACTCGTCCGATTTACCCAAAGAACGGTTGAGATTTGGCGGGTTAATGGGTGGATCGGGTCGACCCGAATACAAAGATTCGGATCCTCCAACTTGCTTCACCAACCATTGCCACGTGGCACAATCATGGCCATTGAATCATGAACGGTTGAGATTTGGTCAAGATTGCCAGTTATCCCATGCACTCATATCTATTGTAAGCTCATTTCATCATCCAATCAGTGCTCGGTCAACAGGAAAAGTCAACTTTTTTTACACAAGCCCAATTTTAAGCCGATCTTGACTGATCTTAAGGTTTTCAGACCTCCGGAATCCAAATTTGACCTCCGTTTATCTGTTTGGAGCCTCGAAGTACGTGAAATTAATAATTTTCCTAATAAACACATAAAAATACACAAAATTAAATATATTTAAAACATAATTAATACTTCATAATATATTACATAAACACAAATATAAATTATAACATAAGCATAAAATAACATATTATCGCTTGATAATTAAACAATTTTTAATACTAATCACACCCCCCAACCAGCTTATTGCTAGCCCTCTAGCAATTAAAGCGTTATATTAAGATTTATAAAATTCACATGCAAGTTAATAGTTGTTCATCTATCCTCTAAATTACCAAATAAATGAACTCTCCCAAATTCCTTTACCACATTGATGTTCACTCATTATCCAGAATATCATCAAACCTTCTTTTGTGCTTAAGTAATTAACACAATACTTATGGGACTTCATTAAAAGAAAAACAACATTTTCTTTCTAAAATTCATCAGAAATTATATCTTTAGGCAATAGATTATTCACACA
>MKYO02030245.1:0-26737 GCA_002013955.2 Citrus medica | reverse complement strand
ACATAAAAATACACAAAATTAAATATATTTAAAACATAATTAATACTTCATAATATATTACATAAACACAAATATAAATCATAACATAAGCATAAAATAACATATTATCGCTTGATAATTAAACAATTTTTAATACTAATCATACTGCTCGAACTAGCCATGAGTGGCTCTGATACCATGAAAAAATTATAAAAGAAGTTGTTTGTTTCTAGAGAAAATATTGAGTTGAAGATCTGGATTAATCGTAAACTGAATTTTATTATTGTTGCTTTAATCACAGAGTATTACAAGCTGAGTATTTTTACTTCCATCAACCTTGATTACAATCAATGTAACTAATTAACGAAGTAATCAACTAACTCTTATTGCAATACGTTTTGTATTTCTAATTGTATGAAACTAACTTTGTTGAGCTAGCATCTGAGCTGATAGCTGTACTCCTACTATCCTCTGCATCACGTTTCAGCTTAAGCTTTTCCTTCCTCTGCTTTTCATTACTTCTTTCTCCATAATGAGCTATCTTCACACTTGTTCTTGGTTCTGGTTCTATTAAATCTTAGCTTCTTTGATTTGATCTTCTTCAATATAAGCTCGGTTTTGATCAGATTATAATATAACAGACAAAATTTATAATTCTAAGTACAGTAAAGCATAAAAGGTACTGATTACCTTTAGGCCATGTTCGGTTAAGAACTTAAGGTAGGAGAGGAGAGCTTTTCTGTTTCCTCTTTATTTTCTTTTGTTTGGTTGGAAAAAATTATCTGGAAATCAAATTTGATTATGTTTTTGGATAATCGAACCGAATAATTTCTATTTGCAAGTTCGGTTTAACGGGAAAAAACCGAATGGTTTCATTTTACTTCCACCGAACGGTTTATGAATTCGGTTCGTTTTCAGAGCCAAATCGAATAGATAAACTGTTCGGTTCATGTGCAATTAGATTTAAAAAAAGAAAAAAGAAAACCGGCCCTAAGACTAAATCCTTAAAATTCTAAGTGACTAAGGATGCATTTGTGATTGAAGTGCTGTAACTTTTAAGGTACAACTATTGTGAAAAAAAAAACCTGTAAACTGAAAAAAAAACTGTATATTTAGTAAGTATAAATTTTAAATAATAATTTTAATAAAATTATTAAAGATATAATATATTTTCCATCTTACAAGTGAAAAACCATATTAACATAGCTTCCAAACTATAGCAGATAGTGTTTATCAAACACTTTGATGCTGTAACTTTTAAGTTACAGCTGCCCAACCTCAATCTCAAACACACTTTAATTTGTAATCCTAAACTCTCTAAGCATGAAACAGCGGCAACCCCTCCCTGAAGCCGCAGCAAAGCCTCCCTCTCAGCAGCACGCACACCGGCACTTGCAGCCCGCGCAGCAGCAGCCCAGTACGGTAGCACCAGGCCACCAGCAGTCCCTCTCACACTCACTCTTACTCTCTCTCAGCACGCACATGTAGTAGCAGGCCAGCAATAGCAGCCCCTCTCTCTGTCGTGGTCGTTCTCAATCTGTCCGTGGAAGTTGTAACTGTTCTTGAACCATTCTTGTCAAAGGTATGGGTGGATGTTTCTTTCTTGTATCCTCTTTTATTTTGTTGTTATAGTTTTGTGTTACAATTAACAGTAGAAGGAAAATCTCAAGATATGCTGATGCTATTAATTAATTTGAAACATACTTTGCTAAAAATTTGTAAGTAGGCAAATTTCATGTGCGTGCACTTTGTTTCCGTTTTGCGTAATTGAAGAATATATATGAAAAAAAGAATTGCAAAAAATGACTGAGGATTGAATGCAAATTCATCTCATAACCATAATTTGATAATAGAATTCTTCCTTATTAGCATGTCCCTGTTACATGCTTGATATGTTAAAGTCATGGCTGGCACCGCCCATCTAGATAGGTGGTGCCATGCCATTCAACACGGCCCGCCATTCTTGGTGGTGCCGTGTTGACTTATTATTAAAAAAAAAGCCAAAATTTTAGCTATACAAAGAGGGCTTCCCCACCCTCATTTAGCCATCCCATTGATAGAGAAGCAATTCAATATTTTGTGAGAGAGAAAGCAGAGAGTTTGAGTGATTTTAAGAGCTTAAAATTATAAAGCTCTTGTGAGTCTAGTGAGTGAGAGATTGAGTGTATTGGGGTTCTGAGAAGTGAGCCAAAATATTACAATACTTGTAATCCTTATATTACTAGTAAAATATTTTCCTTCTATCTTCGCCCGTACATGTAGATTAAAAGCCGAACCACATAATTTTCTGGTGTCCTCTTTTATACTTGTTCTTGGTTTTCTTCCAATTTCATTTTAGTTGTGGCCATGTTTCACCCACCAAATTCCTACCAGTGGTATCAGAGTTACTGATTATTATTTTTTTTTTGGAGTCGGTGGTGCTGTTCACGTAAAAGTACTATTTACATATACCGCATTATTCACATAAATGGTACTATTCACGTATACAGTTACTGTTCATGTGAGACGGTGGGAGCCAATCCTAGCAAAGTTAGTTTGTGGTGAAAAGCGATGGCGGCAAAATACGAAATTGAGAAATTCAACGGAAATAATTTTTCGTTGTGGAAAATGAAGATAAAAGTTGTATTGAGGAAAAATAATTGCTTGGCAGCAATTGGAGAAAGGCCCATGGAGATAATTGATGACAAGTGGAACGAGATAGATGGCAACACATTTTCTGATCTACACTCAAAGTGAGTAGGATGCAGATTGGTCTTTTTTAGTAATCTATACTTCATTAAGACATTAACTATACGCTTCCATTCTTTGGTAATTAGTACCTTTTATGCTTTATTGTGCTTGAAATTATAAATTTTGTCTCATGTTTAAATTTATCTTAAATTTTTTATTAACTCGAGTGTCTTGTGAGAGACTGCTAATCAAAGAATTTTTTTTTAGCTTAATCAAATTAAATATTGGGTGAAGCTAAATTATATAATAATGTCCATTAATATTATATGCTTCTACGGATATACATTATAAGATATATAGTGTTTATTTTCAGTTGATCAATCTAATTTGTTAGCTTAATGCATTGTGGACAACTAGTATGTTTTGTGTTGACTAATTGAAGTCTGTTCTAATTCCAGAATTTTTATGTGTGAACGTTAATGAAAGAATATTAAATAAAGTTTGTACACTTAAGCCAAGTGGTATGGTATTTCTTTGTTTTGCCAGCACGGGGAATTTTCTCTTCAGGAACACTACTGAGAACCTGCTGAAGATACTAGATTTTGCTGCAAAGAAAATATTCTGGTATGGGCCGAATTCAAGGACTACTAGATCCCTTTGCAAATGGTCCAATATTTTAGAGTAACGTTTATTTTTCGGATTGTAGTGAGAATTCTGAGATTGAGAGTATGCAGTGAGAGTAGCAATAGATTATTTATTACATTATAATGAAAGTATGGAATAAGAATCAAAATCTTGTTTATATGTTTACTTTATTTTGAATTGGGAGTAAATTGTTTCAAATAACAGTTTTACTCTTATTTAAAAAATTATAGTTTTTAATTATAAAGTAAATAAAAAATATATGGGTAGAATATTTTTTATTATTAATTATTTAAATAAACATGATACTATAATTTTTAACTAAATATAATAATATTATATTTAAATAAGTTTAATATTATAATTTTTAATAAATGTAATATTATTAAATAATATAATAATATTATTTAAATAAATGTAAGGATGGAGATAAATGAACACATTAAATTATTCAATAAAGTAATTATTAAAACAGTATTAGATATCCTAACTTAATTATATTATCTCATCATTCACATGGTGAATGTCACATTATTTAGGATAAAATTTTATTATCATTTGAAATGTTTATCATTGCTCTTATTAATTTACAATTTTATTTCTTACTTCATAAATCCATAGTAATACCTAATAAATCATTTAACTATGGTTAGTTTTGGCCACGAAATGGGGGGGGGGGGATGAAACAATTTGAACTTCCTTTTAGAACCAAATATTATATAAAAAAATGTCATTATATGATGCCATGATTAATATTGTATTTAAACATAAATTATGTAAATGAAACATAAGAAATGTAAATTTAATATAAAATTTTTAAATTAACATTAATTATAAAATAAAACATAAATTAAGTAAGTGGAACATAAGACTTGTAAATGGAAGATAAAACAAGTAAATTAATATAGGAGTGATAAATTAGTATATCAATAGTAAACAAAACAAAAGCATATAAATATTACATAAAACTTATGAATCATCAAGTGTCAAATAAAACATAAAATAAATAAGTGAATCATTAATAAGTATCAAATAAAACATAAATTGAATATGTGAATAATCAATAATTGTCAAATAAAACATAAATTAAATATGTGAATTATCAATAACTGTGAAAAAAGTTAATTAAATAAATGAAACATAAGACTTATAAATGAAAGGTAAAAAAAAAAAATTAACATACATAGAAATAGTAAATTGGGGCCATTATTAGTAAACAAAACAAAAACTTACAAATGTAATATAAAACTTGTAAACCAACATTAATTGTAAAATAAAATATATATTACGTAAGTGTAACATAATTCTTATGAATGCGGGGTAGAATAAGTAAATTAATATAGAGTAATAAATTGGTGCATTATTGGTAAGCAAAACAAAAACTTACAAATATAACATAAAACTTATAAATCAATATTAAGTATAAAATAAAACATCAATTATGTAAATGGAACATAAAAAGTGTAATTACAAGATAAAATAAGTAAATTAACATAAGAGTAGTAAATTGGTATATTCTTAGTAAATAAAACAAAGACTCACAAATATAGCATAAAACCTATAAACCAAAGTATAAAATAAAACGTAAATTAAGTAAATAAAAAATAAGATTTGTAAATAAAAAATAAAACAAGAAAATTAATATAGGAGTGGTAAATTAGAGTGTTATTGACAAATAAAAAAAAAACTTACTGATATAACATAAAATTCGTAAACTATGTGTAAAATAGACATAAATTATGTAAATGAAACATAAAATTTGTAAATAGACGATAAAATAAGTAAATTAAAATAAATAATACTAAAAATTAAAACCTTATAAATATAAAATAAAAACTCGTTATAATAATGATTATCTTATATATTTGTTGATTTTTTCTAAATTGAATAATGATAGTTTTTTTGTTTATGTACTACATGTGATGATATATGTGAAATTTTATTAAGGCTAAAATTAGATCCAATTTAATGAAATCATATATGTCTAGTAATATAAGAATAATTTTTTGTATATATTTTTTACTTGATCTACATCAAGAAAAATAATTTTGCTTAATTAGTAGTAAACAATACTATAATAGAAAATGGAAAAAAAATTATGAATGTGCTAAAATGAATATAAAATGTATGGTTAAACCAATACAATCAAACTTATTCCAATTGTTTTCAATACAATTTTTTTTTTCAATTGATGAGTGAATTTTTTCTTTGTTTAGTCAAATTCAATGAATCAATTATTTTTTTTGTTTAATATAAGTTTAATATTGATTTACAAGTTTTATATTATTTCACAAGAGCTTTTCTTGTTTGCAATTCTATAATTTACCATTCTTTTACTAATTTACTTGTTTTACTTTTTATTTACTAGTTTTATGTGTATTTAATAAAATTTATGTTTATACGGCATTGATGCCATAATTTAAATTACGGAATCGTGGATTTTCTTATTCAATTTATATTTTATTAACATAAGTTAAATAAATTTTCTATTTTCCATGCTACAAAATATATAGATTCACTACCACAAAAAACGACATAGATGACGTTTAAACTAACCTTATGATGACAAAGTTAAATTAGTAATCTTTGTAGCAGTCATCTAAAACGAGGTACAAAAGATGACTCGTAAAGAGAGTCATTTAATAAGCATCATAGATGACTCATTTCTTAAAATAAAAAAGTCATCTAATGTTGTAAAGAACTATGTTTGATATCAACGTAGATGACTTACTTCTAAAAAAAATAGTCATCTAATGTTTTAAAAGAACTATCTTTTCTTCAAATATCAATTATTGATTTTAAGTAATGAACGTCAATGATAGTATTCACCATAATATGAATACATTACTAAAGATCTAAAATGGTTGTTGTTATTATTATTATTATTATTATTATTATTACTACTACTACTACTACTACTACTACTAATATTATAATTATTTATGCTAACATGTAGTGCAATAAATTTTTTTGAGAAGTTATAGTATAAAAATAAATATTCATCAAGCAATTGCATTAATCGCATACAAATCCGAAACATCATAAACAATACTAAAAAAAAAACTTTATGTTTATAATTTCCAAATTAAAGTATCTAGGTATCCATAACTCTTTTTCTCTTAAAAGAAAAATATTACATCCTTCACAAGAACAACAAAATGTGGCCATCCTATTGGCTACTCCAATAATCATGCCAAATTCAAAGAAAGTTGGTGAGTGAAATTTTTTATGAATCTTCCTTGATTACAATATCAAAATGATTGAAATAGTTTCATAAATTAATCCTTTTAATGTCTTATTTTGAAACAAAGACAATAACAAAGATATTGATAAAAAATAATACTATTTATTTACTAACCTTGCAAAGTCATTGTGCTACAAAATTTAGGGAAAAATATTATGTCATATGTATTCTGCCCACTCCATTTTACTTCATCAATATCCTTTTGATTGTAACTATCTCGTCCAACAAACTATATATCATATACAAAATAGTCAATACTAATACATGCATCAACATTATGAAATCTATAAATTTTAAAAGGATAAGGAAATGAGTACCGGATAAGGAAATTAGTACCAAGTCCTTTATTGTATCATCTTGGTTTCCAATGATTACTTCATAAATCTAATGACATAATATCAGCATTCAACATTTGTAGTTTATTGATGACACTACATGTGAATTTTGAACTAATCGATGTCATGTGCATATATAAATAAATTTAAACCAAACATATGTATGTACAGTTTCATATACCTTAACCCTCTTCCGAGCAAAGGATTTTTTATTCGCATTTCCCATTTTTCCCATTTTTGGCACAAAAATCTTGAAAGCACTTAAGATACATGATTAAGTACACACTTAGTCAAACATGTTTTAATACATGCGTTATAATTGACAAAAAAATGACAACTTACAATGATAAAAAGTTCTTCAAATCAGGGGGAGGTTCATGACCAAGTGAATAAAAAATTATACTATAAATTTGTGTGGAACCACAACAATCAACATCCAACCTTTGGTACATGTAGTGATAAATACCTGTCTTGCATATTTTTATAAAAGAAAAGGAAAGCAAAATCCAATTGCTATGTACAATCAATAAAATAACAAACCTGGTATTGTAAGGAAATGTCATAAGCTATTCTAGATCGAGTATTTCCATTCTTGATAACATTGCACAAGCTCTAGTTTCATCAACATGTATTTCAAGTTTTATTGCAAAAGGTTGAAGGGTTACTAGATTTATTTTATAAATATGGTCTAGGTAATGATCCTTCAAGACCTCATAAAGATGCCTATGGAAAACAAGTAATAATTACTTAACTGCATATATAAAAATTATAACTAATTATATTGCTAAGAAAATAAGTAATTTAAGTACTTTATGCAACAATAACAATTTTTTCCACGCAATAGAATCATGCAATGTCGTCAATTGATAAATATAATTCAGCTTGTTTATTGTCAAAGACCCCAAGATAAATTTCACTAAATAATGATCTAGTCAACCCTCAACAAGCGTACTTGCAAAGAGCATCTATTTTTGCTGGTACTTGTATTCCTGCACATTCTTAATAGATTTCTTTATGTAACTAGAATAATAAAAAATATTATTATTATTAATTTAAGACATATCAAAGAAAAACAATAATTATAGGGATGTGTTGGGAAAAGAACTCACACAAGCAGTTGCAAAGTAAGTGGAAACAAACTATGTCCCCTTTTTTTGTGATTAAAACAGGATATGTATCATAAATTAACAAACAGAAAATAAACCAATACAATCTAAAGCAATAAATCAACCACAAGAGGCACGTATTTTTACATGAAAAATCTAAATTGAGAAAAACCATGGGATGGTAGTCCGATAGAACCTTCAACTATATTAATAATGGGATTACAGAAAAAAATTTATGTCTAGATAACACTAGAATCTAACAACATAAAAACATCAAGAATCTCAACAACTTTGGTGTATAGTAACAACTTAATATTTATCTATCTAACAAGTAAGTATCTCAAAGAACAACCAACAGAAGGATAAAACAAAAATAAAGACAAGTAGGATTGTAGAGGTGATGCCAATAATTACCCACTAAATTCAAGAGAAAACGGAGTTAAAATGGCATTCTGATCGTTCAATGAAAACTTGAAACTCTTGCCTCAAAAAACAAATATTACACTACTGTCTCTTTTTTTTTCTCTCTTGTCTTTTTCTTCTTTTTTGTATCACTGTTGCAGCTTGCTTTTCTTTTTCTTTCGTATATATTATTATTTGGCTAATTTCATCTAAGTCCAAAACTTAATATTAATTGCACGTCAAGTAAGCCTTTTAGACTTTAGTCTTTAGGGCCAGCCAAATGAGATAGACCAAAAAATATGTGTCCCAACATCATTCAAGATGACAAATTGTTTAGGCCAAGTATCACTGCCGTGAGTCATGGGGCCAACTGTGGTGGCTTAGCTTGGGGCCTTGGGCCGAGTAATGGCAGCAAATGGGTGTGCTTGTGGTGAGCGCGAAAACAAGGCAGGGTTTGCGTATTGGCTAGGGCGCGACAACAAGGTGTACGCTGTGGCATAGGCACAAGCAATACAGGACAGCGCGCGCGAGGGAGTGAGTAGGTGGCGTACGCAGCATCTAGTAAGAGCATGGGCGCAATGGGCACGCGAGTGTGTGGTACAGTGGGTGGTTGAGCGCGGCGCACAATGGGCGTGCGAACACAAGGAGCTGAGGTGCGTAAGAGCGAGGCACAATAGTGCGCAAGCGAGCATGGCACAGGGCGTGCGAGCATGGGGCTCAACAGCTTGCGAGTCAGCTGTTGGATTGCATGAACAATTGCGAGATTGTGGTATATTTGTGTGCCAGAGTGCGCGCGAACGTGCAGCGACATAAGGCATGCACGTAGGGGCTGAATCATGCGAAAATGAGAGGCGTTCATGCGCAGGCTGGGTACGGACAATGACTGCTGGATGTGGAGCATGGTTGGCTGCAACTCTCCAAGAAGTGGGCCTAAATTTAAGCGTGAGTGGTAGTTGCCAGTACAACAAGAGTGGGAGAACATGGCCTTGATCATGTGCCTAAAAATGAGGAGCAATATAGTGGGTGTGGTAGTTACAACTCATGATTCCTTGCTAATGGACATGGTGGGCAGCGGTTGCTCAGATCAAAGGGGAGTGGAGATGTGCTTATAAGATCATGTTTAGTGGGTGCCTAAAAACTTAGGGAAGGATTTAAGGTGGCGTGTGAAATTCTAGTTATGCAACCCAAGAGGGGGTGAATTGGGATTCTAAAAATTATTCAATTGTAAAACAAAATACCATGCAAATCTAAAACGAATTTAAAGCAATAACAATTAAATCAATCAGAATATAAAAATATAAGGGAAGAGAGATTCAAACACGAAGATTTTTACGTGGTTCGGCCAACCTCGCCTACGTCCACGCCTACAAGCTTTCCGAGCTTGAGGATTTCACTAAGCAAGCCTCCAAGGCTTCAAATGCTTACACTTGACTTTCAAGGTGTCAATAAACCTTTACAACAATAGATTATCCACAATCTTTTAACCCAAGTGTATCCCAACACTTACAATCACTCAAAGTAAAAGATTACAAATTGTTTTTCTCACAAACATTATTTAAGATTACAAATCAATGCCCAATCTGTGAATAGATGAAGCAAGAATGTGTTTAAAGCTCTATGAAGATTGTATTCTCGAATATAAGCTCAATGGTAGTGTTGTGATCAATCTTTGTTTAAATTTAAATGAGATTATTTATAGTTGGAGCTGAAAACTAGCCGTTATTGACTTTCCGCTCACTATCGGATCGCCGTTAACTAGATGTCAGATCACCTTTTGACTGGTCAATATGACCGTTGGGCTGAATTTTTAAATTGTCGAATCGTCGTTTTCTAGATGTCGGATCGCCGTTAGTGTCTAGAGGCTAATGTTCAATTCTGTTCGATGTCGAATCGTCGTTTTCTACAGTAACTGCTACAGTGAACTATTTTTGCAAAATTATAATTTGGTCCCAAAACTTTATAAAATTATACTATGACCCAAAGCTTTATAAAATTTGTCAAATAGGTCCATTTTCAGGATTTTGAGCAGTACTTGTTATTATCAAAATTCTCAAAGCTTTTTCAACTGAAACCATTAACATGAGAATAACCAATTTTATAAAAACATTTAGAATATATAACACTTTATAAAGTGAAAATGATGATTTAAAAATATATGAAAACTATTTTAAGCTTTTAAAAGATTAATCAATCTTAATCAAGTTTGTTATCATAAAAAAAATAATAAAGAAATATTTATGTTAACAATTTCTCTCATTTTGATGATGACAAACTTTTCAAGAAAATACTTGTGCAATTTTACTCCCCCTAAATATGTGCTCCCCCCAAGTAAAATATTTGTAGAATTTAGCTCCCCCTAGATATATGCCAATCAATTTTTAACCTCATAAAACTAAATTTAGTAAAACGAAAAAAATTTCAACAGATTATATATAAATTATCTCCCCCTTCATTATAAAAAAGAAATGAGCGCGAAAAGATTGGAAAGAGAAGTTCAGAGATTAGCCATGGCGAAAAGATTTTGGCAGAATCTCCTCTAAAAAATGAACATATCCTAAAAAACAAAGTGGTTAAAACACTCCCATATAAACTCCAATTTAGCAACCAACCTCCATACCAACAAATTCAATCATTATCATAAGCAATAACCAAAACATGTTATCAAAATCAACTCAATCATAAACAAAGTCCACATATCCAACAAAAACATCATAAAAGTATCACAAGCACAATCAAAAGCAATAAGTACCACAACAACTACATGAGATGAGTAATGTTTGTGCGAAATGCAAAGGTGCAGAAAACTAAGATAGGGGCGGTGAAGAGGAATTGTCGGGATCATAGCCAAGGTGACCAAGAATGCAGCGCTATCCAGCAAGTAACTCCATCTGCTAATCTAATATCTGCTGCCGAAAATTCGTAAAGTCTTATTGAAGTGCATCCACTTTGTCGAAGAGCTGCTGAAGACGGTCTTCAGAAGCAGAAGATGCTACATGAGGTACTGTTGGCATGGCTGGCTTGGCTGGCTCGTCATCCTGAGAGGATGTTGTTACTACTGCTGCACTACGAGGGGCACATGGTCTAGCTCCAGGCGAAAGTCGGGTAACTCATCCTCGGAAAAAACATCATTGAGCATGCGGTTTTCATTCGGAGCTACCAAAGTATCCTCATTCTTAGAGGAGGTAACCTTGATCCACTTGCCTTGCCTCAAATGAAAACCAATCGCCGAAATTATTTCCCTACCCAACTTTTTGGTCTCAACATAGACAGGTTCGGTCAAGGGAACATGAAAGTGTCTCAGAATATTACTAATAATGCTACCATATGGAAGAGACTTGTTAGACACTGCAGGGGTAGAGAGCATATGATGCAAAAGAGTGAATGAAAGGTGCACTTGCCTTCCTCGGATGAGAGAGTCAAGTAAACCGACATCTAATCTAGTCACCTCATCAGTGTGTCCCTGCCTATGTGTAATCATGTGCTAGAGAATACTGTGAAGAATACGAACTCGGAAAGGTAACAACTGAGACCGAAAGGACAAAGAGCAGACCTCGTCAGAGAGATCACGACGTCTACAGATATTCCTAACACCCTCAATGTGAGTAAACTGACTAAAATGAAGCTCTTTTCTAGCAGTATATAGATTTAGCCCCTCACATGATATTCCAAGAGTACGATCAAGCTCAAATATACCGAACTCAATCCTAACACCTCCAACATGTGTTACGACCCTATCTTTTCAATTATCCGAATCTCCATATTAGAGTAAAACACCCTAACTAAATTTTTATAAACTCGTTCTTTAATGCCTAAAGCTTCATCCCATTGTCTTAGCATTTCAGGCAAAGTTCTACCACATATAGTAATATCAGAGAAATCATCAATATCAATAAGGAAAGAGGTAGTTATTGTTTTTCCTATGAATTTCTCGTGAAATCGTTGAGCCAGTTGACCAATTGAAAAATGCAGGCTGTCAAAATCTTGAGAAAGAGGCCTGGAGGAACTGGGATTGCGTGGAGCTGCTTGCTTGGTTCGGGTACGCCTTGGTCGTGAAGCCATGGATAATTTTGGAAGAATTTAAATCGATAGAAAGGAAGTTTAAGAGATGAGAGAGTGATTACAAGTTGAAATTTTATAGAAAATGTAAGAAATTTGGGTCAAATTTGGTGAGATCAGTGTGGCTGGTTCTAGGTTTTCAATTTGGGATTTTTAAATTTTTTGAAGTAAAAACCAATTTTAATCGGTTGAAAAGGTTCTAAAGAGGATAAATTTTTTAATGCTTTAATTTGCTGAAAAAGAGCATGAAAAATGGTGGAATGGAGAGAGAGACGAAGTTACAGTCACGGTTTGAGAGAGAGAGAGAGAGAGAGAGTTAAGAGCAAAAATAAAATGGGGAAGAAGATGCGTCATTGTGCATTTAACGCATGATAACGACGAGTCGTTATATAGATATCGGTGAGCCGACAACGTCTAGAGAGCTCCCAAAATTTTTCATGAAAACGGTGAGCCGTTAATGTGATGTCGGAGAACCGACAGCGTCCAGAATGCTTACCAAGGTTTCTGCCAGAAAATGGTTAGCCGTTTATTGAAATAACGGCAATCCGTTTTCTAAAACTTATGATTTCGTATATTTATTTTAGTATTTGGCCAACAATTAATACATTTCAAGATCATTTCATTGATTCAAAATGTTTTAAGTGCCAGTTCAATTCATAATTCATGATCATATATGTATTTCAACAATTAATTCATACATATTCAAAAATACACACACTCCACATGTATATCATGATTAAGCATTCCATAGATATTAAATCATCAAATCATAAATCAATCAATTTTAATAGACTCAATAACATGGATAAAGATGTTAATGCGAAAAATTTCATCATCCCAAGTTCATACCAAATTTTTGAAAATTGTTCTTCGCAAAATGGTTTTGTAAAAATATCGGCAAGTTATTTTTCCGTATAAATAAACTCTAATGCAATATCTCCCTTTTGAACATGATCTCTTAAGAAATTATGTCTAATTTCTATATGCTTGGTTCTAGAGTGTTGAATGAGATTCTTTGAAAGATTTATAGCACTAGTATTATCACACTTAATAGGAATTTGTTCAAGATTAATGTCATAATCTCTAAGTGTTTGTTTCATTCAACGAGCTTATGCACAACAACTCCCTGCGACAATATATTCAGCCTCGGTGGTTGAAAGTGCAACCGAATTTTGTTTCTTACTAAACCATGAAACAAGTGAATGACCTAGTACATGACAAGTTCCACTAGTACTTTTTCTATCAACTTTGTAACTGGCAAAATCCGCACCCGAATAACATGTTAAATCTATATGAGTCCCTTTAGGATACCAAAGGCCAAGATCTATGGTTCCACTTAAATAACAGAAAATTCTTTTTACAACAAGTAAATGAGATTCCTTGGGACATGATTGAAATCTTGCACACAAACAAACACTAAACATGATATCGGGTCTACTTACGGTTAAGTAAAGTAAAGATCCGATCGTACCTCGATACGTTTTGATATCCACTTCTTTGCCTTTTTCATTTTTGTCAAGCTTAGTTGTTGTGCTCATTGGAGTGCTTTTGGTCTTTGAATCATCAATGCCAAATTGCTTGAGTAGTTCTTTCACATACTTAGCTTGATTTATGAAAATTCCTTCCTCATTTTGTTTTATTTGCAGCCCAAGAAAGTACTTCAACTCTCCCATCATACTCATTTCAAATTCTTTACTCATAAAAGATGAAAATTCTTTACACAACAATTCATTAGTAGAACAAAAAATAATATCATCAACATAAATTTGAACAATAAGAATATCTTGGTTTTTATGCTTAATAAAGAGAGTAGTATCCGCTTTACCCATCGAAAAACCGTTATCCAATAAGAAATTTTTAAGCCTATCATACCATGCTCTAGGTGCTTGCTTTAATCCATACAATGCTTTTGACAACTTATAAACATATTTGGAAATTTTTCGTTTTCAAAACCAGGGGGTTATTTCACATAAACTTCCTCCATAATATAAACATTTAATAATGCACTTTTGACATCCATTTGAAATAAAATAAAATATTTATGACATGAAAATGCTAATAGCATCCTAATGGATTCTAGTCTAACTACGGGTGCAAATGTTTCATCAAAATCAATTCCCTCTTCTTGGTTGTAACCTTGAGCCACTAGTCTAGCTTTATTCCTTACAACCACACCAGATTCATCCATTTTATTTATAAATACCCATTTAGTGCCTATAATCGATTGATGTTCCGGTTTATGAACTAATTCCCACACATTGTTTCTCTCAAATTGATTTAACTCCTCTTGCATTGTCATAATCCAAGATTCATCATTTTCCGCATCCGCAAAAGATTTTGGTTCAATTTGAGATATGAATGCATTATGATCACAAGTGTTTCTAAATGATGATCTAGTAGTTATGCTACTAGAGGGATCTCCTAAAATCAAGTCCTTAGGATGAGAAGAAACATACCTCCACCCCTTGGGGAGTGATTGAGAAGTACCGTCATTTTGCTCTACATTCGTTTCCTCATGTTGCTCAATTCGATTCCCATGAGATGCATCCTTTTGGTTATCCTTTGATGACTCTTTTTGTAATTCTTCATCTACATCATTATCAACAACAAATTTCTCCATAGAGGAGGGGTTAGATTCATCAAATGTAACATGCATAGATTCTTCCACAACAAGAGTTCTTTTGTTATAAACTCTATAAGCTTTGCTTGAGTTTGAATATCCAAGAAAAATATCAACATCGGATTTTGGATCAAATTTGCCAAGATTATCTTTTGTGTTCAAAATAAAACATTTGCATCCAAAAACTTTGAAATAACCAATATTGGGTTTTCTATCTTTCCAAAGTTCATATGGAGTTTTATTAAGGTTAGGTCTAATCAATACACGATTTAAAACATAACAAGCGGTGTTAACGGCCTCGGCCCAAAAATACTTAGGCAATAAATTTTCATTCAACATAATTCTAGCCATTTCTTGAATTGGCATATTATTTCTCTCAACAACTCCGTTTTGTTGTGGAGTTTTAGGTGATGAAAATTGATGCACAATGCCCAAATTGTTGCAAAAGGTTTCAAATGCATGATTTTCAAACTCTCTTCCATGATCACTCCTAATACATGCAATACCATACCCTTTTTCATTTTGAATTTTCTTACAAAGTATTTTAAAGGCATCAAGAGCATCATCCTTATTAGCTAAGAATAATACCCATGTATATCTAGAATAATCATCCACAATCACAAATGCATAATATTTTCCATTTAAACTAACATATCTAGAAGGCCCAAATAAATCTATGTGAAGAAGTTGAAGTGGTTTTGAAGTAGAAATATGATTTTTGTTTTTGAAAGATGTTTTGATTTATTTTCCAAATTGACAAACTTCACAAATCTTATCTTTTTGAAAACCAATTTTTCGAAGACCTTTAACTAAATCATTTTTCGAAATTTTTGAAATTAAATCCATGCTTGTATGTCCTAGTCTTCTATGCCATCGCCACCCATCATCATGCAATGCCGAAAAATATTTATCATGAGTATATGCACACTCTATATCAATTGTGTAAACATTACCACATCTATTTCCAATAAACAAATTTTCCCATCACATACATTCTCAATAACACATCTTGATTAATCAAAAATAACTTTATAACCTTTGTCACATAATTGACTAATACTAATCAAGTTGTGTTTTAAGTTTTCAACTAAACGTACATTTTCAATTAGGGTTGACGAAATTTTACCGACATTTCCAATTCTGAGAATTTTTCCCCTTGAATTGTCTCCAAAAGAAACATCTCCACCGTTTTCGATATTGGTGAAACTTGAAAACCATGCATAGTTTCCGGTCATATGCCTAGAACAACCACTATCCAAGTACCATTTATTTTTCTTCTTCTTCAAGCCCTACGAGGAAAATCTTATGTCTTACGTACCCAAACTTTTTGGGTCCTTGAGCGTTAGGTACTTGGATACATTGGACACTATAATATGCATTTTTTTTCACGGGACATCTATATTTCATGTGACCATCTTGGTTACAATAATGACAAACAATCTTATGATCACTTGTGGAGGTAACTTTAAAAATATAATTCTTATAATACTTTTACTTCAAATTAGGCGTATACCCAAGTTCTCCTTTATCAAATACACATTTTTTAGAGTTAAGCATATTATTCAATATCTTTTGTCCATTTGTGAATTTTAACACAATATCACTAAGTTCAATGTTCTTTTTCTTTGGCATTTCATTTTCCTTTTTCAAATCATCTACATGTGGCTTCAAATGCTCATGTGAAGTGCTTGATTTCTCATTTGATAATGCAACTCTATTATGCAAGGTTTTATTCTCTAATTCTAATCCTTTAATCTTCTCATTCAATGAATCATTGCACTTTTGCATGACATCTTTTTCATTTGTAAGGTCTAGCAATTTCTTTTTAAGACATGCATTCGTTTTACCAATTTTCATCAACTCATCATACATTTCTTTAAAAGCATCATACAATTCATCATAGGTTAGATCACTTACCTCATTGAGATCATCATCTCCTATTGCTATAAGTGCTAGGTTTGATACTTTTTGCGACTCTTCTTCATCACTTGAATCTTCATCGCTATCATCCCAAGTTGTAACCATAGCTTTTTTCTTGAGTTTGTTGATAAGTGGGCACTCCGATCTTATATGCCCAGGCTTCTTGCATTCATAGCATGTGATTACATCTTTCTTCTCCTTTTGGTTCTTGAAGTTTCTGAATTTTCTTCACTCACAGGTTTTTTTTGAAAAATGTTCTGAACCTCCTTGCTAGCATGGCCAACTCCTCATCATCCGGTTCACTCTCCCCATCACTCTTATATTTTGAAGCTTTGAGAGCAATGCTTTTCTTCTTCTCCTCATACCCTTTCTCTGCTGCCAAATCTTCTTCATATGAAATGAGAGAGCCAATTAAATCATCAAGAGGTAAAGTACTTAATTTTTTTGCCTCTTCAATAGCAGTTCTTTTAGGTCTCCATTCTTTTGGAAGTGACCTAATGATTTTCTTTACTTTCTCACTATTTGAAAAGGTCTTTCTTAGGGCTCCTAGGGTGTTTACTATGTCCGTAAATCTAGTATACATAGAGTACACACTCTCATTTTATTCCATTTGAAATAACTCATATTGTCGATTGTACCTACTAATTTTCGACTCTTTCACTTGATTTGTGCCTTCATAGACAACTTCAAGTTTGTGCCAAATTTCATTTGCACTTTCACAACTAGATACTCTATGAAATTCTTTCTTATTAAGTGCACAAAACAAGGCATTCATAGATTTGGAATTTAGAGAAGATTTTCTCTTTTTCAATTCATTCCATTCCCGTGAAGGTTTTGGAATATCTTCCCCGACTTCATTTTTAATTAAGGGCATAAACGGACCATCACATACAACTTCCCAAATTTCATAATCTAGTGCTTGTAAATAAATTCTCATCTTAGTTTTCCAATATGGGTAGTCATTTCCATCAAAGAACGGTGGTCTAGTTGTGGATTATCCTTCCCTAAAGGTTCAGTCATTTTGGGTTGCCATGGATCTTTTACTCTAGATGGTTAAGTCCTGACAAGAGAACCAAGCTCTGATACCAAATGAAATTCTAGTTATTCAACCCAAGAGGGGGGGTGAATTAGGATTCTAAAAATTATTCCATTCTAAAATAAAATACCATGCAAATCTAAAACGAATTTAAAGCAATAATAATTAAATTAATTACAATATAAAAATATAAGGGAAGAGAGATTCAAACACGAAGATTTTTACGTGGTTCGGCCAACCTCGCCTACGTCCACACCTCCAAGCTTTTCGGGCTTGAGGATTTCACTAAGCAAACCTCCAATGCTTCAAATGCTTACACTTGACTTTCAAGGTGTCAATGAACCTTTACAACAAGAGATTATCCTAAATCTCTTAACCCAAGTGTATCCCAACACTTACAATCACTTAAAGTAAAAGATTACAAATTGTTTTTCTCACACACAATATTGAAGATTACAAATCAATGCCCAATGTGTGAATAAATGAAGCAAGAATGTGTTTAAAGCTCTATGAAGATTGTATTCTCGAATATAAGCTCAATAGTAGTGTGGTGATCAATCTTTGTTTGAATTTGAATGAGCTTATTTATAGTTGGAGCTGAAAACTAGCCGTTATTGACTTTCTGCTCACTATTGAATCGCCGTTAACTAGATGTCGGATCATCGTTTGACTAATCAATATGACCATTGGGCTGAATTTTTAAATTGTCGGATCACCGTTTTCTAGATGTCAGATCGTCGTTAGTGTCCAGAGGCTAATGTTCAATTCTGTTCGATGTCGGATTGCTGTTTTCTACACTAACTACTACAGTGAACTATTTTTACAAAATTGTTTGGCTCCAAAACTTTATAAAATTATACTATGACCCAAAACTTTATAAAACTTGTCAAATAGATCTATTTTTAGGATTTTGAGCAATACTTGTTATTATCAAAATTCTCAAAGCTTTTTCAATTGAAACCATTAGCATGAGAATAACCAATTTTATAAAAACATTTAGAATATAAAACCTTTATAGAGTAAAAATGATGATTTAAAAATATATGAAAATTATTTTGAGCTTTTAAAAGATTAATCAATCTTAATCAAGTTTGTTATCATAAAAAATAATAATAAAGAAATATTTATGTTAACAGCGTGAGGGTGGCACGCCACCTAACCTTAGCAAGTAGGGGTGTCACTTGCAAATCATGTATATAAATAGTGATGGGGATGTATGTTGGGGCACGAGTTTTGAGTTGAGCATTTTATCCTTGAGCATATAAAACTAAAACTGTT
This sequence comes from Citrus medica, assembly GCA_002013955.2. Lineage (NCBI taxonomy): Eukaryota > Viridiplantae > Streptophyta > Magnoliopsida > Sapindales > Rutaceae > Citrus > Citrus medica. Next base: position 7,449 of record MKYO02030245.1, on the reverse strand, counting down.
TGTAAATCTTTTCGTATTGCGGAAATAGAAAAGTTGGGGGTTGGTGCCTCTGTAAAAAGCCTAATACTTGTGTTCTTGTGTTTTGTGTGCGTGTTGTTCTTTGTGTTGGCGAGAAAATGCTCTTGCATAACCTCCATTTGCGAGTGCTGACATGCTTCCTATTAAATTGCTTCCGTTGGGTTTGGGTTAGCTGGCTAAGTGGAGTTCTTAGTGCCATCACGCGGGTTGCCACACCAAGTTTATAAAAGCCTGGTGACACCAAGCAACACGGGATCCAATGACATGGCTAACAAGAACAAAGTCATACCCAATAAGCCTTGGTAAAAAGGCATCTCCTTTAATTGCAATATTAATAGCCACAAGAACATATGTGACTATCAACGGTACTCCATGCACAGTCACATTACGATAATTTTTTTCTAACATTGTACCTTTTGTTGAGTGTTAGAAAATGTATATTTATAAAGGAGAAAACCGTTATTTTACATTTCAAGTCTTACTAACAACCCTTACTTTTATGTATTTAACCTTCTTGTGATTTAATTACATGTGTTTTATTTTAATTAAGTATTTTATGTATTTTAGGGGCATTATAGTCATTTCATAATAAAGGAGAGATCAGACGGCAAAACNAAATTAGGCAACTACTGCTGTACAATTAGACTTGTGAAAAGATAATGCAGATCAATTCGATGTAATAAGGGATTCAGATGTGTATAAGAGACAGGCGTTACTGTTCATCTAGGTCAAAGCGTGTTACTGTTCATCCGCGTGGTCAAACCGTGGACTGTTGACTGATGACGTGGCGCAATCCTGAGCGTCCAAACTGTTTTTAATCCGATGGCCATGATTTACTCCATGTATCTATAAAAAGGGGGCCTCCCCCCCCTAATTTGATATCCCTGAATCCATTTTTGGACTCCATTTTCTGTAATTCCCTCTCCATCTTGTATTTTCTTTGTATTTTAATAAATTCCCATTTTGCCCCTAGTTCAATTATGAGTAGCTAATTTCCTTTCAAGCTTGGGTTGAAGGTGAAGTCTCAACATGTGTCATGGGCTTTATTTGGTAAATTTATTTTCTTTTCCCCTCTAGTTTTTGTGGATGATTTGACTTATCGTCGACAAATAATATTGATCTTGTCTAGATACTGCCTTGGTTACACCGGCTCTCTAGTATAAGGTTATTATTATTTGGCACGATAAGCCCTTAGCACCATATTGATTAGAGCGTGGTTCATGAGGTGTGGATTCCCCCCTCATGATTTAATTGGCATTAATACGGATTATTTAGCCCATGATGCATGTTGATACGGATCCAGATACCCAAGTAAGTCAATTTAATCAATTTTCTCTACAATTTATTCTCGCCATTGCAATTCCAATTTTAGCATATTTTAAATCACTTCCACCACAAATCCAACCACCCATTTACAAAATTAATTCTACACACAATTAAAATCCACCTCCTCGTGGGATCGACACTCGTCACCATTGATCTATACTACAATAGATTCGTGCGCTTGCGAGTNTAATTTTCTTTCAAGCTTGGGTTTAAGGTGAAGTCTCAACATGTGTCATAGGCTTTATTTGGTAAATTTATTTTCTCTTCCCCTCTAGTTTTTGTGGATGTTTTGACTTCTCGTCGACAAATAATACTAATCTTGTCTAGTACCGCCTTGGTTTCACCGGCCCCCTAGTACAAGGTTATTATTATTTGGCACGATAAGCCCTTAGCACCATATTGATTAGAGCGTGGTTCATGAGGTGTGGATTCCCCCCTCATGATTTAATTGGTATTAATAAGGAATATTTAGCCCATGATGCATGTTGATACGGATCCAGATACCCAAGTACGTCATTTCAATAGAATTCTCTTCAATTTATTCTCGCCATTTCAATTCCAATTTCAGAATTTATTCTCGTCATTTTAATTTAAGTTTTAGCATATTCCAAATCATTTCCACCACAAATCCAATCATCCATTTACAAAATTAATTCTACACACAATTAAAATCCACCTCCTCGTGGGATCGACACTCGTCACCATTGATCTATACTACAATAGATTCGTGCGCTTGCGAGTTCATTAAAATTTGCACAACAAGTTTTTGGCGCCGTTGCCGGGGAGGTAAGTAATTTTAATTCATAGAATTAATTTTTGTGAATAATTTCTTTTATTTATTTTCTTGTATTTTTTTTATTATTAAAAAAAAGAAAAAAAAAGTGAATCTGCAATTAGAGGTAATAATTTCTTTTCTTTCTCTATTCTTTACAATTCTGCAATTTAATTTTCAATTTATTTTTCTTTGTAATTTTTTTTTTTTTATCTTATTAATTTATTTTTAGTTAATTTATTTCACGTATTTGTTTTTGTGTATTTTTATATAAAGGTTTTAATAGCGCAATAAGGTTAGTATCGTAATTTCTCCCTCTTATTTATTTTTATTTGTTTTGTTCCCATCTTTATTTTCATTTTATTTGTTTTGCATGCATGGTCGTAGGTCATTATTACCTAATCTTGAACCTATAGACCTTGAACTAGAAAAAACACTTCGCACACACAAACAAATTAAAAATAAAATGGATTTGCAACCACAGGAGAGGCCATTTAAGGACTATTTTAGTCCCTTAGCTAATTTGAGCACATCATGCATAAGATACCCAAATGTAGCTGCTAGGAGTTTTGAACTAAAACCTAGTGTGCTAAATTGTCTCCCCACATTTTATGGCCTAGAAAATGAGGACCCATATAATCATCTGAATGATTTTCATGCTATTTGTCAAACTTTTAAATACGAGAATTTTTCAGACGATGATGTTAAACTTAGATTATTCCCATTTTCTTTAAAGGATAGAGCTCGTTCATGGTTAAATACTTTACCTGCTAATAGCATCACATCATGGGAACAAATGGTAACTAAATTTTTGAATAAATATTTCCCAGTGCATAAAACCAATGCTATTCGCAGGGAAATCTCAGAGTTTACCCAGAGAGAGGACGAGCAATTTTTCGAAACATGGGAGCGATTCAATGGGCTACTCTTGAAGTGTCCACATCATGGGTACGAGAAATGGCACCAATGCCAATACTTTTTGGAGGGATTATTGCCAAATGTGCAAGAATGGCTAATGGCAACAAGTGGAGGAGAGCTAATGTCAAAAAGTGCAACAGAGATTTGGGAATTCTTCCAGCGACAAGCGGATAATTCCCAACAACGGAGTCGATCACTCAGGAATACTAGAAGAATTAAGGGAGTAAATGAGGTTCACATTGGCGAATCAACTTCAGGAATCAAAGAAGTCAAGGAGATGGTTGAAGGTCTTGCTCGACAAATAGCATCGTTATCGACTGCTAAATCAACAGAGCCACATGACCCTGACTCATACTCAGATCAAGCCAATGCCATTGGTGTAATGAGAAAGCCATCAAATTACAACCCATACTCCAACACATATAATCCTGGATGGAGAGACCACCCCAATTTTTCATGGTCTCAAGGATTCCAACAGAATGGACCAGCAGCTCCAGCTCCACCAATGCAACCAATTCCTCAAAATCCTCAAGCCTCTCAGCCCCCATTTAGACCCTATAATCAAAACCAGAACTACTCACAACCTAGACCGTGGGAGGATTCATTCCAGAATCTCAAGAATCTTACTCACTCCACGATTGAGCAACAGAACCGCACCATTGATGGACTACGAAATGAGTTGAGAGCAGGCTTCAACTCACAAGCTCAATCAGTTTCAAGCCTCGAGAAGATGGTGGGACAACTTGCTTCTTCAGTTCAGACCTTGGCAATGACTGTTGAGAAAGGTAAGTTTCCAAGTCAACCAGTGCCTAATCCTAAAGGAGTACATGAAGCAAGTACCAGTTCACCACAACAGCATGGAGAGGTCAAAGCAGTCATGACCTTGCGAAAAGGAAAGGAAGTCGACAATAAAGTGGAGATGCCGGTGACAAAAGAAAATCAAATTGTACCTGTGAATACTGAGGACTCATCACCGGAGGAGAAAGAAGAAACCAACCCAAGAGAATATGTTCCTAAAGCTCCATTTCCTCAGAGGTTAGCGAAAGGAAAGAAGGGAAAATCCACAGGTGAGATTCTTGAAATCTTCAAACAGGTAAGTGTTAACATCCCTTTGCTTGATGCTATTAAACAAGTTCCATCTTATGCCAAGTTTCTTAAAGACCTTTGTACTAAAAAGAGAAATATGCATGTTCAAAAGAAGGCATTTTTAACAGAAAACGTTAGTTCTATACTCCAACATAAAATTCCTTTAAAATGCAAAGACCCAGGTTCCCCCACTATCTCATGTAGCATAGGGAACCACACAATTGAGAATGCTTTGTTGGATTTAGGAGCTAGTGTTAATTTGTTGCCTTACTCTGTTTTCGTGAAACTTGGACTGGGAGAATTACACCCAACTCCAGTGGTGTTACAACTTGCAGATCGGTCCACAAAAATACCTCGTGGTATTGTGGAGGACGTGCTTATCCAGGTAGACAAGTTTTATTTTCCTGTTGATTTCATTGTAATTGACACTCAACCAATACAGGATTCAAGGAAGCACATCCCCATTATTCTAGGCCGACCTTTCTTGGCAACTGCGGATGCTCACATTCAATGCAGGACTGGAAATATGCAGTTGTCCTTCGGCAACATGACTATGGAGCTGAACATCTTCAACATTGCCAAACAACCTCACAGTGCAGATGATGGAATTGTTGATGTGGATTTAATTGAAGCATTAGTTGATGATACTTTTGTTTCAAACCTTAGTGATGATCCTTTACAAACATGTTTAACTCACTTTGGTTTGAATTTTGATATTGACAGATCGGTCGATGAGGTCAACGCCCTGCTTGACTCAGCACCATCTATGGACACTAATAAATGGAAGTCAAGAGTTGAGCAACTAGCACCATCAGAGAAGAAACTCATCCCATCATCAGAATCACCACCGAAACTCGAGCTCAAACCATTACCCAACACATTGGAATATGCATTTTTGGGAGAAGAAAGCACTCTACCGGTAATCATCTCATCATCCCTAAACGACGAACAAAAAGGTAAGTTGTTGGATGTTTTAAAAGAGCACAAAGGAGCATTAGGATGGACCATAGCGGACATAAAAGGTATCAACCCAGTAGACTGCATGCATTACATTCACCTTGATGAAAATGCTAAATCTACTAGGGAAATGCAACGTCGGTTAAATCCTAACATGAAAGAAGTTGTTAGAACAGAAGTCCTTAAGCTATTAGACGCAGGTATCATTTACCCAATTTCTGATAGTTCATGGGTCAGTCCTGTGCAAGTTGTCCCCAAAAAGTCAGGAGTCACAGTAGTTACCAATGCTGATAATGAATTGATACCCACTAGAGTAACTACAGGATGGCGTGTATGCATTGATTATAGAAAGTTGAATTCTGTCACACGTAAAGACCATTTTCCTTTACCATTTATCGATCAAATGCTTGATAGATTGGCAGGCCATGAATTTTATTGCTTTCTAGATGGCTACTCAGGATATAATCAGATTCCCATAGCACCAAAAGATCAAGAGAAAACTACTTTCACTTGCCCTTTTGGCACATTTGCATATAGGAGGATGCCATTTGGATTATGTAATGCACCTGCCACATTTCAACGATGCATGTTGAGCATTTTTTCTGATATGGTTGAACGATTCCTTGAAGTCTTTATGGATGATTTTTCTGTCTTTGGTGACTCGTTTGATCAATGTTTACATCATCTAACACAAGTTTTGCAGAGATGTATCGAAAAGAACTTAGTCTTGAATTGGGAGAAGTGCCATTTTATGGTACAACAAGGTATTGTTCTCGGTCACATCATTTCGAGCAAAGGTATTGAGGTTGACAAAGCCAAGGTGGATCTCATTTCTAATCTTCCTCCACCCAAAACAGTCAGAGAAGTAAGATCTTTCCTTGGGCATGCTGGTTTTTATAGACGTTTCATTAAAGATTTTAGCAAAGTTTCTAGACCCTTATGCAATTTACTTGCTAAGGATGTACCTTTTATCTTTAATGATTCATGTCTCATGGCGTTTGAAAAATTAAAGCAGTTGTTGACATCATCACCCATCATTCAGGCCCCAAACTGGAGCTTACCATTTGAGCTCATGTGTGATGCATCTGATTATGCAGTAGGAGCAGTATTAGGACAAAGAGTTGATCGAATTCCCCACGTTATTTACTATGCTAGTATGACATTAAATGATGCACAGTTGAACTATTCAACTACTGAAAAAGAAATGCTAGCAGTAGTGTTTGCATTGGAAAAATTTCGATCATATCTCATTGGTTGTAAAATAATTATATTCACGGATCATGCTGCTCTTAAATATCTTCTCACAAAGAAAGATGCAAAAGCCAGACTAATTCGTTGGGTGTTACTTTTGCAGGAGTTTGACTTGGAATTCAAAGATAAGAAAGGCACAGAGAATGTTGTGGCGGACCACCTCTCTCGTCTCCATTTTGACACAATTACAGAATCATTACCATTGAATGAGTCATTTCCAGATGAACAATTAATGAATGTGGAAGTATTACCTTGGTATGCTGATATAGTTAATTATCTTGTTACAGGTAAACTTCCAGAGCATTGGACCAAGCAAGACAAGGCTAAATTCTTTGCAGAAATAAAGAATTTCTTTTGGGATGACCCGTATTTGTTCAAGTATTGTGCAGACCAAATTGTTAGACGATGCGTCCCAGAAAGTGAAATTCAGAATATCCTTTCATTCTGCCATGAACAAGCTTGTGGAGGCCATTTCAGCGCTAAGAAAACAGCGACTAAAGTTTTACAATGTGGTTTCTATTGGCCAACTATATTTCGAGATGCTTACACTTTCTGTTCTTCATGTGATAGGTGTCAACGAATGGGGAGCATTACACGAAGGAACATGATGCCATTAAATCCAATTTTAGTGGTTGAAATTTTTGACGTATGGGGTATCGACTTCATGGGACCCTTTCCCCCATCTTTTGGCCATCAATACATATTGGTTGCTGTTGACTACGTATCAAAATGGGTAGAAGCAATTCCATGTAGGACCAATGATCACAAGGTGGTGATAGCATTTTTGAAAAGCAACATTGTTTCACGCTTTGGATTCCCTCGAGCAATAATTAGTGATGGTGGTGCCCACTTTTGTAACAAAGCATTCAAAGCTCTTTTGACAAAGTATTCAATCACACACAAAGTGGTGACTCCGTATCATCCGCAAACCAGTGGCTAAGTTGAGATATCCAATCGAGAAATAAAGCACATATTAGAAAAGACAGTGGACCGGACAGAAAAGATTGGTCATTAAGATTTGATGATGCATTATGGGCATATAGAACGGCTTTCAAGACCCCGATTGGGATGTCACCCTACAGGCTAGTGTATGGAAAAGCTTGCCACCTACCTGTGGAACT
>MKYO02030234.1:71019-94622 GCA_002013955.2 Citrus medica | reverse complement strand
AGAATAATGGGGATGTGCTTCCTTGAATCCTGTATTGGTTGAGTGTCAATTACAATGAAATCAACAGGAAAATAAAATTTGTCTACCTGAATAAGCACGTCCTCCACGATACCATGAGGTATTTTCGTGAACCGATCTGCAAGTTGTAACACCACTGGAGTTGGGTGTAATTCTCTCAGTCCAAGTTTCACGAAAACAAAGTAAGGCAACAAATTTACACTAGCTCCTAAATCCAACAAAGCATTCTCAATTGTGTGGTTCCCTATACTACATGAGATAGTGGGGGAGCCTGGGTCTTTGCATTTTAAAGGAATTTTATGTTGGAGTATAGAACTAACGTTTTCTGTTAAAAATGCCTTCTTTTGAACATGCATATTTCTCTTTTTAGTACAAAGGTCTTTAAGAAACTTGGCATAAGATGGAACTTGTTTAATAGCATCAAGCAAAGGGATGTTAACACTTACCTGTTTGAAGATTTCAAGAATCTCACCTGTGGATTTTCCCTTCTTTCCTTTCGCTAACCTCTGAGGAAATGGAGCTTTAGGAACATATTCTCTTGGGTTGGTTTCTTCTTTCTCCTCCGGTGATGAGTCCTCAACACTCACAGGTACAATTTGATTTTCTTTTGTCACCGGCATCTCCACTTTATTGTCGACTTCCTTTCCTTTTCGCAAGGTCATGACTGCTTTGACCTCTCCATGCTGTTGTGGTGAACTGGTACTTGCTTCATGTACTCCTTTAGGATTAGGCACTGGTTGACTTGGAAACTTACCTTTCTCAACGGTCATTGCCAAGGTCTGAACTGAAGAAGCAAGTTGTCCCACCATCTTCTCGAGGCTTGAAACTGATTGAGCTTGTGAGTTGAAGCCTGCTCTCAACTCATTTCGTAGTCCATCAATGGTGCGGTTCTGTTGCTCAATCGTGGAGTGAGTAAGATTCTTGAGATTCTGGAATGAATCCTCCCACGGTCTAGGTTGTGAGTAGTTATTGTTCTGATTATATGGTCTAAATGGTGGCTAAGAGGCTTGAGGATTTTGAAGAATTGGTTGCATTGGTGGAGCTGGAGCTGCTGGTCCATTCTGTTGGAATCCTTGAGACCATGAAAAATTGGGGTGGTCTCTCCATCCAGGGTTATATGTGTTGGAGTATGGGTTGTAATTTGATGGCTTTCTCATTACACCAATGGCATTGGCTTGATCTGAGTATGAGTCAGGGTCATGTGGCTCTGTTGATTTAGCAGTCGATAACGATGCTATTTGTCGAGCAAGACCTTCAACCATCTCCTTGACTTCTTTGATTCCTGAAGTTGATTCGCCAATGTGAACCTCATTTACTCCCTTAATTCTTCTAGTATTCCTGAGTGATCGACTCCGTTGTTGGGAATTATCCGCTTGTCGCTGGAAGAATTCTCAAATCTCTGTTGCACTTTTTGACATTAGCTCTACTCCACTTGTTGCCATTAGCCATTCTNTATTAATTTTGTCAAAATTATAATTTAAAAGTCATATTTACTTCCTATTATCTATTTTTATTTTATAATTACAATTTTTTTCCCCACAATATCTATAGTTTAGAAGTTCAGCACTTCAATACCAAATAGAGTGAGAGTTTCCCACAAGATAAGCCAAGAAATTTTATTTACTAAATGTAAAAATTAGATTTTCACTTAATCAATTATCAAAATGCCAAAATTATTTTGTTTTTCTTGACCGCACCCACCATACTGGAACATATCGAAAGCTCTTTCTCGTTTGTGATTAACTTTATTTCTCTTTTCCAAGTAATATATTAGTTCTTTTAGATTCTTACGAAAATCCTTATGGTTGTAAATTAAGTTGCTGAAGCTGTATTTTGTGAAACTGACAATCTCCTTGCTTATAAATAATTATATGTAAAACGAAGTATTAATTCTACAAATTGGTTTTTCATTTATCCCACTAATAAACCACCATCTTCAAAGCCTCAACGATTATGATTGAGTGGTTCAGGATGCCGAGTAATAAAAGCACAAAAAGGTTATGAAGAAAGAGTGTAAAAAAGAGGAATTAATGACATTTGATTTGTTTAAATTAGATTGTCCTTAAATAATAAATTAATCTTTGAGTATTGTTTATAATTAAAAAAATTAAAAATAAGTGCCTAAAAGTATTCTTTAGAGTGTAAATAGATTCCCCCTATAAAAAATTTTCAAATTATACACAATCTTCTATGTTATAGTTTAATGGCAAGGATGGAGCTATCCTAAGGCAATGTATTTGCGTGTGTAGAACATGGTACCGCAAATTGATGAAGCAAGAGTATGCTAATTGTTCTCATATCTCAACAGGGATTACTATGTTCTCAACAGTTGGTTTAACATATTTTTAATCTTCACAAGTTTTTTTTTTATGACTTCTCCATCTCAAAAGAGCAAGAAAAGGAAGATGAAGATGACGATTATTTCTTTTACCTTTTTAATTTAGCCTTTTGGTATGTATAAAAGGACCAATTGCACTCAGATTTTTATGAGATTACAAAGAGTGAAACTTCGTTGTTATTCGCAGATAAGTACAAAGGATTTACTTGAATTAGAGAACATCTTTATAGATTTGCTAGCAAAGTTTGCATGATACTTATAACAAATTTACCAAGAGATTCCTCTCTCTCAGATAATAAAATTACTAGTTGAAGAGACAAAAGAACAGCAAATGCGCGGGGGTGTTTTGAGTAAGAAATATCCACCAAATAAGTTGCACAAAATCTGCAGAAAGATAGAAGTTTGATTTACATGAGAGTTTTTGCTTAGTTAATAAATCAGAAATAACTAGGAGTTATTGGGCTGTTTATTTGCAATATTAGTTGTTGTTTCGACCAATAAGCTGAAATGTTAGGCTTCGAACTTATAGACATAATAAACATAATAAGTCCCTAGTCCCTCAAGTCACAAGATTAGATTTCTTTGTTTCTATAGTTTTAAGAATTTGTTAAAAACAAATAATCAATCAACTATCTTAGAGAAAGCAGCTTGAGTTCTGGAGATTAGAGCTGGCAAAAAGGGTCGTCGGGTCGTGTTCGTGTCGGGTCGTGTTCGTACCGTGTCAAATTTAGGTCGACTCAAACCCGACCCATTTAATAATCGTGTCAAAATATTGAGACCCAAACCCGATACAGAAAAATAATCGGGTTATCAATAACCCGTTTAATATCTATATATTGAACAAAAGTTACATAAAATATTTACACACTATCATACATACGTATAGAGCTGGCAAAACGGGTCGTCGGGTCGTGTTCGTGTCGTGTCAGCTTCCTGTTGTGTCAAATTTAGGTTGACCCAAACCCGACCCATTTAATAATCATGTCAAAATATTGAGACCCAAACCCGACACGGAAAAATAATTGGGTTACCCAATAACCCGTTTAATATCTATAGATTGAACAAAAATTACATCAAATATTTACACACTATCATACATACGTATGTATATACATACATACATAATTTATCGATATTATAAAATATACATATCTACCAATATATTACACATTTACACTATTGAGGTTTTAATTATATATATATATATATTATATCAATATTATAAAATATACATGTCTATCAATTTTATACATTTACACTATTGAAGCTCTAAATGTATTTAAAATTTTATAAAATAAAACACTGTATTTATATTCACCCTTTTAAAGAATAAAAAAAGAAAATCATTTCTAATATTTGAGTTTTAATGATAAGAATATGTAAATTATTTTAAAATAGAAAATATAATCGGGTCATTGATCGGGTAAATAGGTCAAGAATTTTAACCTTAATCCGACACGGAAAAAAATCGTGTTGACCCGGACCCGACCCATTTAATAATCGTGTTAAATTTGACGACTCATACCCATTTATTTATGTCGTGTTCGTGTCGGATAATCGAATCGTGTCAAATTTTGCCAGCTCTAAGTTTACCCGATTGGATTGCTTTTTTAAAAAAAAAAACTAAACCTAAACACACGCACACAACCACACACTCACCTAGGCACACACACAAACACAAACAAATCAACAACTCATAAGACTCACACACACAACCCTCTTCAATCCTCATTACACAGTGACACCCAACGGCCACCGCCAAGGCGCCAATGGATGACACACACTCCACTCTTTAGTCCCGCGATTTGCTGCTACCTCTTAGGCTAGTCCCCGAGATCTGCTGTTGCGCGTCCAGTCGTCCGCGATCTGCTGCTACACATCCGCTCATCTGCTGCCGTGAAGTGAAACAGATCTGCTGCACGTCTAGCAGTCTCTGAACTGCTAACGTGGCTACCAATCTGCTGCTCCAAGGCCCAAGCCTCTAACCCAAGTTTTTGCCCTTTGTTTTGAATTTGAAGCTTTAAAGTTTCATGGTATATAATTATATATGCTTTATCCGACCTGTTTTTAATTTGAACCTGAGCCTACCCGAATTTAACCAAATTTTGTGACCCGATTCGAACCGATCCCAATATGTATCTGATTGGATCATGTCGGGTTGTAAGTTAGGATTGCATTCGGATTGATTTTTGCCCAACCCGAACAGCCCGAAACTCGAACCCGATTTTGGGCTCCCCTAGCTGTTATGAAAAATGTTGAAAATCCCATCATCATTGACCAAAACTAATGCCGTCACAGCCTAAATCGTCCAGGTCGGGCATATGAATCGCTTAATATTTTTCTTCTTTAAGAAATAAAATTACAAGCCAACAATCATATCAGCTAATTATTTATTTTTATTTCAACCAGGTGTAGCACCAAAAATCCTTGCTAAGGAATAAGATTACAGAATGTAAATTTAAGGTACTCAAGACAAATTGCTCAATCATCTTGTAACAATGCAATTGGGAAGGCATGACATGAGGCTTAGTTCAACCCAACAGTTGTTTGTAATTAACTCGACAAATTTATTGTACATAACGTATTATTTAATTCGAAACAATTGTTTTTATTAGCAGAAATCTATTCCCTGTGTGATCTAAAATCTCAACTTTCAGATATTATTGAATAACCAGGCTGTTTACACTAAGATGACAAAACTAACCCCACGTATACTTGATGTTTAAATATAGCTACAAATCGAGAGAATTGCAGATGTTGAAGTGTTCCGCTACTCTTTCCGAGCAATGCCAACTCACAAGCAGCCAGTGCCATTTTGAGTCTGACAGCGGTCCCTTGGTACAAAGATTAAATAAAATGTGAAGATATAACAAACATAAGTAGGAACGTGGGACACCACTTAAGACAATCATTCATAACCATCCTCAAACAAGACTGCTGCTAAGTTTACATTCCATTCAAGTTGCAAAAAGCACTTCATTCCATCAAATTTTTTTGCCGAACATTAAGTGTTCGGCAAAATTATAACAAGCAGCCATGCTATTCTACATGGTGTCGACTTCTAATACAAAATCAATGAAAAACAAAAAAAAGGGGAATATCTTGCAGAGGAAAGCAACCACGATACTGAATGAGATACCAATAATATATCTATTTACCACACTTAATTCAGGAAATGGAAGACCAAGAAATCTTGGAGGGTCATTGATTAATGAGTACATGATCAGAAGATGTATTATATCTTCAATAACATTGTTTCAGAACTTAGTTTTCAGGTGTAGCCAAACACAAACTGAGCACCAAAAGGTGATTCCACAAAGATTTACGTCTTGTGGTAGACCACTGTACAACTAACCATCTGATGATCTCAGCACCCGCAAAATGGAGATGAAAAGGTTCAGAATATCCAGATAGAGAGTGACAGAGGCCAAGATATAATCATCATATGTGAAGCGCTTGATCAAGTTGTCAGTGTCGTAAACGATGTATCCACAGAAGACCAGTGCACTAATTCCACCATAAACAGCAGTGGACGTAGATCCCAGAGGAAAGAACATCTGCATTACAACACACGAGTTATAATCAATGGTAAGTACCATACGTAAAAAGCCAAATCATACACCAGTATTTGTTATCATAAGAAATTTGATATCTCACCTGCATAAAGCTAGTCAGAATGAGGATTATGAGGCTGGTGAATAGAATTGGTCCAAGAAAGCTGAAATCTTTGCCCTTCTTAGAGGCCCAGAAAGTGTACCCAGTTAGAGAACAAACCACAGCCGAGGTCAGAATTAATGCTTCAAGCACAATCCTACCTGAGAACATACAATACAACAAAGATCATCAAGCCATAATCACAAATCATAATAAGCAGAAAAGTGTAAATTATCACTAGGCCAATAATTGTCAAATGAACTGCACAAGCACAGGAGAAGAAAAATACTAACCATCGGTATTAGCGCAGCTTACAGCAACAGGAAGACTCAGAGATACAGTGAAGAGACCAAGGACAATCAAGTTCACAGGGTGCTTCTGATGATACACATGCAGTGGCCATAACACTGCATGAACACAACACTTAGTATTGAATTTAGATAAAGCATGCACAGATGCAAGCAAATAACGTACAAATACTGGAAGCAGCAAATTGACTTAATCAAGATCTCAGATGCAATACAACTTCTCATGTAATCACCAAAACTTCAAGACTCCTTTTAACTTTAACATAATCCCATTATCCCATCAGAATGAACAAGCGCATATAATGTGAAGGCAACAAATCATATTCAACTAAACATATACTCAAGATTCAAGCATGACATGACCAATTCCATCAAAACCCCAACCAAGTAAACTCAGCACGAAGAATCATTAAGGACAACACAAAGCAAGCAAAAGAAACCCTTAATCCTAATCGTCAATTAACAACATTCCCAAGTATATACCTACCTAATTTCAGTATAAGCAAACATAAAATTCAGCGAAATATCAAATTAACAAAATTACTAAGATAACCAATTCATAGAGTGAATTAAACGAAATGAAACGTACGGATGAAGGGGAGGATGGAAAGGAAGAGGAGAAGGCCAGAATTGCCCCTGAGAAGATCGTTGATGGGATTGTAAAGAACGGTGATTGAGGAGACCAAGGTGGTCAAAACGATCTGGGCCGTCAAGATGCCGTACACCTTGCGAATGAAACCCCATCGGAGCTGGTTCTCGCCGTAGCTGAGACCGGGGTAAAGCCTCTCCCCATCTCCGCCTTCCAGATCTACCTCGAATTTGCCGTCATCTTTGCTCCTCACGGTCTCGTAGCCCAACATCTTTCAAGCGATTTTGATTTTTGAATTTTCGCGAATTCTTTTTTATTCGGTTATTTTCGCAGACGCGTAGTTTTATATTGGGGACTTGGGGGTCGTGGTGAAAAATGATTCTAATTAAAGATGTGTTAAGTGTGACTGCTAGGTTTGATTACGTGTGTCAACGACGATTGAAATCGTTCGTTAATCTTAATCGGACGCGTCTTTGGTTATCATAATTGTGACGGGCTGTGATGGTAGTGTTACCCGGTCGCTTTGCTTAGGCAACACACGTCATGGTGGTACATCCTTTTCTCGTTTCTGTACCTCTCTGGGTGAACAGTGAGTTTCTGGGAAAAATCCTCAAGCATTGACTTCCATATGTCTTCTTGTCTTGCATTATGTTTATTTACACATCGACTCGTCAGGGGTGGGTAAAAACAATCGTAGTCTTAAAAAAAATCGAATCGAATTGATGATTTTTTTTTAATTTAGTTTGATTTTTATTTTGTTTTAAAAACTGAATATACCGTTTGTAAAAAAATTAAAATATCGATTTGGTATTCGGTTCACTTAGCTGAACCGAAAAATTAAATTATTTTTTTTATTTTATTCAAATCAAACATGTGTTAATAATTTTATTCAAATTAAACATGATTTATTCAAATCAAACATGTGTTATTTCTCTTTATAATATTATGATTATGTTTATATAGATGGAGTATTGGAGTTTCGTTATGTATTTTGAAATTTTAATATTTCATATTTTGGGAGTATCTTAATAATAGTTAGTAGGATATTAGTGATAAAATGTGTTTTGAATACTTTGCATTTATTGTTAATATTTGTAATAAAATTAGGATAAATTAATTGTTGAAAAAAATTATTACATTCATGAGGCCCATAAGCTAAAAATTTAAAAATTTAAAAATTTAAAATAGGCCAAGAACCGAAAAAATCGAATCGAACCGAACCGATCCGAAAAGAACCATTTGAGTTCGGTTCTTATTGAGTTCGGTTCTTATTCGGTTCTTTTTATAAAATAACCGATTTAAATCGGTTCTACTTAATTTCGAACCGAACCGATCCGAAAAGAACCATTTGAGTTCGGTTCTTATTGAGTTCGATTCTTATTCGGTTCTTTTTATAAAATAACTGATTTAAATCAGTTATACTTAATTTCGAACCGAACCGTGCCCACCCCTACGACTGGTTAATTAATTAATTATTTAATCAACTGAAAAATATTGGTCAATTTCTGCGTTTCTGCTTGAAGGGAAATGATTGACTTATTATAGTTAATGAATAAACATATCGTTTCAAGCTCATTATCTTTTTTATGATTGTTTACCGAAATTCATAGGAAATTGCTGCGCTGCAGTGAGTGAACTGAATAGGAAGAGGGCCACGGGATGTCTCATGAAAGATTCTTGAGTCACAGATAAGAAAATAACCCAAGAGACTCGAGCATTTTCACTTTTCATTGTCCCTTTGAGTACACGAGAATTCATACTACGCGTCATTGAACTCAGAATTTCGGTTTGTCTGCCACACCATTGGATCCAGAAATTAAAAATGTAACATTGATGAACTTCATTGTATTCATTCCGTCGAATATGCAAAATTTGCAGGATTACATCATTGCTAAAAATTTATTTCGGCCGTATGAAAAAAAAAAAAAATCTAAAGAATCACAACTGAACCTCTCTGTGACGCACTTCACAATTTGAGGCTTTTAAGTTACAAAAAAACGAAACTGGGAAAGCTCTTCCTAATTTCCTTCTAGGATGTCCCCTAGGAATGCTTCAACAAAATGGGAATTCTCTTCGCAAAGTTTGGTAACCAGAGAGTGGCATATGGCTTTTTCAAGAGCATAACCTATCCTAAACATGAAATCTAATACAAGTAAAGAATCATCCAACCTATTGTCTTGTGATAAACACTGGACCAGTCTCTCGAAAGTCTTTCTTTGTGGTTTGAGTTTTCTCCTTAGCATCTCTATTAACCATTCTGTTGCCTCTACAAAATATCCTTGCCCGCACAACCCAATAATGAAACAATCATGTGTGTGGACCCTGGGGTGGAGACCCCTATTACACATTTCATTCCACAAGTTTTTTGCTTCTTGTACATCTCCTACTTGACATAGTTTTTCAATTAGATGAGTGTATGAGGATGCTGATGGCTGTAGACCCAGTGCCAAGAGTTCCTCAAGTAGTTTCGTACTATTCACAATCTTCCCTTCTTTGCAATATCCTTGAATCAATGTGTTATACGTGATTACATCACGAAAAATACCTTTCTGGGCCATTTCTTCAAACAAGTGATAAGCCTCGTCTGTCCTTCCATGTAAGCACAACCCTGCAATCAGGGTATTATAAGTAACTGTAGTTTCCCCATAACCTTTATCAAGCATCTCCTTGTGCAGTCTTTTTGCCTCTTCCAAATTATCGATCCTACAATACCCATGAATCATTGAATTGTATGTATACTCATTTGGAAGCAATCCCTTATGAATCATCTCAAACCACATCTTCCGAGCATCCCCAAGCCATCCCATCTTACATAGACCATGAATCACTGTAGTATACATGACGGTATCTGGCACATACCCCCTCTCCTTGAGATCATTAAAAACCCGATAAGCTTCAAGTCTCTTTCGACTCTTGCAAAGTCCATTGATGACTTCCTCATATGTAAAGTTATCTGGAGCACGGTTCCTAGCTACCATTGTGTGGAGCAGTTCAGACACTCTACCAAAATTCTTCTTTTCACAGAACCTGGATATTAATTTGTTAAAAGCAGTGTTCTCAGGCACCAAACCATCTTCCAAAACCTGTCGAAGGAGTTCATAACCTTCAGACACTTTGCCATCATTGCAAAAAGCTTGAATTAAATACCCTACAGTCTCAGCATCAACATCTGCCACAATACCAGATTCAATCATATCATGATACAATTTCCATATGAGATCAGTCCTGTCAATCTTAATACAACCTGACAACGCTGAATTCCAAGTCTTTATCGAACCAAAAACTCCCATCTCTTTCAACTTAGAAAACGCACAAAATGCTTCTTCAATCAATCCACTCTCACAAAGGCATTGTATATATAGCTCTAACGAATTTGGATTAGGACTAAAACCAGTACTATCAAGAAAATCCATAGCTACTTTAAATGCCCTAGCCTCGACAAGAGAATCAAAAAGTACATTACAAGAAACTAAATCAGGCGAAAAACCATAATGAGAGTGCAACCACTGAAAGAAACGAATCGAAAGAAGCACATTGTTTTGCTGCTTTAAGAACTCACGGAAGAATAGAGGATCATTAAAATTGAAAGAAGGGATATCAGACAAAAGAGTCTGTTCCCATCTGGGTGTGGTTCTAGTGATCTTGCATACTTGTTTTGCAATCTCTGTGTAAAGCTGCTGGCTTTCTTTGGTCTCTATTGAAAGATTTCTTAATTGGGTATTAGGGTTCTGAAAATTACGAGGGTTTTGGCGAAGGATGGTCAAAACAGAAAATGGAGCTCTACCCATGGAGTTTCACTGTTTCTTCTACTAATTCTCATTAATGGGTTTATAGTTCTTGGCCTAAAAGTGAAAGATTTAATATAAATGATAACGAGTTTACTCGTTGAATGAACAGAAGGAAACTAAAAACACTCAATAACTGAACTTACAGAGATGGGATTTGAAACTCGAAGCAGAATCAACACTGACACCTTCACGGTGAATTTTGACTCAGATGGCTAGAGGATGAATTTGCACAGCTCAGCAGACTTCGAGAGGTGCGAGACAGAACAGCAGTGGCTTTACTAGTTTTGGTTAATATGTAATTTTGCTCTACACTTGTGTATTTTGGTCAAATCATATCATAGTTTGGCCGGAATAATCAGAATAAAATATTTTAGATATTTTTAAGCAACAGCCTGAAAAAGGGATATATTTGCAAAAATAAAAAATGTTAGGTCAGCCCCTGAGAGTGGAGAGTATCAGGGCGAGCACCACACAAGACGGGCGGAGAAGATTTACGGGATGAAGAAAATGGGCTTTCAGGGCCGTTAAATGATCAGAACGGTATACATTCAATCACGATTTTAATCGATCAAATTAGGTTTTCATTTTCCCGCCAAAAAGACCAAAATTGCCCACTCGCGCGATCTCATTGTCGTGTATATATTCGATTCTTTTTCTCTCCGGAGATTAGATTCTGGCTCCGGTCACTTCACGGAAATGAGAAGGTGATTTCTTAACCAAATTGAGAGAACTCGCAGCTTTGATTTGCTTGTGTTTGGCGAATTCATATTGTTTCATTTTAAAAATTTTTGTTAATGGTATAATTGAATTGATTTTTGTTTGTACGCTAATCATCTTTTTAATTTGCTGAGAAACTTTGCAGTCTGTTCTTAGCTGAGAAATTTTGTTTAGAAGGCAAAAGGAACCGTATTTTCAGTTTCATGGTTTAAGGTCTAATTTGTTGGGGTTGCAAATCATGTTATTTCGAACAATTTTGTTTGTTGATTTGAACTAGGATAATTTTTTTTTACTTTAAAAGTAAATGGAGTATTTTGTGTGCCAATATGCTAGCTGACTGATGGCTAAATTTTAAGGTGATTTTTCTCTGACTTTTTGATTATCTTTTCTTAATGATACAGTTCAAATACGGATCTTAACACTGAAGTATGTGAGAATGCCATGGTTCTAAATGCGTACCCGATAGGTGTGTTGTCAGTGATTGATAATGTCAATGGAGCGGATGAAGGATGGTCTAGAATGGAACCATCTGTTGGGTTAGAATTTGATACCGCAGATGATGCACGCGAGTTTTATAGTCAATATGCAGAGCGTGTGGGATTCAAAATCCGTATCGGTCAGTTGTATCGTTCTCGAACTGATGGTTCAGTTTCATCAAGAAGGTTTGTGTGTTCAAAGGAGGGATTTCAGCTCAATTCAAGGACAGGTTGTTCGGCTTATATTAGAGTGCAAAAACGTGATTCTGGGAAGTGGGTACTTGACCAAATGAAGAAGGATCACAATCACGAGTTTGACTCTGCTGGTGAAAACAGTTTGCCTACTGTGAAGCAGAGAAATCATTCAGCTAAAAAATCATCAGTTAATGTGTCCCACAGGCCCAAAATCAAATCATTTGCTGATGGAGGGTCATGCCCATCTGGTGTCATTAATTTCAAACGGCTTAGAAGCAGTGCAGGTGAAGGAGAATGCATTCCTGAACCTTATGCAGGTCTAGAGTTCAATTCAGCTAACGAAGCTTACCAATTTTATCAAGCATATGCCGAAAAAACAGGATTTCGAGTACGAATTGGTCAGCTGTTCCGCTCGAAAAATGATGGGTCAGTTACTTCTAGGCGGTTTGTTTGCTCAAAGGAAGGATTTCAACACCCTTCAAGAGTAGGTTGTGGAGCATTTATGAGGATAAAGAGAAAAGAATTTGGAAGCTGGATAGTGGATCGTCTCCAGAAAGATCATAATCATGATCTGGAGTGTCAAATGGGGGCCAATAAGAAAACTTTTGCTACGTCGAAGAAATTCATAGAGGATGTGAGTGGTGGACTGGATTCTGTCGATCTCACTGAAATAAATAATGGCAGTATTATCAAGATAAGCCAGGAGAACAACATTGGAAGTGCTTGGTACAGGGTGCTTTTCGAGTATTTTCAAACCAGACAATCAGAAGACACTGGATTCTTTCACTCTGTAGAAGTTGATAATGGTAGATGCATGAGTGTTTTCTGGGCAGATGGCAGGTCTAGATTTTCATGCAGTCAATTTGGAGATGCTATTATTTTTGATACTTCATATAGGAAAACTAATTATCTGATACCATTTGCAACATTTGTTGGAATCAACCACCACAGGCATCCGGTGCTTTTGGGTTGTGCATTAGTAGCTAATGAATCGAAGGAGTCTTTTACTTGGTTGTTTAATACATGGATAAGGGCAATGTTTGGGTGTCATCCAAAAACAATTATTGCTGATCAAGACATGGCTATCCAGCAGGCAATTGCCCGAATCTTTCCAAGGACTCACCATCGGTTTTCAATGTGGCAGATTAGGGCCAAGGAAAGAGAGAATTTGAGGTCTATGTCTAATCAATTCATATTTGAATACAACAAATGCATTTACCAGAGTCAATCCATTGCCCAATTTAGTACCATGTGGACTGCCCTTATCGAGAAATATGGCCAGAGGGACAATATTTGGCTTAAAGAAATGTATGAGAAGCGAGAAAGTTGGGTTCCATTGTACTTGCGTAGAAGCTTTTTCGCTGGCATCCCAATAGGTAAAAGCATTGAATCATTCTTTGGCGCGACCTTAACTGCCCAGACACCACTAAGAGAGTTTATTTCAAGATACACTCAAGGTCTTGAGCGTCGTCGTGAGGAGGAAAGGAAAGAAGATTTCAACACATGGAACTTGCAGGCTTTTCTACAAACCAAAGAACCAATAGAAGAACAATGTAGAAGGCTTTATACACGTAATATGTTCAAAATATTTCAGAACGAACTTCTGCAATCCTTTGATTATCTTGTGACAAAAACTAATGAGGAAGCAACTATTGTCAGATACTTAGTGCGGAAGTGCGGAAATGAGGATGAGAAGCATGTGGTAACCTTCAGTGCCCTAAATGTGAGCTGCAGCTGTCAGATGTTTGAATTTGAAGGCATGCTTTGCGGGCATATCTTAAAAGTGTTCAACTTATTGAACGTAAAGGAAATTCCATCTCAATACATCTTGCATCGGTGGACAAGGAATGCTGAGTATGGTGTTTTACGTGATACAGAATCGGGCTTTAGTGCTCAGGAACTTAAGGCCTTGATGGTTTGGAGTTTAAGAGAAACAGCCAGTAAATACATTGAGTCTGGAACAGGATCTTTAGAAAAACACAAACTTGCCTATGAGATTATGAGAGAAGGTGGGAACAAACTTTGTTGGCAAAGATAATACTTGTACCAACTATAACAAAGGTCAGACTTCTCTGCGATTGATTTTTTGTGTTTAGAACTGCATGTACAGTTTCTTAGTTGGGCCTTGTTGAGTAATTGAAGATTGCTTAATTGCTTTCAGGTCTGTGATATTTTTCTATGTTTGAGTCAGAAATCTGGGACTTTCATGCTGTGAATAGTTCTTTTCAAATCGTCTACTATAATGCTTGTTGAGCTGGGGATGTTATGCTAATTGACATAATAATATTCTTGAAAACTAACTATCCTAATTTCTGCCAAGCATTCTCCTTGTGGATGCCTTTATGAGGTCATTGTCTTTATTAGCAGTGTGAACTTTTCAAAGAAATATTTGATAATTGATACTTGAGTCAGTCTAGGAGCAAAACTCGTTGGATTTGTCAACTGATTTTTTTCTGTTCAGTGTACTGGTTTGCAAATGGTGTGACAATTGTATGAAATAGGAATAAACTCCATTCGATGTTTAAGGTTCTGATGTAGAGAACAAGGAAAAATCCCTTAGATTAGTGGGGTAACTTTGAAAGAAAATGGTTCATGAGGAAGCCGAGAGCTCTGGGCTTCAGGGGTAATTTAAAAGTGGTTGTAATTATGTTACAATGTTATCCAAGGCCAATGAGGTAGCTCAGTTGCTGATCTAATTGCTTGTATAAATAAAAGTTTCAAGAGTGAAAATTTAGCACTTCTTTGGTCTCTTCATTATCCTTTTGAGTTGTAATGGATGCTACCTAAGAAAACTAGTCAGTTACCCAGTTACCCTAATCTGAACTCTATCTGTTTAGTCATTTGTTTCAAATATTTGATGAGAGGCTGTAGAATTTTGGTGGCAATTGCAATTTTAATAATTTTGAATGGCTGACTCATAAATTTCCTGCTTATTATCATTTGAGTGTAAATGCCATTGAGGATCGGGTTACTTCATCAAATGGTTCCGAAATTATCTCTTGTTTGCAGTCGCTGCTGCGTTGCTGAAAATTGTGTTGGTTTGCCTGTATTAATCTCTCAAACCAGTTGAAGGAACAAAGATTTATTGTTTATTTACAGAGCAGTCTCCAAGTTTATATCTGAATGTTGATTTAGTTGACAGTGAAGTTCTTTGAAAGTAAAATTATTTTTAAATAAGCAGCAACCAATTAGCATTGGCAAGGAGATGAAATGGTAGTAAAATGATACAAGAATTAGAGAGGTCCACTTAGATTTTAGACATTGAATGCAGCAGAAGAAGTAAGAAGATTGAGAGAACAGGGGGATTGCAAAATTCTTTTGAACTAGTAATTAATTTTATATTTGGTGAACTTGTAATACATGAAGGAATCATAAGGTGCTCCCGAATCTTAAAATTTTTCGGAGAATAACCGCAATGACTTCCAAAGAATTGAACTAGGAGCCGTATGTATAGCTAAATTTGTGATTTTTCTGCTTTTATATACAACTAATTATGCTTTTGACGAAAGAAAATTCATCACCCCATGAATAATTTCATAGAAAATAAGGTCAGCTCCAGAACCAGTAGATTGTCACGGCCGGTCAAATTTGCCACTAATGGGTATGCTTAGGAAAAGTATGTCTAAACAGTGGGATGCGCTTATAAGTGGGGTGTGCTCCGCTTAACAGTGGGATGTACTTAGCGTAGGGTGCGCTCAACACTGAACCGCCTCATATAATTAGCCAGTCGTACTGCACTGAGTAAGTAACCAAGTCCGATTTAAAATCTAGAATTCTCTACAATTATAAATAGTGTAAAATTTTATAGAGTTGTGCACTTTAATCTCTAACTAGATTTTTAGACAACTTACATCCACTTGCTAGGAAGCTTCATGACCTAGCACCCAACTCTATAAATAGGGGTGAGCCCTCACCATTTTGTTCATCACACCACACCACCGGCACACACAACACACCTCACACACAAGCTCTCAAGCTCTTCTAAATAACTTTTTTTGTATTTATTTTTTTTGTGAGTAATAAAATTATATTTGGTCATATTGCTCTCTCTTTTTTCTAGTATTATTCCAATCATCCTTACTTACTAGTTTGAAAAGGTCATCAAGCTTATTTAACAACTTTTGAGCTAGAAATTGTCTAAGTGATGCACGGATTTACTGCGCACAATACTTATCCCATAATAAGTTGCTCTCGCAAAATTACGTCAATATTTCCACAACCCACGATTAAAAAGAAAGAAAATTATTGCAAAATAAAATCAAAAGAAGTTTTAAATAGAAAAGATTTGTTAATTATAACGTTATTGTAAGGTTTTTCGTGTGTGTGTGCGTATTAAACTGGCATAAATAATTTCAGATTTGGCTCATTAACATGAAAGATACGAAGCGATATAACAGGTTTCTTCTGCCTTGTCTTCTTAAGAAATTACAAGCTCGAAATTCTCCCACGCGATTGAAAAAGAAATGACATCTCACTTGGCACCAAAGCTCACAAAATTGTTGGTGGTGCTATCAATTATTGTCCTGATGATCATGTCACAGTCATCCTTAGACTCAGTGGCTGCCAAAGGTGGTGGAGGTGCACGTGGCGGCTTGCGAGGTGGGGGCGCTGGTGCCGGCGTCATCATGTATCATTCATCTACTTCTACAAGGCCATTCCCATTGCTTAGTTCCATAAAAAGTTTATTTTCCCACGCTGCATTACTTTTCCTGCAATATGCCATGCAGCAGATTTGAAAGTTTTCATTTTTTTTGTTCCTTAATAATTTTGCTGTTATTGTTGGACTGGATTGCATCACATTTTACCATTTTTATTTTCATTTTTCTAGTTTTTAATCTAATTTATGACTTTTCATATTTTCCCAAAAAATATTTGATTTTCATATATTTATTTCTTGAAGAACAGTACTGTTGGGGATCCCATCATTAATTAAGATCCAAAATTCCATTCTTGTTTCATTATTTTGGATGCGATTCGATTTGATTTGATTGTTGTTTTTCCATTAATGATTTTTGAAAGAGAGGAAAAATCAATGGAATGTTTAGATCATGATGAAATTTAATCGCGGTTTTTATTTCCATTTTAATGTTGGGGTCTAATGCAGGAAATTTTGTCATGTTTCAAATTTCCATTCTTATTGATGGTGGAAAGCTGAAAAGGAACCTTTATGTTGTTTAAGAAGGGGTGAGGAAGAAGAGAAACAGTAGAAAGATGGAAAAAAAAATTAGAGAAGGGAAAGAGAAAAATAAGCATTAAATAGGGCAGAGATATAATTTTATTATTAATTAATGCCATCAAAACTTCGATCTCTTCACTATTATTCAACCCAAGGGCTTAAAATTATATTCATTTTAAATTTATGCTCATTTAATCGGTATACGGCGACTGTTTGCACTTTAAATTTTATTTTAAATATTTTAATTTTTAATAAAAATATTATTATAAAAATATTCTTAATATATAATTAACTTATTAACAAGGACAATTTAATAGAATATTATTAGAGCAGCACCAAAAAGTTCTTTAAATAAGATTTTATTACTTATTTGATAAGCTACATCAATATTTAAGGTTCCAAAAAACACTCAAATAAAAATTCTTCAAATAAGAAATTATTCTCTTTTTTCAAATTTAGAGAGTTGATTTCTCTCTTTTTAATTTATATTTTATTATTTTTCATTGGAGAAAAAGAAAAAAAATACTTTAATTGCGATTAACTTTTCCTTTTAAAAAATAATTATTTGATTAAAACAATATTAACTTATTTCTATTTGAAGAGTTTTTTTTAAAATATCATATTTTTTTACCTTTTTATTTACCACATAAATAAGTAAATAAATATTTAAAAAGTAAAATTTATAGAATTTTTTAGAGATGCTCTTACTCTTGAACCTTGGCACCATTTAATGTGCACTCACTTCATTAATGCTATTATATAATCCTATAACTTTCTTCAATATCAAACATAATTTGTTATTTGTAAAAGAAAATACTAAAGGTTAATAAATACCCAATAAGTTGCCGACTGCAGAAATTGAAAAATAGTTTTTGTTTATGTAGGAAAAATAAGTATCATTATTTTGTTTTAGAGAAATTAAAAAAAAACCTGTAAGTTCCAAAAAGAAGAAAAAGAAAAAGAAATCAGCTGCATATAGCTGTTGCTTGAAGATTTTCAAATAGAAATAAAAAGTCATGTACTATTTAACAAAACCAAGATAAGAAACTTTAGTAATTTTATATGATTTATTGAACAAATTTGCTCCAACTAGAACAAAAAACCTAATCTAAAACTGAATAGAACAGAAAAATTATCGAAATTAGTTGCACTAGGGCATTCTATGCAGAGGCGGATGTAGTGTAGGACTAGTGGGGGCTCAAGCTTCTATTGAAAAAAAAAACTCCTTTTTGTTTAAAAGAAAAATTAATAAATTTTTAAATAATTCATATCATATTATCAATTAGTCTCGTTCTTTCAGTTTCTACAACTACATAAGAGAGAACATTTTCAGCAATGAAATTTGTGAAAAATAAATTTCACAATCGGATGTGAGATGAATGGATAAATAATAATTTAATTGTTTATGTAAAAAAAATGTATTTAATAGTGTTGATAATAAATCTATTGCACAACGTTTTCAG
Organism: Citrus medica; assembly: GCA_002013955.2. NCBI lineage: Eukaryota > Viridiplantae > Streptophyta > Magnoliopsida > Sapindales > Rutaceae > Citrus > Citrus medica. The sequence continues at coordinate 75,900 of MKYO02030234.1, read as the reverse complement.
AATATGAAATCGCGTAGAGAATAATTATAAATGTGTTATAAAAAATTTTATATATTCAAGTTTCAGTTTTTATATTTTATTATCATTTAATTTAACTCTCAATAAATTATTTTTCTAAATTCTATGTTTGCATTTTGACTGTATGATTTTTTTTCCAAGAATTTTACTCAATTCTTTTTTTTTCATTTAATTAAACTGAATAGAACAGAAAGCCTCTGCCATGTTTGCGGCGACGGGTGCATACGACACATCGTTATCAATTAATTAAAGACTCCACGTTCTATTCAGAAGCTTTATTAGCCAAGAATTAGCTAAAGCTAGCTGCAAGTCTGCAACAACTTAATTGATCAAAGAGGAAACCCCACCAAACAAACAAACAAACAAACAAACAAACAAACAAATCCTTACCACAAATTGATTCATAATATATTAATATTTCAATTAGAAATATAAATTGAATTCACACTTTGTTTTAGGGAGGTGCCAAATGGTCCCACTGGTTACTTATTTATTTACACTTACATGTTATCGGTTTCTCTAATTTGAGTGGAAAAAAAAGAGATAAAAATCATGAGGTCGCTAAAGCTCACAAACTTGTTAGTTGTCATCTCAATTATTGTCCTCGTCTCATCAACAGAGGCTGCCAAAGGTGGTGGAGGCGGCCGCGGACCCAGGAGCGGTGGAGGGATGCGCGGCATAGGCGGACGCGGACCCAGGAGCGGTGGAGGGATGCGCGGCATAGGCGGACGCGGTTATGGCGGCGCGCGAGGAGCTGCTGCAGTTGGCGGCAGTCATGGGACTCATGGCGGGAGTCATTCATCTGCTTCCTCACGGCTATCGCTCAGTTGGATTACAAGTTTATTTTCGTACGCTGCATTGGTTTTATGTGTTCTTAATTTCTAATTCATACCATCAACTACTAAGATTTGAAAATTTACCTTTGTAAATCTTTTATTTTTATTTTTAATTTTATGTCTCTGAATTTTATCCTTATATATTTCAATCTTGCTTTCTCAATTTTATTTTGAGAATACAAGTCTGAAATTTTTTTCTAAGATATTAATATATGCTCACTTACAATTAATTTAGAGAAATAACTAGCCATTATCAAAGAGAGCCACTTGTTTTCTCTCGGACCCATCCGTTTCTCTCTCCTCTTCTCCAGGCTTCTGTTTGCTTCCCCTGGCCGTGTATAAGAGTTAGTTATCCTTTAGTGAAACCGAGGGGGTAAGAACCCATTTTCAAACACACTGACAATGCTTATCTTCATTTTTTTTTTCTGAACATAACTTAACACCCGTTGAATTTAGTAGTAGTAGAGGCACTTTGTGATACACTTAGTTAATAAGTCTATGAGATTAATTATGTTTCTATCAGAATTTCGGTGACAGACCGGCATCTGAACAACCAGTGATTGAAGAGTGTAGCAGGTGTGTATTTATGTGAAAGCTTAAAACTAAAGTTGGGTTTTATTATATTCTTGGATTTTGTTGAATTGTTGCTAGTTAGACACTTGACTTTTTTATATAGTTAATTAAGATTTTTATAAATTGAAGCAATGACCGAAAATGAACTGATTTTTAAGTTGATAATAATTGGATATATTATGTAAACTATGAAAACATATTAATTCTTGATGATTTTGGACCATAATCTATGAATGTTTACTGAAATTTTACAACCAAAATATATATTTTCAGGTTTAGCGATAATCTTTCTTCATGTATAATCTGCAATGTTAGAGCCCGTGCCATTGCTTATCTAATTTTGCATTGCTACATCTAAGATTTTTCGTATAAAAGATGACATTTATTGAACTTGTTAAGCTAAATATTTATGTTAATGTTTATGCAGCTTAGTGTACTTTGCATTGTAAAAAAAAAACAGGGGAAAAGATTTTCTTCTGTTTATTACTATTGTCATACACTATTTATATACAAAAGCGTCAGCTAACTAAAAAGCTAAAAAGAAGAGATTGATTGCTAGCTGTACACAATAGAAAAGGAAATTGCTTATAAGAGAAAGTTGACTATCACATTACGTCCATTGCTGCAGCAGAACAACTGTCCAGAATCTTGCCAATAACTGTCCATAATCTTGGCAAATCTCAACAGACATTGAGGCAGTAATTGATGATGAAGTATTTGTAGTTGGTTTAGCTATTTCAGAGCAATATAGTTTGCACAAGATGTGGACTGATATTAGGGATGTTCGCTGGGGTCACTCTATTAGAGATGCAAATGGGATAAAGGTTCAAGTGATGTTATTACCTAATTGTCACTGTTAAAATACTTAGTTTAAAGGGCATTTCAATCTTTTTAACACTCAATTCAATTTTGTTTTGTATATGATTGTGTATTGTCAAAAAATAAATTTATAAGGGTGTAATAGTCTTTCCACTACTCTAAACCATTTGGCACCAAATGTAAAGATCATTTATAGTATCAAATTATTTTGTCATTCCTTGAAATGTGTTGTGAAGGGCATTTTTGAACATTCTCTCAACTGCCTAACGGATGCCTAACTCTTATACACAGCCAATAGGGATTTTTCCCGATGGGATAGGATCCCGCAACAAAAATATGTCCCAATTCCGTCCCAAATGGGATGGGATCCTGCATGTCCCATAAAAAAATTTAGGGATGGGGGTGAGATATTTTTTTATCCTAATTACATATGCGGGACAGGAGTGAGATTGACAAATTCCGTCCCATCCCATCTAATTGCCAATTAAAAATGAAAATTTTACCAATTGCAGGATCCCATTTCTTTTGGGACAAGATTATGACATATTTTTGTTCCAAAAAAATTTAAGGATGAGACTGTGACATTTTTTTATCCCATTTGCATATACGGACAGGATTGAAATTAGTAAATCCCATCCCATCCCGTCCCATTACCAACCCTAACAATCAGGAGGGATGTTGTCAATATATACATATATTCTCTCTAGATGTAACAAAGGCAAACCTCAGGGGCAGTTTTTAAAACTTACCCAAATTTTGGATGATGTAATTTTATTTTTCTTTTTGTCCCCTCACTATGTGTACGGGCCCAGATCTTGATCTTGATCCGCTCAGGCCCAGATTTTGATTTGGTGTCATGGTGTGGGTATATACTTCATACCCAAATTTTGATTCGGTGTGCGTATGGCTTTATCTACTGTTTTTTTTTTTGTAGTTATCGACTGTTTTTATATGTTATGGTATGTTTGTTTTCTAGTTTTGCAGATTCACATCTTCAAAGTTGGAGGATTTCATGCTATAACAAATGGGTGAAGACAGAAAATATGCTCCTGTACAAATTGGAAAAATCAAATTTAAAGATGGAGAGTATTATAATAGAGCTTCATCTAGTGTATGACTCTTTGTTGGGTGCTCTTCTTTGTTGGAAGATTTACTTCACTCGAGTAACTTTAATACACTGGTTTTTACTCTTATTCTTCAGTGTGGAAATGTATTGATTCAACCAATTGTGTATTTGTAATAGATATCTATTGAGATCATTTGTCTAATATTTTGTGTGTATTAGATGTGATGGTGTACTGATTTTCAATTTTTCACTTATGGTGAACGAAATGTTAGCTTATTTCCAAAAAAAAAAACCATTATCAAAACTGAACTCATCAATGGCAAAAAAAATAGCATATGAAGGGAAAAAAAAAAAGGAAGATGACATTAATGAAATGGCATGTCGCATACATTAATTCCAAGATTTTAAGGAATTAAACTTAAAAATGTAAGTGTTTGACTTCTAGTTATAAAATGAGCCTGTAATTTAGGGTATGCCATAGGTTGGGAACAAGGTTTGGATCTTTGAATGACATCTTACCAAAGGCCAGTGCTATGTTACGTTAAACGTAACGTACACACACTCACAGCAATAGTAATAGGATGGGACCTATTACTGTTGCTGTGAGTGTATACGTTACGTTTAACGTAATGTAGTATGATCCCGTACCAAATAACAATCGCAGTGTATTTAATAATAGTTTACTTTTTATTTCATCATTAATGAGATAATTCATAACATTATCAATAAATTAATGAAGCCTTAATGACATGTCATGTAACATATCATTGAAAAATATTCTTTAAATAAGATAAATTTAAACATGTAATTAATACTTATTATTAAGGTTTTTTTTTAGACCTAGGGACTCCTTTAAGAGAGTTAAGATAAAATAAACTGGGGATAGGCGAACTCATACCTATCATGGAGAAAAATGTGATTAATAGAAGATAAAAGAGAACTAAAAATATGAAGACTCAAAGGCAGAAAGTGTGCATAATTAGCAAGAGCATCAACAACAAAATTCGCTCGACGATAAATATGCTTAATTTCCACATGCCACTCTGGTTTCAAAGGTCCTGAATAGATAGGACAAGCTGAGAACATCCATTACTGGGAATAGAAGAGCTAGCAACTGATGAGCATATAATACATACATATTTTACCATTAATTAAATAATTGTTAGTTATATTTATTTGTTATTTTTAATTAAGTGTATTGTTTTATTGAATAGGAAATTAATTAGAGATTATGGATAAAAAGAGCATAAAGGAGTTCAATTTGTAAGCATTAAAGATTAATTAATTTTTTGGAAGGAATTAGTCATACAAGCATATGGAAATCAAGCCAAGGAACCGAATTCAACAAGATTAATTCATCATGCACATGTGGACAAAAGATAGAAATTGGTTTTAGCTTTAAGAAGGGACCCCACGTGGCTTTCATAAATGGAAAAAAGGAAACCTATTACAATTGAAAGTGCCCACGTGAAGCAAAATAACTAAAAGGCCAAATCCTTTTGGCTTTAGGATTGACAAGGTGGGGCCCATTTTAAAGGGCTATATAAGAAAGCTAAGCTCTTGGCTTTT
>MKYO02030234.1:43332-70618 GCA_002013955.2 Citrus medica | reverse complement strand
GGGGGGGGGGGGGGGAGCCGCCAGGGGACGGAAACAAAAGTTCAGGAAGCGATAGCTGCAGATGCAAGACACAAGGCTGGGCAGCAGCAGTTCAATTTCCATGAGTGACTTTATTTATTTTGTTGCTCCCAACACAAGTATGTCTAGTTAATTTTCTTATACTGAGGTTAAAGATGAAACCCTATTTAATGAAATAGTATACTGAGTTGAGAATTTTAGATAAAGCGAATGACTGTTTGTCCTGATTCTTATCTCCACAATACAAAATAGTATACATGGGCTCCAAAGTCAGAAAGAGCTACCTATAACCCTTAAGAGTGAAGCTATCCTTGAGTAATTTGGGCCTATGTACCACAAGTATGTAGAGGATAATCTACCATGAGAAGAAGGCTGCCTTAAGGGGTAGAGTGAAAGCTCCTGACTATGGTTAAAAAAAAAAGAAAAAAAAAGAGAAAAAAAAAACCAAATCAAGTGCATGTGTTGAAAAAAAATCAAAAGAAAATGCACATAAAAGCCTGTGAAAAAGGAAAAAAATTGGAGATCAAGATGATAAGATTAGTTTGACCTACTCTTTTCTTTGTTTAAGGTGAAGGTTGTTAATGTTGAGGATTTTGGGAATGGATTTGATTGAATTGATTTCACACACACACTACAAAAATCAAAAGAGAGATGGGATTGATTATTGAATTAAAGTTAGAACTTTGCCAATATTTGAAATTTTCTTTGAGCTATATAGTTTATGCAATCTTTGAGGCTATTTTCATATTTTATTTAAAGTTTTTATTTTATTTTATTTTTTTTTTTTATTTTTTATTTTTTTTATTTTTTTTATTTTTTTTAAATGATGTTTGTGGGTATCATCACTGAAGCCCTCACGAGACTATAACTCGTCCACTAGGGCCGCCTAGGGGTTTAAAGGCTTGTTGCATACGCTAAATGCAATCGCGATTACCTGCGAAAGTGGTTTAGTTAGGATTTACTTTTTGTTTCGTTGCTTTTGTTTTTGTTTTAAATTTTAGTTTTGCTCGAGGACTAGCAAAATCTAAGTTTGGGGGTATTTGATGAGCATAATTTATATACATATTTTACCCTTAATAATATAATTGCTAGTTATATTTATTTATTATTTTTAATTAATTGAATTGTTTTATTGAATAGGGAATTAATTGGAGATTGTTGATAAAAAGGGCATGAAAACACTTCAAATTGAGAAGGAATAAAGATTAAATTGGAAGACAAAAATGCAACCAAGAATTAATGGAAGTCAAGAAGACCAAAATTGGAAGTCAATCTCTTCAAAGGATGAACGGTGGGCATGCATTTGGAAAGCAAAGATTTGGCAATTTAGAATGCATGTGCTGGGCATTAAAAGAAGAAATCATTAATTGGCCTTTTGCTTTTGTGGTCAAACGTGTGCTTTGCTTTCAAAGTTTAGTAAGGAAATAATTTTAAAAGGCTTTGATGAGTGGGCTTTATAAGTTGGTGGAGAAGAATTAATGCAATTAGAATCCAATAAGGATTAAGCAAGTCAGTGACCTTATATAAAGGCAAGAGGGCCACGGGAGGAAGAGGAGAGTTGGAGACGCAAGGATTCAAGACAGAGAAGAAAATCTGCAGCAATTCGGCTTCCCCATGGCTGATTTTATCTCTTTTGTTGCTCCTAATTCAAGTATGTCTAGCTAATTTTCTTATACTGAGGTTAAGGATGAAACCCTATTTAATGAAATAATTATCTTTTTATTTATTTAATTCCCATATATGTTCTTTGATGATTATGGTTTTTGTTTCACATGATTAATTGGATGTTATTAAAATCTTTTCATCAATTCTGTCATGCATTATTGATTGTTAGATTAATATTCAATTAAATCTATACTTGAATCTTTAAAGTTTATATATGATTATCTTTGATTTTATGTCTTTCATTAAATTGTTTACCTAGAGTGCTTAGGAAAACTTTGACTCTTTGTTATTCAATATGTTCACATGGGATACTTAGATGTCATACTATTAAGCAGAAAAAGAACCTACACAAGATTAATTTTATTTGGGCTTAATTGTTATATCCATGAGATGACATAGATTGATTTCGAGTTATCACTCTAAAATTGGGGATTAATGAATATTTAGATAATTACTAGTTGAATAGTGGTGGATTCTAAAACCTTGGTAATTTTTATCTTATTAAATTCTCATTTACTTTAATTGTTTTCTTAGTTTAATTAGTTTAATTTCTCTTAAAACTCAATTTGCTCAACTAGGTTAGAATTAATATTAATTTTAGATTTAAATTAGACTTTTTAATTTATAACAATCCTCGTAGGATCGACCTCGTTACCACTATTCTCTCTCTAGATTCGTGCGCTTGCGAGTATATTAAAATTTTCACAACATCAACTAATTGGGTTACACATTAACTATCCACTTCCAACAATATCCACCGAATTCTAATCTCCCTAACAATCAGCATGTTAGAAAATTGGTGGGTGAAGCAGACACGCAGCTAAAATGAAATTGTAAGAAAATAATTGAACAACCACAATAGAGGACACCAGAAATTACGTGGTTCAGCTTTTAGCCTACATCCACGGGCGAAGACAGAAGGAAATATTTTACTAGTGAAAAGGAGTTACAAGTATTGTAGTATTTTAGCTTACTTCCCAAAACCCCAATACACCCAAACTCTCTAAATCACTAAGCACACAAAATTCTTTGCTCTTGCAAGAATTACTTCTCTCAACTCTCAACTCTCTCTACAAAAAATTGAATGCCAATGAATTAGGGAGTTCTCCCTTTTATAGCCAAAAAATGGTAATTAAAATAATATATATATATACATATTTCAAATGTTGTCGCCAACTTCTTCTTTTTCTTCATTTGGACGGCACCATTTTCTTTGGCCGGCTTGTCAAAGCCAACTTGAATTTGCCTTGTGGCCACCGACTTTGACATTTCTCCCACTTGGAGATTTGATTGAGAATCAATCAATCTCCACATCATCCTTTCTGCTTCGCCATAATTATGTTGCCTACATTTCTGCTAGGCCACAAGAGGTACTCCAGACAAACTTATCAGTATTGATCGGCTTGGTCAAAACATCTGCTAGGTTCTCCTTGGTATGGATTTTTTGCAAATCTACACTTGCCTTGTGGCCACCGACTTTGACACAGCAAACCTTGATAAAGACCCCAAAACTCAGCAATCGTAATCGAGCAACAACCAAACCAATATTTAACCCAAATCCCCGAATCCACTTGCCGTTATAATCCCGAATGATACCTCCAGCACTTGAAAAGCCAGACCTTTTGCAAGAACTATCCGAATTGAGTTTACACCAAGGCCATACAGGAGGCGACCGATGAATCCATACTTCTTTCATTTTGGCTGCAGTAACTAACAAAGAATCATTAACACGTTGATTTTCCTTAGCCAGCGTCGTAATGTCCTGAATCATGTAATTGCTATCAATATAAATTGATCAAATTGAAAATTGTTTCTCCAATATCACAACCTCCAAATGGTGAAACAAAAAATGCAACTCCAATCTAAGTGCCATCCGTTTTGCTCCTTGCTAAGATTATAAATTATCCACTCTTTAAGTGGCTTGAAATAAAATTCTGCTTCGAAGCTCTTTGGAACAAAATGATTCCAAATTCGTTGCGCCATGGGGCAGTCTCTAAGCACATGTAAAGTGCTCTCAAAATCCAAGCCAGCTCGATCACAATAGCCATTAGAAACAATGTGTCGTCTCATAAGCTCTTGTTTTGTCTTGAGTCGGTCATGTAGCACTGTCCAAATGAAAACACGAATAGCTTGAGGCCCTTTCCATCACCAAGCAAGAAGCCAAGAAGCCAACTCTATTCCTTATCCTCATGCCTAGATCCCGCAAGATAATGGTAAGCATATCTAACAGTGAAATCACCTGTATTAGAAGCCGACTAATATATCTGGTCCTGTCCTCTCTCAGGTCTTGGCGGTTGAATGGAAGCAATTTTGAGAAGAATATGATTCGGCAGCAGAGAACTGAAACTCTCCCATTTCCATTGGCTATCCATATTCACAAAATCAGCTGGCTTACCATGAAGGATGGCCTCACAAACTGGGGCAACAACATAATCAATAAGAGGACGCGTTTTAGTAGCCCAACTAACCAAAACCTTACTTTTTCACCATTCCCGATTGTTGGGGGGACTAAGCATAAGATTTATAGGTATCCAACCCAAAAGACTAGCCTTTTAGGTGGAGTGACCTACCACTTTATAAACCCAAGCATCTCCCATTCACTAGCCATTGTGGGACACAACTCAACAATCCCCCCCTCGGACGAAACCACCGCCGGACTCCGGTCCTTTCGTCCGACACACCTGAGTTGTTCCACCACCATATTCAGGCTACTAGGGTCTGGGTCTGATACCACTTGTTGTTGTGTCTTGAAGATTTAATGGAAAGAATGATTTCAACATGTGGAAAGTGAAAATGGAAGCACTGTTGATCACACAGGGGCTGGGTGATGCCATTGAACCAGCAACAAAGAAAGAAGGAAAAGAGAGGCCTTCATCACGTACTCCTGAGCAAATTGCTGAAATTGATAAAAAGGCCAAAAGCACCATAATCTTGAGTCTCAGTGACTCAGTTATCAGAGAAGTTGCAAATGAGAAGACAATGGCAGAGTTATGGGCAAAACTTGAGAGTTTATACATGACCAAATCACTGGCTAACAGATTGTACATCAAGAAGAGAATGTTTTCACTCAAGATGACTGAGGGGTCCTCTCTTGATGAGCACATTGATGAGTTCAACAAGGTTTGTGATACCTTGGAAACTATTGATGAAGGGCTAAACGATGAAGGCAAAGCTCTACTCTTGATAAGCTCCTTACCTACATCATACTCAAACCTTGTTGATGCTCTCATGTATGGCAGACAATCTTTATCCTTGGATGAGGTTAAAGCTGCTTTAAATACAAGAGGGTTACAAGAGAAACAAGTAAATGGAGTACATGGAGAGGGGCTGACTGTGAAAGGAAAGATTGACAAGATTGATGGAAAGAAACAGAAAAAAGGCAAGACAAAGAACAAGAACAAAAATCTGAAGTGCTTCCAATGTCACAAGGAGGGGCACTTCAAGAAAGACTGCCCAGAGAAGAGTTTAAAGAAAAAAGGACAGAATGGTGATGCAGCTATTGTTGAAGAAGAGGGATATGAATCAGCTGATGTGTGTGTGGCAACAGAAGAAGTGCAGAAGGGTAAGTGGATCCTTGACTCTGGATGCACATTTCATATGAGTCCTTGCCAAAATTTCTTTTCTGAATATCATAAGATTGATGGGGGAAAGGTTATGATGGGAAATAATGCAGTGTGCAAAGTCATTGGGATAGGAAATATAAGCCTTAGGCTACATGATGGAACCATTAGAGAAGTCAAGCAGGTGAGACATGTACCAGACCTAAAAAGAAACTTAATCTCGTTAGGAATGCTTGACCAAGTTGGTTATAGTGTTAGGCTTGAACATGGAAAAATCAAAATCCTTAATGGGGCTACACTGGTTATGAAAGGAAGTAGAAAGAATGGTGTATCTGTTTTAGATGGTGAAGTAGCAACTGGAGAGTCCAGTGTATCCACTAAGGTTAACATGGATGCAACCAGATTATGGCATCTAAGGCTAGGACACATGAGCATTAAGGGTCTTAAGGAATTAGCTAAGCAGGGTGTTCTAGGAAGTGATAAGATTGAAGAATTAGTTTTTTGTGAAGACTGTATCTTAGGGAAGTCTACAAGAGCTAGTTTCAAGAAATCCCAGCAAAAGACTAGAGACATTCTAGAATATATCCACTCAGATCTGTGGGGGCCATCTCAAGTTCCATCTATGGGGGGAAATAGATTCTTCATGTCTATAATTGATGATTTTTCAAGGAAGGTTTGGGTGTATGTTCTCATAACAAAGGATCAAGTGTTTGGCAAGTTTAAGGATTGGAAAGCCTTAGTTGAAAACCAAACAGGAAAGAAGGTTAAAAAACTAAGAACAGACAATAGACTTGAATATTGTAATCAAATGTTTGATGACTTCTGTGCTAGTGAGGGCATTAGCAGACATAGAACAGTAAGAATGACTCCTCAACAAAATGGGCTTGCTGAAAGGATGAACAGAACTTTAATGAATAAAGTTAGGTGCATGATGATTCAGTCAAAGCTGCCAAAAGGGCTCTGGGTAGAAACCTTGTTAACAGCTTGTTTTCTGGTCAACCTAAGTCCTTCAGCAGCCATCGAGTTCAAGACCCCTTATGAACTTTGGTCTGGTAAACCTGGAAACTACAACAACCTCAAAGTATTTTGGTGTACAGCATATGCACACACAAACCAGGGAAAATTAGAACCCAGAGCCTTAAAGGGACAGTTTATAGGTTATCCAGATGGAGTGAAGGGCTACAAGCTATGGTGTTCAGAACTGACTCCACCCAAATGCATAACAAGCAGGGATGTGGTGTTCAATGAGAAGGCTGAGTTGTCATCTAGTAACCCAACTGAGGCTGCTGAATCTCAAGAAAAAGGTACAGATAGTATCCAGTTTGAGGTGGAGCACCCATTTCAGCAATTTTCAAATGAAGCTGCAGATTCAAATGAAGATAATTCTAAAAATGAAGATCACAATACAGAACATCAACATCACCAGAATCAAACTGAGCTTGGAGAATATCAGTTGGCAAAAGACAGACAGAGAAGATCTACAAGACCTCCAAAGAGATATGGCTATGCAGATCTAATAGCTTATGCACTTGCTACCTCACATGAAATTGATGAAACAGAACCTAAGAGCTACAAAGAAGCAGTTAACAGTACAAGCAAGATTGAATGGGAGAAAGCCATGGATGATGAAATAGCTTCTCTTTACAAAAACAATACATGGGAGCTGGTGAGAAAGCCTGTTAACAGAAGGCTAGTGGGATGCAAATGGATATACAGGATCAAAGATGAGGTATCTGCTACAGAACCTAAGAGGTTTAAAGCTAGGCTGGTAGCTAAAGGATACACACAGAAGGAAGGCATTGATTTCAAAGAAGTATTCTCACCTGTAGTTAGACATGCATCAATAAGGGTCTTGTTGGCTCTAACAGCAGTTTATGACATGGAGCTTGATCAACTCGATGTCAAAACAGCCTTTCTGCATGGGAACCTACAAGAAGAAATCTGTGATAAGATTGAAGAATTAGTTTTTTGTGAAGACTGTATCTTAGGGAAGTCTACAAGAGCTAGTTTCAAGAAATCCCAGCAAAAGACTAGAGACATTCTAGAATATATCCACTCAGATCTGTGGGGGCCATCTCAAGTTCCATCTATGGGGGGAAATAGATTCTTCATGTCTATAATTGATGATTTTTCAAGGAAGGTTTGGGTGTATGTTCTCATAACAAAGGATCAAGTGTTTGGCAAGTTTAAGGATTGGAAAGCCTTAGTTGAAAACCAAACAGGAAAGAAGGTTAAAAAACTAAGAACAGACAATAGACTTGAATATTGTAATCAAATGTTTGATGACTTCTGTGCTAGTGAGGGCATTAGCAGACATAGAACAGTAAGAATGACTCCTCAACAAAATGGGCTTGCTGAAAGGATGAACAGAACTTTAATGAATAAAGTTAGGTGCATGATGATTCAGTCAAAGCTGCCAAAAGGGCTCTGGGTAGAAACCTTGTTAACAGCTTGTTTTCTGGTCAACCTAAGTCCTTCAGCAGCCATCGAGTTCAAGACCCCTTATGAACTTTGGTCTGGTAAACCTGGAAACTACAACAACCTCAAAGTATTTGGGTGTACAGCATATGCACACACAAACCAGGGAAAATTAGAACCCAGAGCCTTAAAGGGACAGTTTATAGGTTATCCAGATGGAGTGAAGGGCTACAAGCTATGGTGTTCAGAACTGACTCCACCCAAATGCATAACAAGCAGGGATGTGGTGTTCAATGAGAAGGCTGAGTTGTCATCTAGTAACCCAACTGAGGCTGCTGAATCTCAAGAAAAAGGTACAGATAGTATCCAGTTTGAGGTGGAGCACCCATTTCAGCAATTTTCAAATGAAGCTGCAGATTCAAATGAAGATAATTCTAAAAATGAAGATCACAATACAGAACATCAACATCACCAGAATCAAACTGAGCTTGGAGAATATCAGTTGGCAAAAGACAGACAGAGAAGATCTACAAGACCTCCAAAGAGATATGGCTATGCAGATCTAATAGCTTATGCACTTGCTACCTCACATGAAATTGATGAAACAGAACCTAAGAGCTACAAAGAAGCAGTTAACAGTACAAGCAAGATTGAATGGGAGAAAGCCATGGATGATGAAATAGCTTCTCTTTACAAAAACAATACATGGGAGCTGGTGAGAAAGCCTGTTAACAGAAGGCTAGTGGGATGCAAATGGATATACAGGATCAAAGATGAGGTATCTGCTACAGAACCTAAGAGGTTTAAAGCTAGGCTGGTAGCTAAAGGATACACACAGAAGGAAGGCATTGATTTCAAAGAAGTATTCTCACCTGTAGTTAGACATGCATCAATAAGGGTCTTGTTGGCTCTAACAGCAGTTTATGACATGGAGCTTGATCAACTCGATGTCAAAACAGCCTTTCTGCATGGGAACCTACAAGAAGAAATCTTCATGACATAACAACAAGTGGTATCAGAGCCAGACCCTAGTAGCCTGAATGTGGTGGTGGAACAACTCAGGTGTGTCGGACGAAAGGACCGGAGTCCGGCGGTGGTTTCGTCCGAGGGGGGGATTGTTGAGTTGTGTCCCATAATGGCTAGTGAAGGGGAGATGCTTGGGTTTATAAAGTGGTAGGTCACTCCACCTAAAAGGCTAGTCTTTTGGGTGGAGTGACCTACCACTTTATAAACCCAAGCATCTCCCCTTCACTAGCCATTGTGGGACACAACTCAACACCGATAGACCAACCAGCACCCATAAGAGTTTTGTTCCAAAGTTTACTAACCGAGCGCCAAAGATAAGAGCAATTTTTGCTTGGCAAATGAGCCTGTGGATTCAAACTACTGATCCCATACTTTGTGCGCAAAACTTTAATCCAAAGGCTCTCAATCGAAGAAATAAGGCCCCAGCATAATATCAAGGTTTTTTAATCCCAAGCTCCCACTAATTTATGGCTTACAAACTATTCTCCAATTAATTTGGCTAAGCTTTCGCCCGTTTGTAGTACCGTTCCATAAAAACTGTCGACAAGCTTGATCAATCTTGTTCTTAACACTAGATGGAAGGCATGTCGTCTGCATGGCATAAATAGGAATTGCTTGGAGAATAGATTGTGCAAGAGTTATACGGCCAGCCAGAGAGAGGTGAGAAGCATTCCAAGTTGACATCCTTTTCTCCACTTTGTCCACAATTTCTTGGTAAGTATTCTTAGTTACCCGCGAATGAAGAAAGGGCATACCAAGATACCTACCAAGATTATCAGTGATAGTAAAACTAAAGGTTTTCCTAATACTCCTAGCCACACTCGCCGGGACATTGAGAAAGAAAAAAAGATCGGTTTTTATGCGATTCACCTTTTCCCCAGAGCTACGACAAAACTCATCGAAGGCCGCATTAATAATTTATTATTATTAAGGCCATAATTCAAAGGGAATCCTAGGCATGCAATTACTTGCATAGAATACTCTTAGTACAAGAGTTTCTTATGAATAGTTTATGGAATAATCAAATATATAAAGTAACTAAATAACATCGATACCATCCAGTGTATCCATCTATCCTGCCCTAATACTCATGAGAAACAAGCATTTCCTCCTTCACAAAGGAAAAACAATCAATTCTCTCATGACAGAGTCACATTATTCTGGGTATTACTGTTAAAACCTTCCTGGTTTGTTTGTTTCCATTTCCATTATTCGCGTGTGATATTAATTGACCTTTTAGTTTATTTGAGTTAATAATAAAGATGAGGTCTCACTTGTCACCGAATAGCTCACAAAATTGTTACGTGTCATCTCAATTATAGTCCTCAGCTCATCCTTAGTGACTGCCAGAGGTGGTGGACACGGCAGCGGTGGGGGACATGGTGGTGAAGGCAGTGGACGCAGTAACAGTGGCGGTGGCCGCGGTATTCATGGCAATACCATTCATCTTCTCCTTTATGGGCTATCGCTTAATTGGTTAACAAATTTGTTTTCACAAGCTGCATTAGTAATACTCCATTATGCCATGTAGAAGATTTGAATGTTCTTTTCTATAAATTTTGTTTTGTTTTGTTTCTAGTATTCTTGTTATTGTTGGACTGGAGACTATCAACCAAAAGGATTTTGTAACGATGATGTGATTAGGGAGCATGTATTGGGTGATTTGTTATAATTCTCCTGTGCGATTGAAATTATGTTATCGGATATTTTATATATATTTGTAATGAAGGTGGTTGCTTCAGAGTGGCCTGATTTATTATTATAATTTAATTAGATGCAAACAAAATCAAACGAATTCAAATTTTGAAGGAAAAAGGTTTGTTAATTATAAATTATAGTTGTTTTATGTACATGATTTTATTATTATTTTTATATGATTTTAATATTATGTAGTAAAAATTATAAAATTTTAAAATTGACATGGAAGATACGAAACAATTATAAAAGATGTTCTTATGCCTTCTTAGCACCATCGCTCGCAATATTGTTGGTAGTGCTATCAATTGTTGTCCTGTGATTATCACGAACCATGTAACTTCGGAAAATTTGCTTACAGTCCCTTGCGAGAGCTTCTTCATCAGTGCCTCTATTTTTAACAGGTTGCAATGCTAGCTTGTTCTATTTGTTGATTAAATTCCAAGGTCTTCTGTTTTTTGTTTCCTTTAATTTATTAGCGACTGATTTTGGTTTCTTTATAATTTGAGTTGAAACGATCAACGAGGTCTCCGTCTTATTTCTTGTTACCGAAGGTCAGGAAATTGCCGGTTGTCCTCTCGATTATTGTCCGCATATTCTCATCCTTAGTCAGTGGCTGCCAAAGGTGGAGGACATGGCGGTTGCCGAGGGCGCAGATGTGGTGGACAGAGTAGAGGTGGCACAAGCAGGAACCATAACCATACATCAGCTGCTGCTTCTAAGCTATCGCTTTGCTGGATTACACATGCTGCATTAGTTTTACTCCATTGCAAGTGATTCAGATGTAACGATAATGTGACTACCCATTGCGGTTGAAATTATTGTATATATTAAAGCAATGATCACGCTTTAGATTCGAGAATTAACTCCGAAAGATACGAAGCAACTATAAAAAGATCGATGTTCTTCTGCAATTCTCATAAGAAATTCTCCTAATTGGATTGGGCAAAATGAAGTCATCCTTAGCAGCAAAGCTCACAAAATTCTTGGTGGTGGTATCAATTACTGTCCTGATAATCATATCATTGTCGTCCTCATTAGTAGCCGCCAAAGGTGATGATAGCGGTAGACTTGGTGGAAGCCGCCGCTGCGGCGGTCATGCCAAGAATCATTCATCTACTTCCGCAAGGCCACTGCTTAGTTCAATAACTAGTTTCCTTTTTTACGCTGCGTTGGTTTTACACTATGCCATGGAACATTATGCATGCATGAACATTTGAAAGTTCTTTAATATCTAGTTTTGTTTTTTTTTTTTATTATTTGCTGGACTGGATGCCGTTAACTAATTAAATAAAAGAGTTTGTTTCATTTTCATTCCCTAGTTTTAATTTTATGTCTAATTTGCGATGATAAAGACATAGATTAACGAAGTTCAACACTAGTTTTCTGGTCCTTTGTTTATTTCTCTGTATGTCATTATCTAACACATATGTAATATGTAAGTACCAATTTGTAACAACAATAGATTTTGACATTAATTTCGTAGTCTTTTCCTTTCTAATTAAATTTCTGTGTCATTTAATTCTTTGACCATTGGATATATAAATCTTCTAATCAAAAGTGTTTAAGCGCGTGTTTCAATCTCCCAAGCAATTCAGTCTAGCATTAAATTAATATGAACTAAATTAAAAAAACAACGTTGACAATATATTTTTTATGCAATTTTATATAGGTCTTTCTCTCATTACAGGAATTTGTATGTTCAAGTTATATGACTCTCCATCTTTTCTTTCCTCTCTATAAATAACAACCCTCTACCTCTTGTAAACATTTGCTATTTATTCTTCAAAAGCTAGCTCAACTAAAGGGTTCTCACTGCAGCTGAAAATCTGTAAGCTTTCTTTTCTTTCCATTTCTGCGAGATACTGATTTAAGACGCTTCTGTGACTTGGTTTCGTTTGGCATGCAGTTGATGTACATGGGGCCTCATAAGCTCATGAAGTTCTTGCCGGTGTTCATCATAATTGTGATTGTTCTTACGTCATCTGTTGCTTCTGCTCAACGTGGTGGTGGTGGTGGTGGTGGCGGCGGTGGAAGGGGTGGAGGCGGCCGAGGTGGAGGCACAACAAATCGCGGAACCGGAGGAAGCTCCGGTACAGATAGAGGGAATATGGCTCCGTTTAGCTTGACTATTATATGCTTATCATCTTATGTTGCATTTGTTTTACGGCATGATGCCATGTAACTCTTTGGATGCTCATTTATGACTTGCTTTTTATTTAATTTTTACATTCGTCACATTATTATTATAATATATATTAAAAGCATGCGCAACAGCGCAAGATAAAATAAGAAAAGTAGTTAAAGAAGATAAATGTTGATTATAATATGATTTCCTTTTGTCCGTGGTTTTATTATGGTGTTAAAACAGTAAGTAATTGTAGATTTGGTAATTAACACGAAAGATACGAATCCCATAGCCCTTTTTTCAAACCAAAAAATTCTACCTACTAAATAGTTAATTGATACCCACCATTAAAGAATTAAAATGGTGTAGCAATATTTACGGATCATATTATAATTTTAGAGGGAAAATAATAACGATAACAAAGAAGGCAAGAAATTGTGCATCACAGAAAAATGTGTAATTTCAGTCGATCTCTCTCTTTAAAAATTAGTTTTTCTTACTAGTTTTAGTAGAATTAAGAAATTAAATATCGACTAGGATCCCCCCATTCTAAACTTTTCCTCAGCCAAATTCATTTCCGTAATTGATGCATGTTCAATAAATGTGATTAATAAGTAAGAAAACATGAGCACTAAAATATTAATGATACACTAATATTAGTCATAGATACACGATAAAATCTTTAAAAACCTCGAGAGAATTAATTTATGAATGGACCATAATTCTTTAATTTTAAGGGTATGATACAAAATTTCTAATCATCCAACCAAAAGATTAGTTTTACTAGTCAATGTGGACACAACTTAATAATTTCTCAATGAAACTATTGCCGAACCTCGGCTCTTTTTATTTTTTTCTCTAACATAACTGGTGAGTTGTTCTACCACTACATTATGACTACTAAAATTTGGCTCTAATACTAATTTTTTGGGAGCTTATTGCCGGACCTCGGTTCTTGTTTTTTTTTTCCTCTAACACAACTGGTGAGTTGTTCTACCACTACATTCTGACTACTAAGATTTGACTCTAATATTAATTTTTTGAAAGTTGAAGCTCGAATTTTTAGATATCTAATTTTAAAAAGACTAATTTATTAGATAGAGAGACATATAGTCCTCATATAAACTTAAATAAATATTTTTTCCTAATCGATGCACAACTCAACACGTAATTTTGTTTATTACTGAAGATAGATTTGGTTTCCATCCATTCAATATTCTCATTTAAAAAAAAAAAAACGAACTCTTTGTGCTTGTCAGCTTGATAAAGGAAAACAAGTTAGCTTCACTCAGTGGATGGTCCATTGGATATATCACTAACCAAATCAATTCAATGTTGGAGACTTTCAATTCAAATCGATTGGCCATACAGAATACAATTAAGAGATAGGCATTTGCGGCTATAGGATTTGACTTTTCGCAGTCTGTTGTTTCTGGCACTTCGTAGTGTTTTCCTTATTGCTTTACCATGTCATTGTTTGACTGACCAGGGGATGAATACAAGTCTCCTGATCAATTATTTAAGCGCGTGTTCCATTCATACAAGTTCATATATATATATATATATATATGAACCGATAAATAAGTTCTTCATCAATCACCATCGTAAGGATTTACATCCGCACAATTTCTGAGGCTATCGACGTTTTCCTTTTTCTCACAAGTTTGAGTCTATCGACAATTTCTTTCTTCTCTGTAAATAATCCTTTACTAGATATATTGCAGATTAATTTGGTCAATCCCTCAAAGCTAGCTATCTAGCTATAGCTACTAAAAAGGCTTTTCAATATTAATTTCTAATACCTGACCTTCTTTGTCGCGGTTGAAAAGATGACGCGTCACATGAGGCCTAATAACAAGCTCATGAAGTTCTTGGCAGTCTTCCTCATAGCGATCGTCCTCATGTCACCTATAGCTGCTGCTCAACGTGGTGGCGGTGGCGGTGGTGGAGGTGGTCGAGGAGGCGGAGGCAGTGGTGGAGGTGGAGGCAGCCGAGGAGGAGGAGGCGGAGGAAGTAGACCAATTGGTGGAGGCACACCAACCAGAGGTGGAGGTAGGCCAATCAATGGAGGCACACCTGCCGGCGGAGGAAGAATACCGATTGGTGGGGGCACAGTTACCCGCGGTGGCGGAAATGGAAACGCAGGAGGAAGCTCTGGTGTTGGTAGAGGCAATATGGCAAAGCTTAGCTTGACTACTATAAGTTTATTATCTTATGTTGCGTTTATTTTACTGCATGGCGCCTTGTAAATTGTTTGAGAGTTCTTTTTCTGTATTGCATATTCTTTGTATTCTTGAATATTTTTTCAATCTTTCAATTTGTCAATAATATATACTCAATAAGAACTGCAATATGTTATTTACCTTGAAGGCTTGATCTATATATATATATCAAACTTTGTTCTATATTTCATACTCGTATATACTCTTTATTGAGGAATATATATAATCAACTTTAGTAATATATATTTTAAGTAACAATTACATCAAGAAATGTTTTGAATTCATCTACAACTTGTTGGTACGTGGTTGCTGGTTAGTTTGATTTACAAATTATGTGAATTCAGCTTATCCAGCTGGCTTCTTCAATATATGAGGAGACACAATTGATGTCGATTTATTTTTGGATTTTTATTCTTCTGCGTATATCTTTATTTAGAAATGCTTTACATATACTTACTTTAATCGACGAATTGGAGATGCTTTACGTATACTTGCTAAGAATGAAAGATAGCATCTGGGTATGTGTTGTGAAAATTTTAATATATTCCTAAGCGCACGAATCTAGAAATAGAGTAGTGGTAACGAGGTCGATCCCACATGGATTGTTATAAATTGAAAATTCTAATTTAAATATAAAATTAATATTAATTCTAACCTGGTTGACCAAAGTAAGTTTCTAAGAAAATTAAACTAATTAAACTACGGAAGCAATTAAAATAAAGGAGAATTCAATAAGATAAGAATTACCAAGGTTTCAGAATCCACCACTATTCAACTAATAATTATCTAAATATTGATTAATCCCCAATTTTAGAGTGACAACTCGAAATCAATCTATGTCATTTCATGGATATAACAATTAAGCCCAAATAAAATTAATCTTGTGTAGGTTCTTTTTCTGCTTAATAGTATGACATCTAAGCATCCCATGTAAACATATTGAATAACAAAGAGTCAAAGTTTTCATAAGCACTCTAGGTAAACAATTTAAAGAAAGACATAAAATCAAAGATAATCATATATAAACTTTAAAGATCCAACATAAATTTAATCGAATATTAATCCTAACAATCAATAATGCATGACAGAATTGATGAAAAGATTTTAATAACATCCAATTAATCATGTGAAACAAAAATCATAATTATTAAAGAACATATATAGGGAATTAAATAAAAATAATAATTATTTCATTAAATATGATTTCATCTTTAACCTCAATATAAGAGAATTAGCTAGACATACTCGAATTGTGAGTAACAAAAAAAGTAAAATCAGCCATGGGAAGCCGAAATATTGCTGCTGCAACTGCTCTCTATTCAAAGCCGAAACTCTGCTTCTTTTTCTCCCCCTCTGGCGGCTCTGCCCTCTAGAATTCTCCCTTCCTGGTGGCTCCCCCTCTAATCTCAAGCCAAAGTTTGGCTTTTATATCTTTAATCCCTAGCCGAATCCTTGTCAAATAATGATAGCTAGTGAATTGCTCACACAAGCTAAAATCAGCCCACTCTTGCAAAGCCCAATTAGAATTCCTTTAATCCTTCATGTGCTGGCAAAACTTTTAACTTGTCTTGGCTTCTATCACGTGTGCTTTAAAAAAGAATTTTCATTCCTTTTCCACTTATGAAAGTCAAGTGCGGGTCCCTTTCTATTGCTTTCCACCCCTTTATCTTCTTTGTCCGCATGTGCATGGCTAAATGAGTTTGTTGAATTCAGCTTCCTTGTCTTGAATTAACATGCATATAAGTATAATTGCTTCCAAGTTAATTAATCTTTAATGCTCACAAATTAAATTTTTTAATGCTATTTTTATCCATAATCTCTAATTAATTTTCTATTAAAAAAATAATACAATTAATTAAAAAATAATTAACAAATATATAATAAAGAGTAAAATATATATACAAATTATGCTCTTAAGTATGAATGATTTTATAGAAATGGCATGATAATATATTCAAAATTAGTTGAAACCGCCCAGCTTTACTTATGTACAACATTAAAACAGCACGTCGTTGCGTGTTTTACACTTCATTGATTATATACCCTCCCCTACCAAATTGGGCAACGAGCTTACCACTACATTACCCTAAAGTTGTCGCTAATCACCTCTAATAATAATAATAAAAAATCTTCAAACTTAATTAATAGCAATAAAATTAAAATGAAAACAATAGATTTAAGGTTTAAACTCCAGTCTCACAAGCGAGGAGAGATTTGGATTTTTATTAAGCTATAATTTAAAATAATACTAACCTTAAAAAATATATGAATCTTTTAAATGCTTTCTTTAATTGAGAAAACATATGATTTTTTCTTGACAAAGTCACTTTAGTAATTCTAGCTAAAGTATTCAAAGAAATCTTTCTCTTGTCAAACTGACTCCACTCACTTGAGGGTTTTCGAATATTTTCACCTTTTTTATTTTATTTTTAAATGAATGAACCATCACAAACTACTTCTCATGTTTCATAATTTAAGGTTTCTAAATAAATTTTCATTCTAATCTTCCAAGATCACTCAAAAATTTCTAATATGTGCATTTTACATAAATTTTACACTTGTCACAAAAAGAAATGATAAGAATTTTTTATGAGTTGATTAAAGAATATTAAAAAAGACTGAATTTATTTGATTGAATCAATTAAAAATTATGGGAACATAGAGAATTATGCTGACTAATCCCTACTATATCATTTTAGAAATCAAAACCTTGACACGTATCATATGAATAAAGTTATTGTTTAGGTTATGATGTTAACAAATGTTGTTCGATAGCTCAAAGGATTAAATTGTAATAATTTAAATGTTATTTTTCGTACGATAAACGTAGTCTATTATAAAAAACAATGAGGCGGCAGAGGTAATGGTGGAGGTGGCTCTAGAGCAGCCATTGTACAGTGCTATATATGGGTATGAGATAACTCGATTCAACTGCTTAAGAAAAACCATTACGATCACGTGACGTGAGCACATTTTTGTCCCTCGAATTTTGAATTTGTTGTCAACAATTTAATGCTAGAAAAAAAGGCAACTACAGAGAGAATGTTCTTTTTAATTCCTGCCCAAACAAACAAAAATTGTTCCGAATTTTAATTTTTAGGCAATCGTATAACTGAAGGAGAAAGAGAGATCGGACAAAAATATGACACCTTTTATTTGTTCAACTGGTAAATTAATCCTCTGTGTATGTAGTATAAAATTTCTGCTCGAAAGAAAATTAAATTTTACCAATTTACATGGTTGACTCAAATAAAGAATTGATGTTGACAACTCTTACAATTATTTAGTTTAGAAACTAAAACCGTGACACGTATCCTATCAATGAAGTGTATAGCCAGCTAATGGTTTTGATGTTATTCTTTGATAGCTCAACGTATTATATTAGTTTTAAATTCAAATGTTACATGCGTACACGAAACATTTATTATATTGAATTTAAAGCGACATCCTATCCTTAAAAAAAAATAAAAAATAAAAAGACATAATCTGTTTCAAGTGATCAGTGGTCACTTAGTTTTATATTGAATAAATTTATAGTATCACAGTTATATAATATCATAATTATATTTAATTATTAAATTTAACTCATAATTATTACTAAAATTAAATTTAACTGTGGCACCATAACGAACCCTTTTATATGATATGTCCAGAAATAATCATCGACCCTCATTTCCTCCCTCTCTATGAATATATGGCCCATTAATAAACCTCTACTTACGTGTTATAGTTTCTGCGTGCGTTTATTGACATTTCAAAGACTTGCGATTCGTTCATTCTATGCGCAGTCGAAGAGATGAAGCCTCACTTGGCACCTAAGCTCTCAAAAATCAAAAGTTTTGGTCGCCGTCAGCATAACTGTACTGTCTTCAGCGGCGGCTCTTGGAGACGGTGGGGGAGGCAGAGGAGGTGGTGGTGGAGGCGGTTCTGGCGGCAGCCTCGGTGGTGGCAGATGAGTTATTGGAAACGGAGGAAGAGTTTATGGTGAATGCAATATGGCCTTGCTCAGCTTAACTAAGTTTGTGTGCTACCTTTTGTTAGTTTTATTAGTCAGGGAAAACTTTTGAGTAGTCTTGTTTTACATACTTTTTTTTTCAATCTTACTATGTATATCTTCTAATTAATTATATATAAGTAATTATTTACTTCACTAAATTTTAATGCGAGATGGTGTGATAAATAAAGTGTTGATACTAAAATCCGGTCGAACTGATGAGAATGATCAGATTATCTTGTTAACACTTTTAATCTATTTATTGTAATAAAATTTGAGTTGTACTTATGCTCCCAATGATATGCAACAACAATAAACAGGCAGGGATGCTGGATTTATTTAGGGAGATAACCTCTGACGCTCAAGTCAGTTCTCAGATTTTTTATCTGCAAAAAAGATTATATCTCAAAAATTTGTAATTCTAATATTTTCACATTATTCACTCACTTGGAAAAAGAGACCCCATTTTAAAAATTTTCTCTATTTTTATAAACAATCGCTAGTGTTGATTGTTCTTCAACGTGTGACCGTTACCCAATTGAATTCGCTACTTGAATGCAAGAGTTAATATGCCCGTTTGTGTGATTATTATGCTACTGTTACAAGGCTTGATTGCTTTAATCATCGTATCAGATTGTACCTATACGTTAAGAGCATTAAATAAATCCTAACGATTTTAAATTTGAGATCAAACAAATGCGACCTAATTCAGTTCTCCTTACTGAGCGTTGATCGAGTAGAAGTATGCGACCTGATTCTTTGCTCCTTACTGAGCGTTGATCGAGCTGGAACATGCGACCAAATGTTCTTCTTCTCGAGCTATGTAGCTTTATCTTTTTACGCCCTAAACTGAAAGTATCAAAAAATTTCTCGTATATGCATAATAACAATTATGTCGTAGAATAATGTTGTTTCCCATTACCTTGTATACTTTATAATTACTTATTCTGGAATCAACGCAAAATATGTAACTCATGTAACTCAAAATAACTGATATTTAATATTTAGTCTATTTTATTTTTGCTCCATGCAACACTTCAATCAAACCATTCAACCTAGGACTTCACATAAAAATATCAACCTATGTTTTAAAACTCACTATTATTATTATTATTTTAAAGCATGGCATAAAGCCATAAATCTCTCCTAAAAAATGTATTACAAGTATTAGAAAGCTATGTAAATATTCTTTTAATCCCTATAGGTTTATCTAATTATATTTGGTGAGTGAACTCAAATATGATAAGTGAAAGCCAGACCCTCATATTTTCATCATCGTCTACCATTCAATCTGTCGACTTGGAAGCATCTGAAATCAAAGCAATAAACCTTGATATTCCCACACAAACTGCTCAGGGTTTAAAAAATAATTGGTTCTTGCAACGGCTTGTTATGAATTGCTATTATACGACAAGCTATAGGATTCCCGTTATGGAATCCGTGGACAAGATGATATGAGGAAGTATCAGTATCTAACTCTTACAAATTTCTGATCAAATTGGATTTGAATACGATCGATTCACCGATGACTATGTGATTCTGAGGATCCACCATGATGGAAAACACCATGTCTTGACAGGAAGGGAATTTGAGGTCTTTTCACTGAAAACAGAATCTTGGAAGAAGGGCAATCTCCCCTGGGAAATTGTTTCTCTTGCTAAGGCACAGTCAGGGATTTTGGTGAATGAAGCTCTCCGTTGGAAGATAGAATATGCCTGTTTAGAAAGCATTGTTTTCAGCTTTGATGCAATCCTCGGTTACGTTTGCAACTACATAGAAGCAGTTTCGTACTTTTCTACCACCTAAATGTATAGGCAAAGAACTTGATATTGGTGCTTTTGGCGGTGTCCTTTGTGTCCTTCTTAATCATGATGGAGGCTATTTTGAAATGTGGACAAAGGAAGACGGTCAGAAGCAAAATTGGATTAAGTTGATTGATGAGTACTCCAAAGTTGACGAGTGCTCCTCGTTTTGAAGAATTGCTCTCACTGTACCACTACTTGGTGCCAGTTTGTTTTATGAGAAATGGTCAAAATCCTTGTGAAGATAATGATCGGAGCCCGAATTAGGTTTTAGGATCACATGTTTCTTTTATACGATCCGGAAGAAAAGGCATTAAAAAATTTCGAGATTCACGACATTCAGCTTTTCAGGGAAGAGACAACATATACAAGGACTCTGCGATCTCTAATTGCTCACTAGGTTTTGCAAATTAGTCCTCTCATTTCTCCTCTTATTTTTGTCATCTTTTCTATGATATAATTATTTTCAATTTCATTGCTGACAAGAATCTTTTACAGGCAATCACAAGAAGAGGAGAATAGTTCTGCCTTCTGCGAGACATCTCAAATAAAGCAGAGCCTTCCTATAGTTCCATTAGGAGGAGTGTCCCTGTATTTGGCTTTTTCTATAATCTACCGTTAACAGTTTTATATTTATTTTAAGAGGTAAATCACACCGTTCGCCGTTTTAAGTGCTATTATTTGTTTCTTCCCCCCTTCAACCCTTAAAAGAAAAAATTAAAGACCTCGCCTCGAGCCCTCGACAAGGTTCATTAAAATAAAATAATATTAATATAATATCTCAAATAAAACAGCCTAATAATTGAGCGCTTGTTATTGAAAAACTCATGAGTAAACCAAATCAGGAAGTACACATGAATTAAAGCATTTTTAATTGTTTCATTCTAAATTTAGTGCAAAAATGCTTTCTGTTACCATTTGGATATTGTTGGTTGGCCACATCTCATAGGCATGTTCAATAACATAGCTTTGAAAATTCTATTCTTGAATCATCATGCAGTAAAATTTGTTAATTCTATTCTTGAATCATGCAGTAAAATTTGTTCTAAATGTAACTATTTTGAATCATCCACTAAAAAGATTATCCTGTCAAGATTACAGCACCAAAGTATCAACATGAGTTCAGATCATATCAAATCCAGAACTACAGAATAAAAACAAGAACCCAATTACTCTCAACTGGTATTTTGATACAAAAAGAAAATTACCGTGGCGAGAGTGAACATGGGTATCAAAGAAGGAAGCGGTCTGACACAAGTGCAGCACCTACAACACCAACCAGGCAAAACAAGGACACAAAATCTGCCACCCCAATGGACGAATTTGAAAAGGAGTAAATTTTGTGAGTGCTGCTGTCCCCCCGAAAACCTCTAACAATCATTGCCTGTAAGAACAATAAAGGAGGTAAACAACTATTTCAGAATTTCTAAAATTAGCAATCTTCCAGCTACTTATGGCAAAGAGTCAAAAGACTAGTGATAAACTATGAGATCGGAACTTATTTAGAATTTAAAAAATGAAGCAATCTTTCAGAATTTCAAGACATGTGAAAAAGGTTAACAAACCCAGACATTTTTCTTGCGAAAGGTCTCAACTCTCGAAAAAAATTTCTTCCATACATCCTCTAACCCACTCATTCAATGAATTCTAACTGACGACAGTAGTTTCAATTATTCCCAAGTCTGTATGATTTGAAATTATGCATAGCCAATATATAAAAGCAGTTTAAGAGAGCTGATAACCCATTGAAAGATTGTCCATGAGCCACATATTCTTGGAAACTACTAGAGCTCAGATCAAGAAACATCATAACTATGTAATCGAACAAAAAGGCATAATGTGTCTAATAAACCTGAGATATTTGCTCAGCGTGGCTGAAAATATTTTTGAAGATCCGGCGAATGTAGGAAGCAAAAACTGCAAATCCAAGAGAAATTTGAAAAATGTGTTAGAATTCAATTATACAAGCAAAAGTAGGTAAGACCAGAATGTATACTACTGTTAGATACGATTGTCATTGCAGATATACCCAGTAAGGTTTCATAGTCATTTATTTTCACTGACAGAAAGTGCTGAAAACCGACAAACCAATCTCAATCTGAAACAGAGGTAAGGAAAATTATTCATTCACACATTCTTGTTACTTGTATCATCATATAATTATTAAATACAAGTTCACACTAATGCAGGAAAACATTAGAGATAGAAAGGGTGCTGCTACAACAGACACAGGACCATATTCAAATAAAATCTAATGGAGATCTCAGAAATAAGAAAAAAGACTCAGAAACCACTTGACATAAATATGAGCCGCAGCTCGGTATGTATCAACAATCCAGCGACGCCCATATCATTTTTGGCTAAAGGTTTGAATTTAAAACAGCAAAGCCTAGTAGGTTTGGGATTTCAGAATTGTTGTAAACATGCTAAACTATGATGTATTCGATCATGAAAATAAGATTAGAGAAGGAAACTGTTCCCAGACAACCTTAATATTCTGAGTTATTCAACAGTACAATAAAGTTATGAATAGTTTGAAACTTCAGAATACTAGACAAACCAGGATTACAAGTTTTGTGACCAAAACATATTTTTCCATGAAGCAAAAAATGATGGAACGCATAATTGAAAATTTGCCATGCATCCAAGGAAAATTCTAAAGTTTTCATTAGTCGCTATTGCTGAATAGTAGTGCTAATATAAAAATTGGAAAAAAACAGAAGCAAAAGAAAAAAAAATGCCCTTCAAATATAGAACTTACTATCAATCGTCTCCAGCATTGTCAATTGTCTCCAATTTATCCTACGAGATACTATTCCCAATGCGACATTACGTACCTACCAACGCAAATAGTGAGAATTCTTTCTTATAAAAAAAAGCAGTAAACAGATATTGCGAACAATTACATATTCATATAAATCTTTGATAATATTAATATTAGAAAAGGAACAACCATTCCCTCTCTTACCTCATCAAACACAAGACTGATGAATCTCAATGAAAGCAAAAGGGTAAGCACTATCTCAGCCACCGGAACACCAATGTATGTCAGAGGAAGCATAAACCACCGCAAAGCAAATGCAAGTTGTTCAGGGGTAGTGGTTGCCAGGCAAAGGCTTGAGCTTTGGAAGATCTTTCACAAAAATAGAAACCTAAATCTCAGAATAATCAAGAGTTCATTTGTTTTGAGAAAATCAAGTCTAGTATGCCCCATATATATGAATGTTCTGTATATTCAACAAGTCATTTCAGATATTCACATAATCCTCTTCTCTTTTTGATTTGTCATGCAACTCCATATTGAAGATATGTATTTGCAGGTTGGTTTACTAATTCAAATGTTTAAAGAAGGATTGCAGGAGCCATCCCCACCCCAACCCCAAAAGAAAAGAATAAAAATTAAGAGAGAAATAAGGGGAAAAAGCTTACAGTGAAGGTTAAGCAGGCAGCTGTGCTTGCAACTGACAAGCCTTTCCTCGTAAACTGTAATGGTCCTAGCTTCATTATTAAATAAGAATAACCTCCCAGAGAAATAGGAAGATTAGGCAAACCCGTGATTGCAGAGGGAGGGGTTCTTGACTGGACCAGAGAAGGTACACCATCTGAACCTAGCCCCAACATTATAAATAAAACTCCAGAAAGCAGCGAGACTCTTCCCAGTTGATCCTACAAGTGTCATTCAAAATTTTACAACATAATAATGTGAAACATTTATTAAAAAAAAAAATTGCATGGATTAGCAACATGTAGAAAATTACATCTACATTACAAACGATTGCCAAGATCACCATTCAAATATAGATATGCTGGTATTAACTTAAAAATAAAAAAATACCATAGGGAAAATCAAATAAAATCAATCAGCAGGGGATGGAGTCAGCAAGAAACATGCCATTTCAGACTAAAGAAACTATATTTTTCTTTACATTCATGATGAGTTAACATAACCCAGCAGACTGCAGATCTCAACATCTTATACAATTTTATCAATACATCCATCAATGTTGTACCACTTGTCCAAAGCAAGCCAATTTTCTTAGAGCTCATTGTACAATCAGAAGAATCAGAAGAATTCACCTGCGGTTGTACAATCACACTTGCAAAGCCAGATTTTCATATCAATGAACTAATCACCTATTCATGATGCAATGGTTTAACAGCCCTTTTGAAAGATACTGCCTTATTGTAACATGTCAGTTTAACCCAATAGATTAAGCAACAGAATAATACACGTCAGAGAGTTATACACGGACACCACAGCTTTGTCCAAACACATCGGCCTCTATAGTTAAAACATGAAAGAAAAACACTTACCATCCACACTTGTTTTGGGAGGATCCATATTGACAGAAGAGCTGTGAATACCACCAGCCCAAACCGCATTAATATATGTGATCGAGCTGGTAACAAAACAAGAGCCAAGAGCCATACCTGAAGAGTCAATGTAATTGGATATCCAAATTAGAACTTTTAAAAGTAAAAAGTTCCATCAGCAGATATATATAAGTTTCTCAATTTCATTATTACACAAAATCAACCAAGTTTAAAATTAGGCACAATTGGAACTTTAGAGTAAAACAATCTGTCCATAACACAAATGTCTCTAATTAAAAGTCATCATCTTAAAACCAATTTCAAAAAGACCTAAAAACCAATTTAAAAAAGAACTAAAATTTGTATCCACCAAAAAAAAAAGAAAAGAAAAATTCATTTCTTGAACAAGCCCGCATATTTTTGAACATTAACAAACAAAAACATCAAGTAAAAGCAACAATAAAGCAAGACAACAACAAAACTAAGATTAAAAATAGAAATTACCAATTTGATTCTAGCGTCCACGGAATGCAAGAATGTGGAAGGGGAAGCAATGAACTGGTAAATGGGACTGGCAGTGGCAGTTGAAATCAACCTGAAAACTTTATCAGCCGAAAAAGCTTCGGTGGGCAACCAATTCACCCAATTACTAGCTCCGTTATTATTGTTTTTGTCGCGCACTGAAGCCCTAATTACAAAATCTCCATTTTTTTTCAAAATTCGTTTCTGGGTTTTGCTCAGCGGAAGATATAACCTAGGGTTCGAGCAATTTCGGGCGAGAATCAGAGTAGAATTTGAACGAATTGTTGTTTTAGGATTTGGGGAGAGAAATTGGAAAGATAAACTGAAACTGGCCGTTGGATTTGAACTGTGAGTGCAACTCATGAGCGTGACTCTCAGACTGCCCCCCCAGAAGGAAAGAAACTATATTCGTTTACGGTTGAGTTGGTGCAGTACTTCTGCTTTATTGTGGCGGGAATATGGTGATACGAGGATAATTGATAATTCAGAAAAAAAAAAAAAGAGGATATCAAGACTTTTAAAGCACGCCCAAGTTCAAGCCCAAAAGTTCTTACCTCATTTCAACTTTCAGATTTAAAAAAAAAAAGAAAATGATGTGGAGATGAACTTTTAATTAGTTTGGATAATCGACTTCTGAGTCCTAATAGCTGACTTGAGCCTACAATAAGTTCAAATGATCATGTATAAGTGTCAAGATTCGAACTATTCATTAATTTGTCATTCCCAACTATTAACTAGTGCTTCATTAGTGAAAATAATGTGGTGTATTGCTCATAGCTTAACTCAATAAATTATTTCTCTACCAATATACAAAATGGAATTGGTACCATATATTGAGTCAAAATCAGTATAGTGACAAAATTCTTTTATCAACACATGAGGGGAATGTTTTTCAGCTTCATTCACTAGTCTCTGCAATGAAGTCTTTTCAGTGATGACCGACTGCATGCGCAAGAAGCAGAACTGACCAAGCTAAAGGTATATGATAAACTAAGCCTCCTTAAATTCAGTTGAATTAAGATTGATCCTGTATAATTTTAAATCCCGTATAGCGATCAAGTGATAACGCGATTGGTTCACATCCTGATCCTTAGTTTTGCCAAATTAGAAGAGGCTAGGACTTTCCTACCATCTATATATTAGGCACAAATACCTTAGTCTGAAATTGCAGCTCAATTTATAGACAAAACAATGTTGCATTTTCTCCATGAAAACTTAGTTGAGATACTTTTGGCATTGCCTGTCAAGTCTCTGGTCTCTGGTACAGTTCGAGTGTGAATCCAAGCCATGGCTTTCTCTAATTTCAGATCCCAAGTTTGCTCTATTGCGACAACAATAAGCGTCTTAAGAAGAAAAAATCAACACTCACAGAATCCTTCTAGCAACAACAACTAATCTTAAATCCTCAGACTGCTTGACAGAATCTTTAGAAAGCCTTCATTTTCCCTGGAGGATACTGTGAGTTTCAGAGAAAAAGAGTTATTCTCATTACTTATTATTCCAATGAACTACATGAGGATACATATATATATTAAGGTGGTCTCAGAAGTAAATTCCTTCAAATTAGGAATCCTACTAATATTAGGAGACTAATATTAGGAATCCTACTAATATTAGGAGACTAACTAAAATTAGAATTAGTCAACAACTAAATCTCCTTATTAGGTAATAAAATAATAAATAAATAAAATCTAAATGCTAATATGTACAGTGATTCTACACTCCCCCTCAAGCTGGGTTGTACAAATTGTACATGCCTAGCTTGCAACTCAATTCTTCAAATCTAGTTCTTGGAAGAGCTTTAGTAAGGATGTCTGCAGTTTGATGTTGAGTAGGAATGTAGACAATATGGACTGTGCTATTTTCGATCTTCTCTAGGATGAAGTGGCGATCAATCTCAACATGTTTCATCCTATCATGGT